>JAOWCC010001589.1:18416968-18755643 GCA_030867875.1 Actinernus sp. WN-2022
CTATTCAAACATGTAATTCAGGGTTAGAAGAAGCCACTCGTCCGCTCGTCAGGACGACTGCTAAACAACATTGGGCAAGTGCTAGAAAATCACACTTGTACAGCAGGAAAGTGGAGCCACTGAGCCCCTTACTGAATGCAATATTTCTAAAGGGTAGATTTATTGCTTGAAAACATTATTTTCAGGGAGGGATAAATCTACATGTTTTTATGGCTACATGTACTGTACATGTTTTTACAGATAAGACAATACTTTTTGAATCCCAAAAAAATTGTTTGGGCAACTGAGAAGAGGAATCGGGCAAGTACAATTTGGAATCACTCAGAGGGCAAGTGTGGTCTTCGATTTTTTTCTAACCCTGTAATTATTAGCAATGTCAGCATTATTATTTACATTGGGTAAAATGCGACAAGAAATGCATGTACATGTAACTAATGTGATTCCAAAACACTCATAATGCATAATAATTATTCCTTAGTCACACATTAATAGAATATTACATTATGTAAACACGTTTATTAAATATGAAGCAAATAACAGCATTAGATATGTGACGAGCAATGCATGTTAGTAATGAGATTCCAAAACACAAGGCTTTGCACCCAGAATGCATATTCCTCAGTCACATAAAAAAAATATTCATACATTAATTATAATGCAGACAGATTTAACAAAATTAATATGAAGCAAATATCAGCATTAGATACATGACGAGCAATGCATGTTAGTAATGAGATTCCAAAACACAAGGCTTTGCACTCATAATGCATATTCCTCAGTCACATATTCATACAATAATTATATGTAGACACATTTAACAAATATGAAGCAAATATCAGCATTAGATACATGACGAGCAATGCATGTTAGTAATGAGATTCCAAAACACAAGGCTTTGCACTCATAATGCATATTCCTCAGTCACATATTCATACAAAATTATATGTAGACACATTTAACAAATATGAAGCAAATATCAGCATTAGATGTGACGAGCAATGCATGTTAGTAATGAGATTCCAAAACACAAGACTTTGCACTCATAATGCCGGTATCAGCGGCCATCCCGAGGGGGCGGCCCCCCGGGCACCCAGGGGCATTTGTCACAGCAGCCATGACAAATACATGCTAAAACCCCTCGGGTGGGGCAGAAAATTGTGACAAAAACCCCCACCCCTGGGGCAACCTGGGCAATATATTATAAGTATTAGAAGCTAAACGTTTTAGAAGGGTCAAAAATCTTAATAGTTTTATACAAATATTATCCTTTATTTCTTTGTTCTGTCAGTTCCGACAGTGGATGGCTTAATTTAATCTCTTAATTTGAATGATAATGATATGACTTACCTCAAGGACAAAGAAATCGAAGAACGTCGATCGATCGAGCGAGTCCTGTGACGAAAACCGCTGAACGTTGAGACAGCAGATTACGTGCAAACCCCGTGGGTATGTCCCCGGGGTATTTTGACTAAAACGCGAAAGCGCTCTAATGCCCCGCATGTGGGGCATGTTTTTGCTACAAATCCCCTGCTAAGCCCCTGGGTTGCCCGTGGGTTGCCCGTGGGCCGCCCCCTCGGGATGGCCGCTGATACCCGCGTAATGCATATTCCTCAGTTACACATTAATACAATAATTATATGCAGACAAATTAATATGAAGCAAATAACAGCATTAGATACGTGACGAGCAATGCATGTAACTAATAAGATTCTATTGGGCTATTCCGTTTAATAACCGTAACCACCACCCCCCCCCCCCCTCTCTCTCTCTCTCTCTCTCTCTCTCTCTCACACTCTCTCGAGGGATCTGCGAATTAGTGTGGAATAAATCTTATATATAGCTATAGCGGATGATGTGTAGATTGTGACTACTAGTGGAAATATCCAGCTAAATTTTAAACAATATGCTAAAACATTTTGGTAATTCAAACGTCGTATATTAAATAGTTCGACACGGCGGTAGCACGACGTGTGAGCGTACAATATAATACGCGGAAAACAGTAGTATTTTTACCGACTTTACAACCATACCTTGTGAACCGGATAGACTGTCTTGATCAGAATTGGAAGAGTTATCAATGACCTGGGAGTCGGCAGAGAGATCGCCATATTAATCCCATCATCAGTCGTAGCATTCTTCTGCCAGTTCTGGGAAGACGGAGAGCCTGAAATGTACAAACAAACACACACATGAACTAATAATACATACGAATACACAAATTTAAAGTTGAAAAGTTATATTGTAGTTATTTAAAAACTGAATACTGCTGAAAAAAGATAATTCTGCACGAGATAAAACGCCTAAAACTGTAGAACTAGAAGTTTGCAGTGCCGTTGCTCCTCGTTGCTTCTTTACATATAATTGCGCCAAAACGTCTACGCATGCTCGCTGGCTAGCACTCAACCGCTGAGTTTGTATGCGGCGCATAAGAGCGCGAAAACATATCACGTGGTTTCACTCTAAGAAAGCACATGGTTCACTGAACTACTGTACCTTCATCTTCGATAGTTTTGCCTACTTTCTTCATAAAGAGCCGTCGGACTTTAAAAAGTCTCGTCCTCCAAACGTCCTGCAAGATCTTCGCCGTCGAGGAAATTTTTGTCTGTGAAAGTTGAAATTTAAGCATTCAGTCAGCCAGAGTACTCTACGGTTAGCGCAATACCAGTTTGAGATAATTTTACTTACTTGCAATTCTTTCGATGGTGTCAGGCTGGAAATTATTTTCCTCCAGCCAATTATTGACCTGTTCTCTAGAGAAGGTTCGGTCGAATTCCGTTGACATTGCGTAGCCTACAGCTACTGACTGATTCGATGCCGGCACTCGGGGCGGAATGACTCAGCTTACCGCTGTTTGAACAGTGTCCTCTACGCGGGGAAATCAGCGAAGAAACGAGGCAAAATGAATGCCGGGCTTGTGATTTATACCCAAGAGTAAATTACAGTCACGAGTCTTTCCGAGAAACCAATAGAATTAAAAGAAGCAAGCTAACGTATACGTAATATCTGAATACCCTGCACCCGACCAGCAATTCATGATCCTTCGTGAATTTTGAGAAGGGGGGGGGGGGGGGTGTGGAGACAACACTGAGCTATTTAGGGAATAAATAGTTAACAAGTACATGCTTTTGCAACCAATTGTACAATTTGACCCTGTACGGTGTTGAAATGACTAAACCAAGGCCGTTTTGGAAAAAGGGGGCTGTTTTGAATATTGAGATGGCTGAATGTTACATAGGGCTGAAACAGCCCTTGTGAACAATTTGACCCTGTACGGTGTTGAAATGACTAAACCAGGGCTGTTATGGAAAAAAGGGGGCTGTTTTGAATATTGAGAGGGCTGAATGTTACATAGGGCTGAAACAGCCCTTGTGAACAATTTGACCCTGTACGGTGTTGAAATGACTTAACCAGGGCTGTTTTGGAAAAAAGGGGGCTGTTTTGGAAAAAGGGGGCTGTTTTGAATATTGAGAGGGCTGAATGTTACATAGGGCTGAAACAGCTCTTGTGAACAATTTGACCCTGTACGGTGTTGAAATGACTTTGAATGGGGCTGTTTTGGAAAATTATAGTACTGTTTTGAAACGTCATGGGGCCATTTTGGTTTTCTTTGGAGCTATTTCAGCCCCCCTTGGTCACAACAGCCCAACAAGGGGCTGAAATAGGTACTCTGTCAAAAGGGCTGTTTTGGACTTTAGGGCTAAATCAGCTCTGTCAAAATTACAGTGTACAAGCAAAATGCATGCGGATATACATGTACATGACACACTGCACTTAACGGTAGTTAGCAACGAGTATGTTTATACACACATATATATACACTGTAAATTGAAAAGAGCTGTAGTCAGGACCCCAAAAGCCAAATCAGCCCAAAGTCACCTGGGCTGATTCAGCCCCTAAAGGAGCCGTTTTGGAAAATGAGACCAAATCAGCCTTTGTCCCCACGAGTGTCCAATTTGGCTCCAAGAATTTCCAATTTGGCCCTTCCTATCAATTCGGCTCTATAGAGTCAAATGCACTTGGGCTGATTTGGCCCAACTCTTCCTTGGAGTTAACTAATATAAAAGCTCTTTGAAACCACTTAGGCATGAGGTCTAGTATCTGAGAAGATTTGAGACCCTGCTTTTTATTCAAGACCTGGCCTGGAATAGCCTGAATTTAAGCCGTCTCCTCTGGTTCGTTCCTCCCGAGAGAGACGTCTGAATTCATTCGACGATAATGCCGTCCATTGACGTCACTACCAGAAAACATGGTAGTGATCTTTGATTGGTTCATATTTTATAATTTTGCATAATTATCATAAGTATCTCATCAGAGAAGACGGCAGGATTTTTTTGTTTCTGTTTTGGACTCGCGATGGTTGATCGTTGTATTGTTGTATTGATGTGTTGTATACCTGGACACATCAATACAAAAGCAATGTTTACTGAAAATCTGATTAGCTGATGAAGAAGGTACATGTACATGTATTTTTCTTATTGGGGGCAAAATTGTGTCCTTTTGATTGCTTGATAAACACTTGCAAAACGTTGTTAATTGGGAGGCCAAAGGCGTGGCATAAGTAATAACTGGTCAAGTAAGTTTCTTGAACAATAATTGTAACTTGTGTTCATGTTGTTTGATATTTGACACTAACCCAGTTTTCCCATGAGATAGAATGCACATTACAATTTATTCCACTATTTTGTCAAAAGGTTTGACCTCTGTTATTAACAAGTAATCACATGGGTCCTCATAAACATAAGGATTAATTTCACTTGTGTCTTCAAAGTTGATAAAATTGCTCTGATCGCTGCATGACTTGGGAAATTTTGTAAAGTTTAAAAACAATTTTTCTATTTCTGGTTTCCTAAGCCAGTAAAGATTTCAGAGGTTCAACAACAACAAAAAATTAATGTCTAATAAACACTCGGTCAATATTATTATGGCTAAATTTTAGATAAAACATGGGCATTTGTTTAAGAAAATGCAGAATTACTTGAATCACTGCAGAGGTTAAATGACTAAAATTCATTGCAGTACATGTTCAATGTAAGTTGTATTTTCTCAAATACAAGCCCTGGCATTTCATGAAATTTGTCTCTGTGGACCAGGTTGGTCAAAGGGTGGATAGCTTAGGGATTTATCCAGTGGATAAAGTTATCCACCCTTTGAACAACCGGGCCCTGGTCTATATAGCCAAATTATATAAGTAAATATCAGGGCTTGTATTTAAGTAAATAGAACTTACATTGTACATGTACCAGTTGAAATGCATTTTAGTCAGGTAACATAAAATTTGTAATTCAAGTAATTCTGCATTTTCTCAAACAAATGCCCATGCTTTTCTTAAAGGGATACCCGAGTGAAAAAAAACATTTGGGCTCAAAAGCATCTTTCAGATGTACTTTGTTCAGAAAATGTATTAAAATTTGATAAAACTTTTTCAGAGTTGTGAACGAGCCCCTCAAAGTTGGCCCCGCGAAGACCTGGGCGCCGCCATTTTGTTGACATTAATTCCTGTGACGTATTTTACGTCACTTCGTCCCACCGGAGTTAGTTGCGGCTAACTTGTAGCGACTTGTTTTCTTTGTAGAATTTTCACACGCTCGGAATTAGAGTAGATTTTCATCGATACGGCAGAGCAATGTCGTACTAGAACAAAAATATCATGAAGACGATATTGTGAGAGAAGTTCAGAAGACTGAGATAACGAAGAAAAGCATGTGGAAGGCGAGAATATCAACGAACAACACTCCCGAGCTAGTGCTATTAGATTCGCTGTGTGTGTTTTTGTATGGAACTTGTCAGCCTTAAACACAAGACTAAAGGTATATTATTACAATATTGATATCGGCATAGCAATCGAAACTTGTTTAATTTGACCCAGAGAGATAATCAGGGTGTAGCAAGCCACATAATTTTAATTTCGTTTACCTATAACATGCCGGGCTTGATCGCGCCAATGTTTTCACACAATTTAATAAGGAAATGGAATTATTTTTGCAATAAAATTGCTCCGAGTGTCTCGTTCTTGTGTCATTGCATATATTCTGCTATGTTGGGTTAGTTATGATCGGTTTTTACAGGGAGGTTTTAACTTTTCAGGTGTTTCGTTTCAGTTGTACAAAGCCATGCAGTCAGTACAGATCGAACCGGATAACTCGCAAATTATATAGCTCCAATAATACATAAGTTTCGAAAGCAATGCCAATATCAATATTGTCATAATCTACCTTAATTTACTAATAGTCTTGCGTTTAAGGCTGACAACTTCCATACAAAAACACACAGCGAATCTTTACATCATAGCACAACACCAGTTTTTCACTAGATCGGTAGTCGCCTTTTGTTGTTCGTTGATATTCTCGCCTTCCACATGCTTTTCTGAACTGTTGTGATGTATTTGTGTTTACCGATGAGACTTGAATGAAAGTCTCATTCAGTTTGTTGTCCGGTACCACAGAAAGTTTGAAGCATATCTTGGCTCTTGTGTATGTACAAATTCTGTGTATGTACAAACTCAAATGATTAGTCAAACACAATAATGTTAAACTTCAGATGGATACCATTATGGCCATGATACAAACTAGGGTGTAGCAAGAATAATTGATTGGTATAGCAGGCGATCAAATATGCTATAATGAACTGATACAGCTCTTCTCAAATAGCAAAGTGAAGTTAGCCTTGAATTGTGTGGCGGTACAGCAAACTGAATGAGTAGAAGTTACATGTACATTCAAACCTCATCGGTAAGCTCAAATACATCTTTACCATCACAACAACAGTAGAGCCGACATATTGAATACCGCATACTTTACAACTGAGAAGATAAATAACATTACTAGAGTTACAGTCCAGTACATAGTTGGCTGAATACACGTGGGAGAAGACCACAGATAAGACTTATAAAAGCATAGACTGGGCTATTTTAGGATAGTTACTCATGTTTAAAAAAATACCTGTCCAGTTACGGTATTTCTCAAAATTATGTTTACAACATTTTCTGGAATATTTTCCCGCTCTATATTTTGGTTTAAACTCATCATTTGCCTATAAATCCTAGGCCAGTGACAACTCGTTGTTTACCTGTGAACCCTATCTCTATGTGGGTGAGACCTCATTGTTTACCTGGGAACTTATTTATTGACGGTTAGGGTTAGGTTTATGTTACGGGTTAGGGTTTAGTGTTCTTACGTGTGAACTCTACTTAATTTGTGAGGCTGAAAGTTTCAAAATGGCTGATTAAACGAGTGGGACTCAAAATGATTCATGGCCGCTTTCCTATCCCATTTTGCAAAACTCACGGTCAATCGAAAGCTGGGATGAGTCTCCTGTATGTACATCAGTGGCCTCCCTTGCATACTTTAGTGACCCTCTACACATACATATGGTGGCCTATTGTGCTTCCTTATAAGGAGGTTGTACGATAGACGCTTCTCTTTAGCCTTGCCCGAGTAATAACAAGTGACAGAAGTGAGATTCTTGAAAAGTAAAAATTGTGCCTTGTGCTCATGTTGTTTGACATTCAACAATACCGTAACCCAGTTTTCCCATTAGATAGAATGCACATAACAATTTATTTCACTATTGTCAAAATGTTTGCCCTCTATGTTATTAACAAGTAATCGCCTGGGTCCTCGTAAAATAAATTATTAAAGGGAAACTTAGCTGAAAACAATGTTTGTTCTCAAGTGTTTGTTTATACTGTAGATGCCTAAATACATTGCTGTGTTCATCTCCTGTCAAGTGTACACTAGATGCAGGTTCTCCCAACATGCATAGTTGGGGGAGAAAAAAATTGAGTACCTTGGAGGAATTTATTTCGAATCCAGGCTTCTACTGTTAAGAGTGGTAAGTAAAAAGAAAACTTGTAGCTGATGTGGTCAAGTTGAGTACACTGGGAAAATCGTCAGTCACCTAGAAGCTTTGGGAGAACTCTATACCATGTAGATGTCATTTATGCACCGATTTTTCTGACAATAACACTCATTTGAATTTTCTGTGCATCGGCATCTTGGATCACATGACATCACAGTGTTGTCCCTATTGTTACACAACAAAAGTGCTATTGCTTTCTGACAGTAGGGGCGACACTGTGATGTCTTGAGATCCAAGATGGTGGCACACAGGAAATTCAAATGAGCCCTATCGATTGGAAAATTGGTGCATAAATTACATCTAGTGTACAATTTACTGGAGACAAATGCAGAAACAGACATGCGTTTAATAATCATTTGAGAGCAAACATTGTTTACTTTTTATGATCAGATTTGTAAAAAAAATGGAGTTATTAAGGGATAACTAGCAAAATAATACTGGGATAAGGGATAACAAACCAGAATTCAAAACAGTAGGGATAAGGGATAACCAAAGTCCATTGGGATAAGAGATAATCAATAACAGCCATCTGCATCTCAGGGATAAGGGATAACTATCCTGAAAAACAGGGATAAACCGCACCACTAAATTGAAGTATGTATATAAGTCTCTGTTATTTACTGTATTTATATGTTATATTGACAATTTCATACTTTAAGAAATACATTAGACTCTGTTCTATTGACAATTTCTAATTTCATACTGTGCTGTTATTTATTTGAATATTATATTGATAATTTCAAATGTAAAAGAAAGTCATTCATACAATTAAATATGAATAATTGCAAAGCTTACCAACTTTGTTATCTTAATTTGTAAATTCCAGTCTGGGTGAAATACAACTGACACTGATGTGAATCATTTCTGAATTCAGAAAAGTGCATTAAATGCATCCAATACTGCATATCCATTTTGTTTGGATCCAATCCTTATATGCTGGGTCCAAAATAGCTCTTCAAATGCGTACCAAAATAGCTAATTTTGGGGGCTGTTTCAGCCCCCCAAAAAATCTAATTGATCCCACTGTTTTCCAAATCAGTACTTAGGGTGGGTCAATTTGACCCCTAATTAAGGGCCATATCGACCCCTAATTTAGGGCTAAAATACTTACTCAAATGGGTACCAAAACAGCCAATTTCTCAGTAGGGCTATTTCAGCCCCCTGAAAAATCAAATTGACCCCAGTTTTTTCCAAATCAGCACTTCATGGGGTCGAATCAACCCCTAAGAAAGGATCAATTCAACCCTAAATAAGTGTCAATTCAGCCCCTAATTTTAGGGCTAAATTAGCCCCGTCAAAATGGGGCCAAAACAGCTTTAAAGTATGTGGCAAATTTTACTCACCGTTTTGGCCCCATTTTTGGGGTCAATTCAGCTCTTTTGAATTTACAGTGTACGTAAAGTCATTGATTCCTTGTGAGTTACGATGTTTCTTGGCTTTGTTTGAAACTTCCTCGTCGTCGAGGCAACCGGTCAATCGAAGACTTTAGCTGTCAAAAGCCAGGCGTTTGCTGCCTTCGTAATTTGTAGCAGCTTTTGTCAGGGCCCAATCTGGTTAGAAAACAAATTGTAAGTATAGTTCTCAAACTCAACAATAATCCATAAAGGAGAATCAAAGGAAGTCAATGTGCGATAAGTGATCTGTAAATCTGAAACAGAGTCATCCTGATTTTCATAAACTGTTTCCCTGATTTGCTCGGCCGAAATAGGTCGTATCGCCAAAATAACTGAAAAACACGACTCTATACATCTAGACGTTTGTTACGCCATATTCTTGTGTTTGCAATCAATCCCTGTATGGAGATTCAAAAGACAAAGATGTGGCAGCCATGTTGGAGGACCGAACGAAAGACACTAATGAGGAATAGTTTGTTAATGTTCCTCCAACATGGCCGCCGTGACATCATGTGCAAATCAAGAATACAGAATTCGTGTCCGTGTTTTATCGGATTTACAGCACGGCTACTCATGAATTCTGTATCTATTACATGGAATGAACTCTCATTTCCTGCTATTACACATAGTAATCCTGAAAGCTTGACTCTAGGTCCCATATAATTCATATTTTTGGTTTTTACCACAAAACAACAGTCAAGACAACTACACAATGTACCCCATAAATTATGTTTTTCAAACAACGCTATAAACAGATCTAGGACTACATTTCTCGGCATAAAAATAGATGAACACTTGAAGTGGGATTTGTATATTGATGATATTTTGAGAAAAAATGCAAAATATATTGCAGTACGTTATAAAGTAATATACTATTTATACACCAATTCCTTGAGAGATCATTATTACAGTCTAATTTATCCTTATATTTCGTACTCTACTTTGACATGGAGTAGTAACTACCAAGTAAGCCTTTATTGGTGGTTTTCATCGTCACGGTCACACGATCGCAAAATTGGTTTGCATTGATAGAATCAAATAAAACATATTGGTCATTGTAGAACTACCAAAAATACACTTATCCCAAATTTGAAACATTAGATTATTTTCTAACGGATATGTGGGCCAATGATTGTACAACAATTTTACAGTACTTTGTATGCGGCCGCCATCTTTGTGTCCCTCTCTGGTACACAAACATCGCGGCCATAAAACGAAAATACAAATAAAGCTTCATTTCCCATCAAAATCATTGGGTTTCATTTCACAACTCTTTGAATGCAACTTTTAAATATTTATGGAGTTAAAAAAAGACATTTGACACAATTACATGGATTTATGCCTTCCGGAAACACGCTGGGTCGTTCTGTCGTAAAATTCAAAATGTATTTACTCCGAAACAATAGACCCCATGGATGTGATGTTTTCTGTGTAGACTTGTATTATCGATGTATAGAATATATACAAAGAACAGCTTTGTAGGACTTATAGTTTAGATTTTAGGCTTTTGATGACGTCACGTGAAAACCAATGATTCAATAGATTGTGTGTATTAAATATTTATGAGGTCGTACGTTTTCAGTTAAGATAATTAGTTTACAAACATGTCAATCATCTAATGTTCATTAATATATTGTTCTTTCAATCGTTCGTAGATTGACACCCGTTCAAAGACTAACAACAATCTGTCCTTCCCGAAACCAAATTGAACTATGGTACACATTTAATGTTTTAAAAATATGCTTCTGTAAAACTCCGGAATGATATCCAACTAGATATAAACAATAGTGCATCACTTGCTATTTTCAAATCAAAATTCAAGAATACATGTTCTCTTAGCGTTTTTCTTCATTTACCATATTGCTTGCATTTTTTTATTTCTTTCGAATATACTTTACCCCCAAAAAACATCTAGGCTAAAAAGAATATTTACAATACAATACTTTATTTACCCACGTTACACCTAAGAGCTTGTAACAAACTCGTTCTAATGTGAATGTCCTTTGCTTAGAACAATTTGAAAACAAATGTTAAAGTTGAGAATGAGCACCTCAAACTTGGCCCCTCCAAGACCTGGGCGCCGCCATCTTGTTTGCATTAATTCCTGTGACGTTTTTTTACGTCACTTCATACCACACGCGTTCTCAGCGCTAATGTGATCTCTTATTCTTTGTAAATATTCGTTTTGATTTGTCAACTGCTCGGAATTAAACTAGATTTTCATCGAGATGTCAAAAACATTTTTATACTAGAACTGAAATATAAGATTGTGAGGGAATATTTAGAAGACTGAGAGGACCATCAATACCATTTGGAAGGCGAAATGCCCAAAGTTGGTGGACGGCATATTCGTACGCGTAGCGTGTTGACTGAACAACATTTGTGCTACGATGTGATGTATCGCTGCATGTAACGGTTATTGGCCTGAGCTATTAGTGATGTGGTGTCGAGCCCGCGTAAAAACCGGTCTGAGAGCCGTCAAACCGAAATTGTCGCCGCTGGCCTTAAATAGTAATCCGATCGAACTAAAAGTTTTATATATTGATAGGAATAATTCCATTAGACCTATATTTTGACAACATTCGAGGTATTTGATTTTTTTCATTTTTCACAGCCTTAGGTGATATTAACATCCCTTGATAGACTGTAAGACAGGTACTACAGCATCCTGTTATTTAAACGGTCAAATGTTTTCTCTGTCGCGTGATTGGTCAAATCGCATCACATGACTATAACCCTTCACCGCCTGATGAAATTCGCTCACGGATTATGTGTGCTTATCGGAACAGATAATATCCAAGGAGTGATAGCAGTGCATATTCATATTTAGATTATATTGTGGCCAAAAGGGTCAACACTTGAAAGTGTTGAACACTTTCACTGGACGAATGTCAGGCCGTGCCCAGTTTCAAAATAAAAGACACTGTTACTCCTCTATCCTAAGTCAACACAGACAAATTCAACAACAGTTTGAGTCGTCTACCATAATCAGTCGCTTTGTCTAATCTGAATTTATGCTCTCTCAGTTCAATAACCACATGTTATTTATTTCAGATTGGATGATGAACAGTAATTGTATAATTAACCCGTTTATAAAACCACCACAAACATTTAATAAATTAGGGAACTCGTATCGAAAATCCTTGTTGGTCTTTAAAGTTTAATTGTTCCGAACAGCTAAATACAACGGGCTTTTAACCAAACGGATATCCAAACACTTGAACGTTAACATTGTTAATAACAAAGCTTATTTCATACTTGACACGGTTTTCTTTGTTCTTGATGACGCTTTATTTTCCATACATACCCCATTATAAATGCAAGGGATGTATGAGAAAAGTTCCCGGGATGTATCCAGATACATCCCGGGAACTTTTCTCATACATCCCTTGCATTTCTAACGAGCAATTCAATACAATTCAACGATATTTTGTTGTTTCTAGCTTATTATTTTCTCCAAGGAATTCATTCGCCTTGGCTTCAGCCAAACTTACTAAATATCCCTATAATGATATAGAACCCCTTTTCCGTCTTTGTACTCGCCCAAAATCTACCTAAAAAGAGCTACATCAATGAAACGTTTGCGAAAACCTCGTCAAGTATGAAATAAGTCAGTTAAATACCTCGAACCTCAGTTTTTATCCATGGCTAAAAGCCTCGGTTCTCGGTATTTAACTCTTCCATAATATTCGATTTTAGTATAAGTGCAAAAATAAACACTATGTATGCATCCACGACAAGTAGAGTCAAGCCATGATCACACGAGGAATTAACATATGTGAATTTCAGTTTTTCTTCGATGAGCAACGTGAAGCATTTCTTGCGGCAGCACAATTTCTTCCGTAACTAATATAGCGGCATGTTTCATGAGCAAGCAAATGAGGCATTTTGGAAAACACTGAAATTCACAAATAGTTCTGCAACAAATTGCGTAGATAACTAAATGTCATTTTCACATTGCTGAACGAGTGGCGTGAATCAAACGATATCCAAATAAGAACATGAAATATTTCGCTTACTGTTCATACAGCCTTCCTTTCATTTCTGAATACCATACCGGATGTTCATATGTTAGTAAATAATAATAACAATAACAGCACTTATATATAGACAGTGCGTCTAACTGCAACATCAGCTGTTGTGGCCGTGTTTAAACTAAACAGAATAAGAATCCCAGTCGACAAGGCACATCGTTTTTCCCCTGGATGCGGAACTCATTATCCCTGGATTGCAAGTCCGCCGCGTTAACCGCTCGGAGTTTTAATCGTTAACCGCTCGGTTCGTCCTTGCAGGAGAAGCATGTAAGATAAATAATTGTTTTGTATCATCATTGTGTGTGGAAGATTTAAACTGTTGCTGTCGATTTCACTATAGCTGTAGTTACGAAATTGACTAGGGAATACATATTTATTGGCGATGTTGAACTTGATATATATATATATACAGCCGCGTGCAAAAATCTATACTTATATACTTATATCGGTTGCATCATGGGTAATCCAAAAATGTGCTTTTCAGTCATTTTTATAACAAAGAATATATCAGGTAGGATTGAAAAATGTACGAGTAAAACATTTTTAGATCATATGGGTCCATCAGTTAAAGATAACAAGTACTATTTTCAGTCTTAGTTGTACTAATTTATTCCATGCGTTTGCCACTGGGTCCGGTGGACCGAAACGCTGCTATGACTTCAAGGAACTCACTGTATTCTGAACTTTACTTTCTCCACGTCGCACTAGCTAGGTCTATTCTATTTCCCTAAATGAGGCTGAAGTATTCACTAAATTGTATTCAAACCTTGGAGCCTAAGTTTAAGTTTATTGCTCCAAGGTTTTCGAACACCACACCCCCATAATATGTTTTGTTTGTATTGACCACTCCACTCTTTCGTCGCGGGAGTTTGTTTCCGGCCTGCTGTTAAAAAAAGTGAAAATGCTGTCGGGGAGAGCTAAGGTCTGGCGGTAAGGTAGGAGCGCATGCCGGAATGGAGTGCGGAGTATATTGTTTTGTGATTTTTTGGAGAGAGTCCTTGATATGCTTAGTTTGTTGGCAAAGAATTGCATAACATTCAAAGAAAGCACGGTGCACAGGGGAGACGGGGCAGGTGACGTTTCTCGTTAGGTGTTTTTTTTTAAGACTCCCTCTCCTCCAACCCTTAAAAAAATACACCCCATCTTCCAACAACAAAGACAATTCATAAAACATGGTTATATCCAAGTCAGCGTTAAGGTCTCGATAAAGGTTCGACGTGTCATTTCGAAAAAATGCTAGCGCTCTTGAAGCGTCGCAATTTGACCCACATAGACGTACTATATACCGTTTAAATGGTCTTGAATTGAAGAAAGTATATATCTATAATCCGTTTTGTTCTTAATTAGCCCTTTCGAATCCCAACTAAATTGTCTCAAATACTGTGTCGGGCATTTTTGATATGTTGCGTATTACAGATTGTATCCATTTTCAAAGTTGAAAAAGTAGTTTTTCATCTATTTTTATACAAACCAGGTCATAAAACCTGAACGAAAAACAATTTCAAAATTCCCCGACACAGTACAGTATTTGAGAAACGGCTGTTTTCTACGACTCGTGAAAATTCTAGGAAAATCGGACAAAACGCGAAAAGGTTGAACTTCAACAAAGTTCTGTGTTTGGCCGAAAAGAAGAATCGAGAAACAGCCCGATAAAGGTTTTCGATTCATTTCTCGGTCGATTAATAAGTCTCGCCTTCTAGGGTAATATTGTTAACATTAGCCAATCAGAGCGATTCATGTTGTGTTCAGTCTCGGCCGATTACAAAGTTCAGACGAGCAGCAGAACAGAGAAAGCTATACAGTTTACCGATGCTCGATACTTCTAAAGAAACTAGCTAGCTCAGTATAGTGTCGATTCCAGTTTAACACTCATTTAGGAGTAAAGAAAAATGGCACCACAGTAAGCAGACATTTAATATCAGGCAGGGAAAACCATTGAAGCGCTGCTCGATCCACGCCATGTAAACAGTAGACAAGTTCAAGTTGAAGTTCATTTTATTCACACTTATTTCTATTTTGTAAAGTAAATATCACTATAGCAAATAATATAAAATAGAAAAGATGAGTTAGGTATAAGTAGATTTATTAGTTGAAGAGTGTGTAGTGGCCAAAGGAGCAGAAGCTTTCGAGTTGGCCACTACCATTATGAAGTCAATGAGGGAGAAAAATAAGTAATAGTTTAGAGTCGTATAGTGCGAGTTTGGGTATATAAATTAGGAAAGTGGAGAGAGAAAGAGTAATAGTTTAGAGTCTTATAGTGCGAGTGTGGTTTAGGAATTGGGAAAGTGGAGAGAGAGAAATAGAGGAAGTGTGGGATAATATTTACATTGCATACGAATATATATTTTACATGTTTATGTAATACTGGTATTACGTAATTACATATTATAAGCTTAATTAAATTTACATAATACTGTGCTGATTATAATGTTCAGTAGTAGAGATATATAACAAGAATAGCAGGACATTATTTGTTGTTCTATCATAACGGATTGTCAAGAAGAAAGAGCTTATACTGTTTTTTAAAACTATTGTGAGGTAAGGATTTAATCATTGTTGGTACTACTTCCCATATCTCTTATGCCACTACTTTGAATCTAGTTAAGCCATAATTTGTTCTGGAAGCTGGTCTATATAGGCTGTTTGTAATATCATTCTAATTTCATTGTGCTGAAACAAAACCGGCAAACCTAGCTTCATTCCTATACTACGCAACACGCCCAACGAGTACAAAATCATAACACTACAACTAGTGGAGTGTGACAGTGCCGGATGCCTGGTGGACAGCAGCAAACGGTTTCTTTAATAAACTACGGTATTACAAATCATTATATACATAGTACTAATATTACAAAATCATAATATTTAACAGGACATGATTTAACAGGACATGAAGGAATAGAGAAAACATTCCATAACCACACATCATCCTAAACGGATGGTTGCACAATCAAATGACGTAATCACATGATAATAAATAGCTTTTCACATGCTTAAATCAAATAATACCGAAAATTCGATATCTAAAGAAAATAATGTACGTTGCCCGGTACGAAAAACCATCGTAAAAAACCACGTCTTGCTACGTGGAAAAACTTATGGAAACGTACTTCTCGACCGAATGCAATCGTACAAGGCTCCGAGGGCTAAAGCCAAAATGGTTATATCTTGATGAATAATAATTTAAAACATTGAAACTAAAGTTTGGCTGACTTGTGGCTGTCCAGCAAGCGAGAGAAAGAATTCTAAACTGATTGGTCTTTATATACCTCAAATATGAATATTAAACATATGTACAAGAAAATAACTAATGAACTATCACTTAAGTGATAAACAAATAGCTACGTGCCGTAATGAAGACGCTTTCCAACTCACTTTGTTACGTTGGAAAGCCTCTATTCATTCCTATACTACGCAACACGCCCAACGAGTACAAAATCATAACACTACAACTAGTGGAGTGTGACAGTGCCGGATGCCTGGTGGACAGCAGCAAACGGCAAACGAGAAAACTACAAAGACGAGAACCGTAACGGAAGCAAGCATAGAAAGAGACAAGTAAATAAATAATCGATAGAGATAGATATCATTAGCTTATCATTTTGTAATCTAATGGCAACAGCAAAATGTTTTAACTGGCTTCCCGTCTCTGGAAAAGGAATTGGAAACCGCATGAAGTTGGAATACACCACCAGAAGTACTGAAATAATACTGAAGTAACACAGAGCATAAAAGGAATACTGACCGCTTAGAGCAAAAATAATCATGTGCTCAGGTAAATATGAGCCACATGCTTCCTAACGATTTGAATTCATTACCATCTTTTAAAGGGTACAAATGAAACAAGATGAATCATTGCTCTCAAATGAAAAAAGAGAACTGATTCTGGCCACCAAGAGATTACAATTCTATTCACGGGATTTCTTTCAGTGTACTAGTTTTCCTAGCAATTTCATGGATGCCTCAGTTTGTTTTACCGAAACGTAACGAAATATCAGTTGAAAATAGACATGTAACTTTATGGCTCGTCAACACCATACACCGTACAAGGCTTCCTTAACTAGGCACGTGCAGGTGACTTGCAATGAAGCTTCAAAAAGACAAAATTAATCTCTAAAATACGAGAAGACAACAGCAATGAACATGGGTAAAACAATTAGAACTTCGCGATCTATTCTCTTTTCCCCAATGAATCCATGCATTCTTGTATTCCTACAATCGTGAACGATGCCTTGAAACACATCTGATAAGGAGGAAGTGAACTGCTAGCCTCAGCGTTTGAGGAGACGAACGATGCCTTGAAACACATCTGATAAGGAGGAAGTGATCTGCTAGCATCGGCATTTGAGGAGATGTTCAACCGTTCATGCTCGGCTCAAGACTCCGACCTGTGGGAAGACCGTTGACAACAAAACAAAAAGAGTAACATGAGAAAAACATGCATCATACCGCTATCTTACACGTGTGCAGTTCCCTCTTCAATATTTTTTACACTAAATTTAGGACATGCAGAAAACACTGACTTTTAGTTTCTACTCGATAAACAGAGCACGATCGACAACAAAGGGTACAGGTATTCCTAATTAAATACGTATATCAATACTTCTTTGCAGAATCAGAAAATACTGATCCACTTGTTTGATAAAAATGTGGTGAAATTAGACCTTAAATGCGATCGATACAGTGTAAAAGACGATACTGAAACCACACTACACTAGTAATACATCCCTTATCTAAGGTCTGGGAAATCTGTTTAAAACAGATCAATTATATTTCAGAATCTTAAATAACATTCTAATATATGGTATACTTAAGAGCATACCTAATCATTCGCCCGCTAAGAGGCTGACAGTTAAACTTTTATCATCACACTTCCAGCCCAATTGTTACAAATCACTCCAACATTTGTGTTGAAAAAACAACAGATTCAAGATCGGAATAGTTAACCGTGGCAAGTAAGAATTGAATGTCAGTACATCATGTCTATATCAAAACGGACTAAGACTGACAGAAAATCATTTTGAACAGCTTAGGGTTAACAACCCATTATTGATATCTACATGTATATCCAACAAATGAAATCTGGTCTCGAGGAATCCAACGAGTCTGAAAACCAAAGGTTAATAAAATAAATCATGAAAATGACAATAGGACTATAATACATGAATAACGTAAATTAACAACAGTCCAACTCTCAACAGTAATCTCTCTACACTAACATCTTCATTTCATATACAGTACAGAATTTTGCGATCAACAAAAAATAAATGCACCATAACCTATAAAACTTGCATCACAGATCAAAGCTGCTATACAAGCAAAACTCAATATGAAATTAAAATCCTTAAAAATGTATTCATTTAATACACAATTAAACGCTTTCATTATATACATATTTCAATACTCTTTTGCAAAATCAGAAAATACTGATCCATTATTTGTCTGATAAATAATCTGGTCCAATTGGACCTAATGCAATCCATGCAGTAATGCCAAAAAGACAACGGCACTGAAATCGTGCTACACTGTATCACATCCCTTACTCTAAGGTCAGGGAAATCTGCTTCAAACAGATCAATTTCACAATCTTAAACAACGTACAAACATGGTATACTTAATAATACCAAATCATTCGCCCATCTAAGAGGCTCACAATAATAATAATACTAATAACAACAACTGCTATGTTTAGACAGGGTGCACATATCTTCGAGGAGTTTACAATGGGGTCCTGCGTAACAAAACTAATCAAGTAAAATAATGCTTCGATAGGATAGTTACAACTAATTAAACTTTTATCATTACACTTCTAGCCCGATTTTAAATCAGACTTTACAAACGAATTTCAGTAAGCAGACTTAGCTATATATATATATATATATGTAAGACATTTTTTTACAAGCAAAATTACTATCATCTATTAATGTACATAATACCGCGGAAATGCAAAGATCTACAACTAGTATATAATAATAAAGTCTGAACGATATATTTAAACACGATATATTAATATATCGCAATATATCCCAGAAAATCCTTGATTTTTTTAGACAGACACTTTCAACGATTTGGATTAATACCCGAGCAATGGTACGTGATAATAAATTTCAACTAATCCAAATTACTAGTTAGAGAAAAAACAATCCTTCTCTTAGCATTTCGTTAAAGAATCGATAAAGTAACCAAAATGAACCACTTCATACACTTGAACTTGAATGACATAATACGGGGTAACTGAATGACTAAGAGTAGTATCAATTTACGGCCTTCTGTCAGCTACAAAAACCATATTACAAAGAGTTAGCTGAAAATTCACTCTAAATCTGTTACGTAATAATTCATGAATTGCATTCCCAGTGAAATCTGGATGAATCAATAACACCTAATTACTGTAGTTAAAAAATAACTGAATAAGAGCGAGCTCTATACTTAAGCTATATAAAAGCAACTGATATCCGCAAACCTCAAACTATCAATGTTTATAACTACAGAAAGAAATCCTTCACATTAAACATTTATAGATCATTAACTCTCAAGCAACTTCGCCTATAGTTTATAGGAAACAGCAGGGAATAATTCAAAATCAATGTCACCTAAACAAAAATTGAAGAATCTTAAAAACAATGAAAGTCTGATCGTATAACAACTGAACTCATTAAGCTAAAGGTTTCTCTTGGTATAACAATCTGGATGGCGTTTGTATATATAGGGACTCACGACCCTTTGGTGTTGAGATGTTCGATCTGCACGTGCACGTGTGACTGCCGGGCGGCTGACCATGGCCGGCAAGTTCCCGAGATAACAGTTCCTCCAAAAATATCCGGTTCTCCCGCGGAGGAGACGAGAATTCATAGGAGAAAAAATTGACAAAGAAAAATCATGTGAGAAGGCTTGTAAAACACATAAGGAGCACTAAATGTTATGTACTACGTTGTAGGACTGAATTTTGAAATTCTCAAACTTTTGTACTGCCTCGTGGACTCAAATCTTTTACGACTATGCAACAGTACGAATACATACCTTCACGTAGAGTTTCAAAGGTATCCTCTAATTTACCTCTTAACAGAATAGAGTACGCCACCTTCCAAGGAGGCTTGAAATAATATTTAGCTCAAACTCAGTGCTCTTCCGTTGTGTTTCAACGCTGAAGGTTCTTGGATAATAGTTCCTCCAAAATTGTCCGATTTTTCCGCGGTGGAGACGAGAATTCATAGGAGAAAAAATATACAGAAGAATCATTAATGTCACAAATGCCTTGTAAAGCAAAAAACAAGCCCTAACAAATTATGTCTACTGCGTGCATCGTTGACTCAAACATTTCGTGAATATACGACGTGTTCAAAAACATTACGAATATATACGTACCTTCGCGTAGAGTTGCATACGTATCTTCCACTATAAAATCTCCGTCAGAAAGTTTGGCTGACTTGTGGCTGTCCAGCAAGCGAGAGAAAGAATTCTAAACTGATTGGTCTTTATATACCTCAAATATGAATATTAAACATATGTACAAGAAAAGAACTAATGAACTATCACTTAAGTGATAAACAAATAGCTACGTGCCGTAATGAAGACGCTTTCCAACTCACTTTGTTACGTTGGAAAGCCTCTATTCCTGCATTGAATTCTCTTTAATTTTTTGGTCGATTGAAGATAACAACTTTATTGCTTGATTCTTTGTGGAATTTCGGTCTTCGATGATCTAACTTCTTGGAACTTGAGTATATAAAACATAAAATCACAGGATAGTGAGAATGAAATAACTTTCCTAGTGAATCAGCTACAGCAGCTGTCAATCATTTTTGCGCCTTTGTGCCGCGGGAAATCAGAAAGTCGCATATTCAAGGCTTTAGAAAACATATTTAGAGTACCACACGCGTTCTCAGCTCTAATGTAATCTCTTATTCTTTGTAAATATTCGTTTCGATTTGTCAACTGCTCGGAATTAAACTAGATTTTCATCGAGATGTCAAAAACATTTTTATACTAGAACTGAAATATAAGATCAGTTGTGAGGGAATATTTAGAAGACTGAGAGGACCATCAATACCATTTGGAAGGCGAAATGCCCAAAGTTGGTGGACGGCATATTCGTACGCGTAGCGTGTTGACTGAACAACATTTGTGCTACGATGTGATATATCGCTGTATGTAACGGTTTTTGGCCTGAGCTATTAGTGATGTGGTGTCGAGCCCGTAAAAACCGGTCTGAGAGCCGTCAAACCGAAATTGTCGCCGCTGGCCTTAAATAGTAATCCGATCGAACTAAAAGTTTTATATATTGATAGGAATAATTCCATTAGACAATCATAATTGCTTAATCGCAGACATTCACGTAAACAGTTCTAAGAATTGCAATAATATTGTCAAGGTCTGTAGAGGTCTTTTCAGTAATGGGCGCTTAGAACTGACACCTTCATATTTAAGCTTCAAATTTCAGTTATGCATAAATCCCCACGGCGACTTTCTGAACGCGTCCTATTCACATTATTAACGGATGTCAGTTAATCAGTTTCTATACGGTGTTAACTTAGTTAGCTTTTCAATCCTAGACAAAACATATAGTCCCTAAGGGCAACTCGCGGAATTGGCCAGTGGGCTATTTTGTGTTGTGTTATTGTGGACGTTGCTGGCAGAGCCTAATTTGTGTAGTGTGTGACGAGATTTGTTTCGCTGAATGGCCGTGTAGCAGTTAAAGGTAACACACACAGAGTATCAGCCTTGCCGTCTTCGCATTAGTCTGCTGCCATATGTTCTGTCTGTTTTCAATTCTAAAACAATCCCACAATATATTTGTGCAAATACAGCAAGACAGATTGATATAGGAAAGCCATTTATTCAACAGGCCGAAACCGGAAATGCTTATTATTTCTCGTTGCTATTAATATGTTATTAAAGATCAACTTTTGATCATGCGGGATTATATTACTAGCGATAAACGGCTGAAATGGCACATATCCTTCACTGGATTTCAAGTGTGATGTCTGTAGTTGTAATAGAACTACTTGAAATAATTTCATTTATGCATCTTCATCTGGTTATCTAGCTAGATGGCCGGTACAAGTTGCGTATAAATGTTCGCCTAGGAAACCGAAATAGCCCGGAATCTTAGTTTCAAAATCACAAACATAATTTATGTAATGTCAAGCCATTTTAATTGTTGTTATTGTAGTAAATTAGATGGCCGCTAGCAAGATTTCAATTTTGTAAACGATCAGCGTTCAGTGGCAATGTTTTCGATTCACAGCAACAGATACTAGCTGGAATCCCAAATTCAGAAGCATAAACATAACTTCTATAATGTTAAACGGTTTGAATTAGTGTAACAATTAAGACTGATATACACAGACACAGCAAAGAAACTTCGCAGCAGTAAATTATAAGTCATTTCAAATCATAAGAGACAGGTCAGCGGTGTTCAAACATGGCGGTCATGAATTTGATCGTACGCGCTTGTTTCTACTTATTAGTCCTATTTCTGAGATATTCTTTTGCTCCAAATTTTGGAATTACTAGAAGAAATGGTGCATATACCGATGGTTTCCAAATATTATCCTCTCTCGCGTACTTGGACCAGCGACTTTCCTCAGGAACACTCGCATTAGTTGAGCCGCCATCTTGAATTCTACTTCAACTCCAACTGGATTTGGCTCTTTGAGTCTTCTCACGTATAGTAATGCTTCTTTGTGGTGATACCGAGGCTAATCCAGGACCTAAGTGGCGATATCCATGTGGTGCTTGTAATAAATCCGTCAAATGCAATCAAAAGGGCTTAATTACAATGTGATTCTTGTGATAAGTGGTATCATACCCGTTGCTGTTCGATAAATGATGACGTCTACAACACACTGGCGAATACATCCTGCCTGTGGATTTGCTGTATCTGTAATCTACCGAACTTTTCAAGTTCACTGTTAAATAGTTCTACTACAACTACGACAAACTCGTGTAACTCACTTGTTGATGCTAGTCAGATGAATGATAATTTGAGTCGATCTGATCATATTGGAACTGATACGGTCATAACATCAACTCCCCAAAGGCAAAACGCGAATCGTCATGTGAACCCTAGGGGCTCTAAGGGCAAACGGTTGCTAAAGAAATTGAAATGTATGGAGATCAACTGTAATAGCATGTTGAGCTCTGAGAGGTCTGGCATATTTAAGGCCCATGCCGATCTACATCAACCAGGCAGTCTTTGGCTGTGAAACTAAACTTAACCAGGAAGTACCTAACTAGTTATACCATATATCGCAAGGAGAGGCTGGTACTAAGGGAGGTGGTGTGTTCTTGGCCATCAAATCAGACATTGCTTCATGTGAGAAAACCAATTTGGAACAACATGCTGATGATGAATCCGCTGTTTGGGCTTCTGTCAAAATTGTAAGGACTAAAGAACTTAACCTCTGTAGTTTTTACAAGCCGCCATCTGCTACCTCGACTCGTCCAGAGCACCTATCTGATACGACCTCTAAGAATTTTGAGAAGAATAAGAACAGTCACCCTAATATTGTGGTATCTGGTGATTTCAATCTTGGTGACATTAGCTGGTGTGATGATCCCCCTGCCCCTACAAATCCAGCTACCTTTAATGAATCTACAGCACTGCTTAACTATATTGATGACTATGCGCTCTCACAACATGTTACTGTGCCCACTCGCCCATCCTCTCTTAAGACCCTGGACCTTGTTATCTCATGGAAGCCCACCCTAGTATCTAACATACGAGTGCACCCAGGCATGAGTGACCACGACATCCTCACTTGATATTAATATCAATGTTAAACGTGTACCAAAGCCACCGCATAAGGTTTACTTATACAAATGCATGGACTTGGAAGGCCCTATACAGGCAGCACAGAGCATCAATAATGACTTTTTCAATGCTAACTCAGCCTCAAAATCAGTAGCAGAAAACTGGACCTTCTTTAAGAACAGGATCATGAGCGTAATTGAGAGCTTCATCCCAAGTAAACAAACAAAATCCAAAGATCATCTACCGTGGGTTACTATGTCAATTAAGAGATAGATGCGGAAACGTGACAGGCTCTTAAAGAAAGCTAGACACTCAAACAACACTACAGTCTGGGCTATGTACAGACGTCAACGGGATAAGGTAGTTAAGCTGTTAAAGACCGCATATAATGACTTTTTATGCAATACCATCGACGAGAGTCTTCAATCTAACCCCAAGCGTTTTTGGGGATACGTTAAACAATGCAAAACAGAGAACATGGAGATCCCCACTCTTCGCCATGACGGCTCTGTGTTTATCTCAGACAGGGACAAGGCGCAATCACTAAATGAGCAGTTCAAGTCTGGTTTTTTTTCGATCAAGCTAGTGCCATTCCTGTAAAAGGCCCTTCACCGTACCATAGCATCCATTCACTACAAATTAGTAATGAAGGCGTGAGAAAACAACTGCTAAACTTCAATGTTAACAAATCATGTGGTCCTGACCTCCTTCCTGCAAGAGTCCTGCGAGACCTAGCTGATAAATTATCGCCAATATTAACATACATCTTCCAACAAAGCTTCAATACCAGCATTATTCCACCTGACTGGTTCACAGCACTTATCACAGCGGTATACAAAATGGTCCCAAAGCAAATCCAGAAAATTACAGACCTGTTTCCCTTACATGCCTGTGCTGTAAGGTAATGGAGCACATTGTCCTTAGCCATATGAATAGCTGCGAAGGTTGAATACTATGGCATTAATGGCCGTACACTTGGTTGGATTAAGGCCTTCCTCCACAAGCGCTGCCAATATGTTTCGGTAAATGGTTCTCACTCAGATATTGCTTGTGTCACTTCCGGTGTACCTCAGGCTCAGTCATCGGCCCAACTTTGTTCCTACTCTACATTAACGACATTGTAGAAGGTATCAACTCAAATATCAGATTGTTTACAAACGACACTGTTGTCCGTCCTAGATCACAAGACCCTCCAGGATGACCTTGACACTCTAACGAAGTGGTGTGCATCATGGTCAATGGAATTCAATGATGTGAAGTGTCACTTACTGCCTATAACCAACAAACGCGAGCCAAGTAAGTGTACTTACCATATGAATGGCAAAGCTCTATCTCAGAAGTCCTCCCATGATTACCTAGGGGTCACACAGTTACACGATCTTCGATGGAACGCTCATTGTTCTAATATTACTTCTAAAGCCAACAAAACGTTAGGAATGTACATATGACATTGAAACCTTGTTCTTTATCTGTTAAAAAACGAGCATATGAATCGCTTGTTAGACCCTGGCTTGAATACGCATCAGAGGCCTGGAACCCTCATACTGATTCTAATATATCTAAGTTAGAACAAACTCAAAATACTGCAACAAGGTTCGTCTGCAATAACTATGTTCGATATACTAGCACCTCCGACCTCGTTAGTTCTCTGGCCTGGACACTCTTGAGAATCGAAGACTTG
This sequence comes from Actinernus sp. WN-2022, assembly GCA_030867875.1. Taxonomy (NCBI): domain Eukaryota; kingdom Metazoa; phylum Cnidaria; class Anthozoa; order Actiniaria; family Actinernidae; genus Actinernus; species Actinernus sp. WN-2022. Next base: position 18,442,691 of record JAOWCC010001589.1, read on the forward strand.
CCAAGCAGGCCACAATGTTTTATAAAATTCGTAATGGCCTGGTGGACATAGACTTCCCCCACAATATTGTCCCTAACCCCAGACACAATAATCTGTACTACTGCCAACCTTCGTGTAATGTCTTAGCCTTTAGCTACTCTTTCTACGTCCGAACAATTCGTGTTTGGAATAAATTACCTGTTCACGTAGCTAACACACCGTCATTAGCATTATTTTCTAGCATTATTGGCCCTGCAATGAAGCCCATTAAGCCTCCTCCATATCTGAGGCATTTATAATTTGTTTATATATTTATTTATTTAAAATAGCTACATTTACATGACTATTTATTATACCTGTATTTAACTATTATTGTCCGCACTTGCACTATTTTATTGACTTTGTACTTCATCATTGTATTGTAACTAGCTTTAAGCTTTCTTATTATTTTATGCACCTTCCGGTATTAGTGTATACTATCCAAGGAAGTAAAAATCTAAGATCTAAGAACTAAGATTTCGGAATATTTACCTTAGAAAGCGCCATATCTACAGCATAACCAAATCCTTTCGAAATCTTGGACTAGTCTTCTCCTCACAATCCCAGCGACCAAAGATGGCTGTCAACTTAAAGAGTGTTTCCATCGATTTTTACGAGTTTAGTTAACTAACATTCCGATATTAGTTAACGTCGCTCGAATTGTTTTCATCATGCCGAGTAAAGGGTTCAACCCCTGCACACAAGATATATAACTCACAAAATATAACTTATTTATCTCTATCTACTCTACAATGCTTTCTAGAAATCTACTATTGCTTACCGTCGCGTAGCTAGATCGACAAATCATCGAACACATGCACAGCTGCACCACGTCCATCCCGTGCATGCACTCCTTCTGAAACGTTGAACACTACCGTCGCGTAGATCTAGAATTCTCATTCACGTCCAAGAACGTAAATCTGCTATAACCATGCATTCCTTCTGAAATTTGAATGCTAGTGTCTACTGTCTCAACACCGTGAGCAAGGACAGTTCTGCACATGCGCAGCAAAAATTCTCATTTTTCGAACATGGTACGAGCTAACATGTGGCTAACATACATCTTCGGAAAAGGATACAACATTCTGAAATGAAAATCCAACTAACAATGTATGGCCAGGTTTCCTTTCAGTTCCAACTTCGTGGGTAGAAGAATGTTTAAGTGGAGTATTTGCAACTCAGTTATTCGCCCGTTGTTGTCTTTCTAGTTGCGCTGGTCCTTGTTCGGGGAATCTTTAAGAATTGATCCGGTACGTGATTTACCGTCGTGTACTCTACGATGATTTCCGAAGATAGAACACCAGTGATGACGGCACATTCGTCCTCTATTCTGACACCATGTATAGTCATTGGTGAAACGCAAAAACATGGCTTCGAATTTTGGAGAATTTAAAAAAACAATTGTGGACAGTGCAGCCTATCAACTGACCGAAATCCAGGACTTTCCTTTGCCACACACAGTTTCAAGCATACGTGATGCAATCAGATCAATTCATATGTCTCGTTTAAAATTACTCCACAGTGGAAGTTTCAGTCTTATTATACAGTTTGATGCTAAGAGCTTCATGTTATCATTCGTTCGGAATCCGAATAATATAATACTGTGATAGGCTATCAGATTACAGTTTAGGCTCGAGTAATTATTGCACCACCCTTAGTCGGCGTTACGAAATCGCGCTATTACGTCAGTATCCGCGGTGACTAAATAAAAGTTACATCTCCCGCATGGGTTAGACGGATGGGATTTACAAATATGAATACACCAAATATAACTATACAGACAGTAACGAAGATGAAACCGGCGAAGCGGTGTGAATTCGACTGATAAAACTCTAATATCAAATAAAGTCACTACTGTTATAAAGTTCCTTCCGGCTAAGCTGTTTGGCCTGTTAACGACATAGTGAGTGAGGGAGTTAGTGACATGATTTTCCCAACCATCACAATAACTCGTTTCTGCACTTCCCGCATCCACGAGTTAAAAATGGAACTGTGATTATATGTAAAACGAAATTAAAATAAATATAAAACGAAAATTAACCGAAATACATAAAACTTCTGAAGCTGAAAGCATTGATTGATCGTTTGAATTTACTATGCGATGGTTTTTTTAGCCTTTAAATCAATGGCATTCCTCGATTAGGACCTTGGGAGCTTCTAAGTAATGGTCCAGTTAAGAACTGTAGTATAATCCATTGTTCTGCGGCAATGACATTGGCAGAAATATGAGACAAGATGGCGGCGCACATTCGCATCAGACAAGCCACCATCCAGCCAATCGGATATAGAGAAAACAAAAGATTTGAGAACTTTCCCCACACACAATATTCTTCGAAATAAAAATAAAAATAAAAATAAAAATAAATTAAAACCACAAAAAATATCGAATGATAATTCATTATTTCGATGGGTTTCTATTGAATTTATAAGTATCAACTAATGAAATTACGAGAAAGAATAATAGAAAATTAACACCTTTTAACATTCCTTGCCGTGGAGCACTACAGTTCTTATCTGGACCATTACTTAAAATATTAGCATAATATTATAGCCTTTCAACATCAATAATCAAATGTATATTGATTCCCATAAAGTCTGGGCAGTTTTCTCAGATAGGCCCTTAAGTCTGTGTAATTTTGTAATCGTAATTCTCAATGATTTCTTAGCCATCACCCGCTCTTTTCAACTGGCAATCGGATAAAGGAATCACAATGGCTGATCATCTTTATGATAGTGTAGAAAATATTGAACAGCGAGAAGAACCGACCTATCAAGAACTTCTTGTTGAGCAAATACAAGCAAGAACTTATGAAGAATTTCATATTGAACAGCGAGAAGAACCGACCTATCAAGAACTTCTTGTTGAGCAAATACAAGTACGAACTTATGAAGAACTTTATTTGACGGATATGCATGGTTATGATGATGTAATAAACATTGAGCAGCGAGAAGAACGGACCAACGAAGAATTTGAAATGACGGATATGCAGCCAACTTCACGCAGTTGTCAGATGGGCGTTGACGCTTGTGAACCAGGCCATACAACCATTCTTCCTTCTCCTTCTGTGTGTTCGTCTGGAAGTGAACAAGTTGAACATCGCTGTTGTAACAGAAGAGTCGTCGTAGGATCAGTACATTCTCTCATCTGTGTCCTGGGAATTGTTATCGTACTCTCTGTACTACTGACTACGAAGAATGACTACGCACGACCATGTAAGTAGAATTTGTACGTAAGTAGCCTCTTTTAAACAATGGGCCAGGACATAATCACGTGGTTGTACTGGGTGGCAAACATTCTGACATCATTTATTCAATGGCACTTTTGTGAGATCGGTAGTGTTATCAGCAAAACCCGAAATCTGAAAATATTATTTTCTATCTGAAATCCATTTTCGATCTTTGGAAACACATCAAGGAACGTTCCGGGCACAGCGATACATTTGAAACTATTAAAGACTAGTATGTCACCTGGTACCCATGCGCATTACGTTCATATCATGTGTCCAGTTTAGCAGATAGCAACACTAACAACGATTCAATCCACATATACATGTGGATTATATTGAATACAGTTATTGTTAAATTAACCTAGTTTAAAAACCAATTTCATTTGAGATTGACAGATTATAATGGTATAGTTTGTATTGGGGAATGTTTGGTAAATACATTTCATAATGCTTTGTTATTCGTATACTAGCGGCCGGTTCAGCTTCGGGTTAGGCTCGATCGATTCTCTTACTTTGCACTCCTAATAAAACACAATCAAGTAAAACGGTTATGGTTGGTTCTAAATAATAAAGTTATACAGCAATTGTAATAAAACATACCTCTCACTCATTCGCAGTTGGAGTGACAATAAATGACCGGTGAATGCACCAGAATAACTTATCCTGCTTATGCACATTCCTCGATATTGCTTTTGAGTCCGATAAGGCCGTTTTAAGGATAATATTGGCCGAGTACTGCCCAGAGGTAATCGATATCCTCTCTTACCTTCTCTGCCATTATTTTTAATCGAAGGCATTGTTCTTAAAATGCCTCACTCCTTTTGAGAATTCCATTTATGAAAGGTCTAGAACTTACAACTAGTATACCTAATAGGTAGACGAAGTGAATGCTGCCGCTCACTTGAATGTGTATTAGAAAACCTACAGTAGCTCTTTGACAGGAAAAATGTATTACTGGTGATAAAAATGCAAACGTATTAGATGAATATATTTTGTAGTTTTGGGGCTATCGAGTGACTGAACTCTGTTTGAGCTGTGGTGTGTTTCCTCAAACGTTGTCCCGATTTATTTTCATTTTGTCCCCAAATATTCCCTGAGCCTACCAATTCCGTCCAAAAAAAAATGCTGTTCTCCTCGGTGAAGTTTAAACACCGGAAATCAACTGTAATTGAGAATGTAATCGTAAATGCTAATTCGTATTTTGAACCGGCTTGTTTGACTTTATCGAAGGCAAATTAATTATTTCCTGCTCACCATCTTGATAACAGGAGAGATGTTGCTCTTTGGAAACGGATAGCTATTATCTCCGCCCCAAACTATCAAACGATATATGGTGACAGCGAGCCCGTAAATCGACTTCAGTTAATCGTACATGAGTCGTCAACTTAGCATGCATGATCATCCTACTGTTTAATCTGTCTTCGTAATTCTAACAGTTGTATTTGTTGCTCAAAACTGAGAGAAACGTCGGAATTAGTTTTGTAGCGTCATCTACGGTTTCGTCCACGCGTCATATAGTCTTGGTCTTTAGTAACCATAGCGAGTTATAAATTAAACTGTGTTTGGTTACTTCCGAGGTACGCGTTTGGACAAGCAAAGGAAATCCCACTTCTGACACCAACATTATGTGACGTTCCGCGCCACTTGTTTTGGGCTCCCTGTGTCCACCGACAAACAACTCCCCCTTTCAATGTACCCCTTCCAGTGAACGTAACCACACACAATTTAGTGCCGAAAATGTTTAATACAACTAAATATTACAATTCCCTTACTGCTAGTCCCAATAAATAACATTAATTAATAGCTAGGATAAATATGTAACGCGATATCTAGTAATTAATAAAGTAAATCTCAAAGTAAATCTACCGAAAAGAAAACTAACCTGTGTGTGCGATGTGTGCCAAAGTTTTTGTTTTGGGTACAGCAAATGATTCTCTTTTCTCCCGTTTTATTTTCTTTGTCCTTGCATACTTATCTGTGTTCCTTTCTCTTTCTTGTTTTTCACTCTCATAAATTCGAAGAAAAAAAGGAACGTCTGCTTACCCGAGCGCTTAATTAGTTTCCAATATGCAAGCATGACGTCAGCAGGTTTGTTTTATTTTTCTGCCCAATCAAAGCCATTGTTAGAATTTTAGTGATTTCGCGCGCCAGTGAACACTCTTCTATTGATGCCGAGCTGCGATGATTGCGAATAAAATCCCGTCAAAGGACTGCACCTCCCCTCCCCAATGGAGACTATTATGGTACCAGTATTCCATGAATTAAGAAGGAAGCTTAAATGTTAGAGAATACAAACAACCAAGCATATAACCTACGCAGTAATTATAGTCTTATCAGTATCGTGTAAGTGGCTACAAATAATGTGGGGAGGAGAGGAATGCATTGTGGTTGGCCACGCAAGGGATTGTGGCAATAACAATTTACACACCTAAATGGTGACATCATAAACAATGGCCGATACTACGCACCTAACTGGTGCTGCCGTAGGCAATAACAATTTACACAGCTAAATGGTGACATCATAAACAATGGCCGATACTACGCACCTAACTGGTGCTGCCGTAGCAAATAATAATTTACACCGGCCTAAATGGTGACATCATAAACAATGGCCGATACTACGCACCTAACTGGTGCTGCCGTAGCAAATAATAATTTACACACCTAAATGGTGACATCATAAACAATGGCCGATACTACGCACCTAACTGGTGCTGCCGTAGCAAATAATAATTTACACACCTAAATGGTGACATCATAAACAATGGCCGATACTACGCTGCTGCCGTAGCAAATAATAATTTACACACCTAAATGGTGACATCATAAACAATGGCCGATACTACGCACCTAAGTGGTGCAGCCGTAATCAGTAATAATTTACACACCTAAACGGTGACATCATAAACAATGGCCGATACTACGCACCTAAGTGGTGCGGCCGTAATCAATAATAATTTACACATCTAAATGGTGACATCATAAACAATGGCCGATACTACGCACCTAAGTGGTGCAGCCGTAATCAATAATAATTTACACACCTAAATGGTGACATCATAAACAATGGCCGATACTACGCACCTAAGTGGTGCGGCCGTAATCAATAATAATTTACACATCTAAATGGTGACATCATAAACAATGGCCGATACTACGTACCTAAATGGTGCAGCCGTAATCAATAACAATTTACACAACTGAATGGTGACATCAGAAACAATGGCTGATACTACACACCTAAGTGGTGCGGCCGTAAGCAATAACAATTTCGTCCGATAATTCAGACTAAAGTAGTTTGTTGTAGGAAATAGCTAGCGTGATTTAACACACCAAAATGGTAAACCTCACAGCTAAAGTAGGTAACTAAATTGCGTAAAGCACGATACCGTGCAAACAAACCGGATTGACAGGCTAATCTAAAGCCTAGCCGAAGAGCTAACGTGTTAAATTTATAATTGAACCTGGTGAGTTGCGTGTTGTAATACGCCGCAAACCGGTCGATACTGTGGAGACCCCAATTGACATCCACCCCATTAGACATCTATCACATCTGCCACACAGATGGGTTGACGGACCAGTCGACCTTATCAATGAATCTTCTGAGAAGATCAGCTTTTTCGTTGCAAGTATCAGGGGATCCACTGAACTTAGAGTACAATGCCTTTCGCTCAGCAAATATGAAAAAAATGTTTAAGGCAAGAGCCGCCTGGTCCCAAAACTTTCGAGCTTCCAATAGAAACTATTCCAGCAGCGATTTCGTTGTCGGTAAACTCGTTTGTTGCAATGTTTAACATAAGATAATACGTTATAATAACTTTAAATTCTCGATATATCGAGCCTTGACCATCGTCTTCAGTTGTTCACGTATCGCCAACTACAATACCGACTAGGGAAACCAAAAACCCTCCAAAAACCCGATAAATATGGGTCACGGGTGGAGACCTAAGAGAATAAATGTTGAACGAATCGATGTTCTGATACCAAAATGTTAGCTCCTCGTGGGTATGGTCCCATGCTGATCTGGATTCGTTAAATTGAAAGGTATGTCTGCCTTGTAAGAAAGCGGGAAATCGGACCAACTGCTAAAGCCGCTGAGATAATAAAACCGGCGATCCTAGCTAATTATCGAAATGTCGAAATCCCGTCTTGTATTGCGGTATCTAACAGGCTTTCAAAATTTGAAAACGTCCCGGGATTTGAAACTTCACTGAAATAGTAATGATTACAATGAGAGCCATTTGCCGACTTACATCGAAAGCCGATATACAGACGAAACGAGCTCTTTCCGTTGGAATAAGCTGGCTGATAGGAGGGACAGTTCATCCGGCTCGATTTCGAAGCCAGAGAATGTACAATATCGAGGTATGCCGTTAAATGACCAGGAAAATCCAAGATACTTTAGGTGATCTAAATGAATGCCTACATGTTGGTGTGAAAAAACAGTGCCTTCGTCGCGAACTTGTGATAATAAATGAAATCTGTTCGTATTTGAATTTAGGCTTATTTAAGCATTGGTTAACGTGCCGAGAATGACGAATCGAGGTAGGCGCGATATCTGCACATTATCGAATATCCGATATCATAGTATTGATAGTATCGGATATTAGATATTGATAATATCGGATATTATCGGATATTATCGGATATTATCAAGGGATATTATCGGATATTCTCTAATTAGATATCTATTAGATAAAGGTCTCTCTCCACTGTGAAGGAGGTCGATATTCGATATTATCGGATATTATCGACTATTTTCTAATTAGACATCTAGTAGATATCTATTAGATAAAGGTCTCTCTCCACTGTGAAGGAGGTTGATATTCGATAGTATCGGATATTATCAACTATTTTCTAATTAGACATCTAGTAGATATCTATTAGATAAAGGTCTCCCTCTCCTCTGAAGGACGTCGATATTCGATAGTATCGGATATTATCGGATATTCTCTAATTAGATATCTATTAGATAAAGGTCTCTCTCCTCTGTGAAGGACGTTGATATTCGATATTATCCGATATTATCGACTATTTTATAATTAGACATCTAATAGATATCTATTAGATAAAGGTCTCCCTCTCCTCTGTGAAGGACGTCGATATTCGATAGTATCGGATATTATCGGATATTCTCTAATTAGATATCTATTAGATAAAGGTCTCCCTCTCCTCTGAAGGACGTCGATATTCGATAGTATCGGATATTATCGGATATTCTCTAATTAGATATCTATTAGATAAAGGTCTCTCTCCTCTGTGAAGGAGGTTGATATTCGATATTATCGACTATTTTCTAATTAGACATCTAGTAGATATCTATTAGATAAAGGTCTCTCTCCACTGTGAAGGACGTTGATATTCGATAGTATCGGATATTATCGGATATTCTCTAATTAGATATCTATTAGATAAAGGTCTCTCTCCTCTGTGAAGGACGTTGATATTCGATATTATCCGATATTATCGACTATTTTATAATTAGACATCTAATAGATATCTATTAGATAAAGGTCTCCCTCTCCTCTGAAGGACGTCGATATTCGATAGTATCGGATATTATCGGATATTCTCTAATTAGATATCTATTAGATAAAGGTCTCTCTCCTCTGTGAAGGAGGTTGATATTCGATATTATCCGATATTATCGACTATTTTCTAATTAGACATCTAATAGATATCTATTAGATAAAGGTCTCCCTCTCCTCTGAAGGACGTCGATATTCGATAGTATCGGATATTATCGGATATTCTCTAATTAGATATCTATTAGATAAAGGTCTCTCTCCTCTGTGAAGGAGGTTGATATTCGATATTATCGACTATTTGCTAATTAGATATCTAATAGATATCTATTAGATAAAAGTCTCCCTCTCCTCTGAAGGACGTCGATATTCGATAGTATCGGATATTATCGACTATTTTCTAATTAGACATCTATTAGATATCTACTAGATAAAGGTCTCTCTCCTCTGTGAAGGACGTTGATATTCGATATTATCCGATATTATCGACTATTTTCTAATTAGACATCTAATAGACATCTATTAGATAAAGGTCTCCCTCTCCTCTGAAGGACGTCGATATTCGATAGTATCGGATATTATCGGATATTCTCTAATTAGATATCTATTAGATAAAGGTCTCTCTCCTCTGTGAAGGACGTTGATATTCGATATTATCCGATATTATCGACTATTTTCTAATTAGACATCTAATAGATATCTATTAGATAAAGGTCTCCCTCTCCTCTGAAGGACGTCGATATTCGATAGTATCGGATATTATCGGATATTCTCTAATTAGATATCTATTAGATAAAGGTCTCTCTCCTCTGTGAAGGACGTCGATATTCGATATTATCGGATATTATCGACTATTTTCTAATAAGACATCTAGTAGATATCTATTAGATAAAGGTCTCTCTCCACTGTGAAGGACGTTGATATTCGATAGTATCGGATATTATCGGATATTCTCTAATTAGATATCTATTAGATAAAGGTCTCTCTCCTCTGTGAAGGACGTCGATATTCGATATTATCGGATATTATCGACTATTTTCTAATTAGACATCTATTAGATATCTACTAGATAAAGGTCTCTCTCTTCTGTGAAGGACGTTGATATTCGATATTATCCGATATTATCGACTATTTTCTAATTAGACATCTAATATATATCTATTAGATAAAGGTCTCCCTCTCCTCTGAAGGACGTCGATATTCGATAGTATCGGATATTATCGGATATTCTCTAATTAGATATCTATTAGATAAAGGTCTCTCTCCTCTGTGAAGGACGTTGATATTCGATATTATCCGATATTATCGACTATTTTCTAATTAGACATCTAATATATATCTATTAGATAAAGGTCTCTCTCCTCTGTGAAGGACGTCGATATTCGATATTATCGGATATTATCGACTATTTTCTAATTAGACATCTAGTAGATATCTATTAGATAAAGGTCTCTCTCCACTGTGAAGGACGTTGATATTCGATAGTATCGGATATTATCGGATATTCTCTAATTAGATATCTATTAGATAAAGGTCTCTCTCCTCTGTGAAGGACGTTGATATTCGATATTATCCGATATTATCGACTATTTTCTAATTAGACATCTAATATATATCTATTAGATAAAGGTCTCCCTCTCCTCTGAAGGACGTCGATATTCGATAGTATCGGATATTATCGGATATTCTCTAATTAGATATCTATTAGATAAAGGTCTCTCTCCTCTGTGAAGGACGTCGATATTCGATATTATCGGATATTATCGACTATTTTCTAATTAGACATCTAGTAGATATCTATTAGATAAAGGTCTCTCTCCTCTGTGAAGGACGTTGATATTCGATATTATCCGATATTATCGACTATTTTCTAATTAGACATCTAATAGATATCTATTAGATAAAGGTCTCCCTCTCCTCTGAAGGACGTCGATATTCGATAGTATCGGATATTATCGACTATTTTCTAATTAGACATCTATTAGATATCTACTAGATAAAGGTCTCTCTCCTCTGTAAAGGACGTTGATATTCGATATTATCCGATATTATCGACTATTTTCTAATTAGACATCTAATAGATATCTATTAGATAAAGGTCTCCCTCTCCTCTGAAGGACGTCGATATTCGATAGTATCGGATATTATCGGATATTCTCTAATTAGATATCTATTAGATAAAGGTCTCTCTCCTCTGTGAAGGACGTTGATATTCGATAGTATCGGATATTATCGACTATTTTCTAATTAGACATCTAATATATATCTATTAGATAAAGGTCTCTCTCCTCTGTGAAGGACGTCGATATTCGATATTATCGGATATTATCGACTATTTTCTAATAAGACATCTAGTAGATATCTATTAGATAAAGGTCTCTCTCCACTGTGAAGGACGTTGATATTCGATAGTATCGGATATTATCGGATATTCTCTAATTAGATATCTATTAGATAAAGGTCTCTCTCCTCTGTGAAGGACGTCGATATTCGATATTATCGGATATTATCGACTATTTTCTAATTAGACATCTATTAGATATCTACTAGATAAAGGTCTCTCTCCTCTGTGAAGGACGTTGATATTCGATATTATCCGATATTATCGACTATTTTCTAATTAGACATCTAATATATATCTATTAGATAAAGGTCTCCCTCTCCTCTGAAGGACGTCGATATTCGATAGTATCGGATATTATCGGATATTCTCTAATTAGATATCTATTAGATAAAGGTCTCTCTCCTCTGTGAAGGACGTTGATATTCGATATTATCCGATATTATCGACTATTTTCTAATTAGACATCTAATAGATATCTATTAGATAAAGGTCTCCCTCTCCTCTGAAGGACGTCGATATTCGATAGTATCGGATATTATCGGATATTCTCTAATTAGATATCTATTAGATAAAGGTCTCTCTCCTCTGTGAAGGAGGTTGATATTCGATATTATCGACTATTTGCTAATTAGATATCTAATAGATATCTATTAGATAAAAGTCTCCCTCTCCTCTGAAGGACGTCGATATTCGATAGTATCGGATATTATCGACTATTTTCTAATTAGACATCTATTAGATATCTACTAGATAAAGGTCTCTCTCCTCTGTGAAGGACGTTGATATTCGATATTATCCGATATTATCGACTATTTTCTAATTAGACATCTAATAGACATCTATTAGATAAAGGTCTCCCTCTCCTCTGAAGGACGTCGATATTCGATAGTATCGGATATTATCGGATATTCTCTAATTAGATATCTATTAGATAAAGGTCTCTCTCCTCTGTGAAGGACGTTGATATTCGATATTATCCGATATTATCGACTATTTTCTAATTAGACATCTAATAGATATCTATTAGATAAAGGTCTCCCTCTCCTCTGAAGGACGTCGATATTCGATAGTATCGGATATTATCGGATATTCTCTAATTAGATATCTATTAGATAAAGGTCTCTCTCCTCTGTGAAGGACGTTGATATTCGATAGTATCGGATATTATCGACTATTTTCTAATTAGACATCTAATATATATCTATTAGATAAAGGTCTCTCTCCTCTGTGAAGGACGTCGATATTCGATATTATCGGATATTATCGACTATTTTCTAATTAGACATCTAGTAGATATCTATTAGATAAAGGTCTCTCTCCACTGTGAAGGACGTTGATATTCGATAGTATCGGATATTATCGGATATTCTCTAATTAGATATCTATTAGATAAAGGTCTCTCTCCTCTGTGAAGGACGTCGATATTCGATATTATCGGATATTATCGACTATTTTCTAATTAGACATCTAGTAGATATCTATTAGATAAAGGTCTCTCTCCTCTGTGAAGGACGTTGATATTCGATATTATCCGATATTATCGACTATTTTCTAATTAGACATCTAATAGATATCTATTAGATAAAGGTCTCCCTCTCCTCTGAAGGACGTCGATATTCGATAGTATCGGATATTATCGACTATTTTCTAATTAGACATCTATTAGATATCTACTAGATAAAGGTCTCTCTCCTCTGTAAAGGACGTTGATATTCGATATTATCCGATATTATCGACTATTTTCTAATTAGACATCTAATAGATATCTATTAGATAAAGGTGTCCCTCTCCTCTGAAGGACGTCGATATTCGATAGTATCGGATATTATCGGATATTCTCTAATTAGATATCTATTAGATAAAGGTCTCCCTCTCCTCTGAAGGACGTCGATATTCGATAGTATCGGATATTATCGGATATTCTCTAATTAGATATCTATTAGATAAAGGTCTCTCTCCTCTGTGAAGGAGGTTGATATTCGATATTATCGACTATTTTCTAATTAGACATCTAGTAGATACCTATTAGATAAAGGTCTCTCTCCACTGTGAAGGACGTTGATATTCGATAGTATCGGATATAAAGAGCTTATTACACGGAAAGTTGTGTAATACGGCTGGGTATTTTTACGAGTCAGTTTTATTTTTTCGAGCCTGAAAGGCGAGAAAAAATAATATTGACGAGTAAAAATTCCCAGCCGTATTACACAACTCTTCGTGTAATAAATTGTTTATTATACGACAGCTAACACGAACAAAACATGTTTGTTTTCGCTTACCTTACTGCTCTGTTTGAAGAAAATCTTGAGAAGAAATCTCGAGAGAAGAAATCTCTCAGCCCAATGTCGGGGGCGGGCGCGCACTGAAAAGTTTTTTTCGCGCGCTAAAAGCTGATTGGCTGTTACTCAAACAGCCCCATTTCGATTGGCTCGCGCGCTTACAAAACCTTTTAAGTGTTGAATAAACCTGTGCAAACCGGTTTGTGACCCGTGTAATACCGTCTCATATTTGCACTCGTTTTAGCCCGTATTTGCACTCGAAAACGCCAAGTCGTATAATAATTACTGGTTATTTCATGGTTTTCTATGGAATACCGGCGAATATTTCACGAGAAATTTCTATTATTTGGTATACAACGAGCCTTTAGGCGAGTTGTATACCAAAATAATATGAATTTCGAGTGAAATTTTTGCCAGTATTCCATAGTAAACCATGAAATAACCATATTATCCTATAAATAACAATTTACGAAAAGATTTATCACGAAAACAAAGTAACTTACCGGACGATAGACTGCAAATTTTCTCGCCGGAATTGGAAAACACAAATTTCGAGTGGCGGCCGCGCGCGTCTGCAGACTAATTATGTATTCAAAATGGTGAATTTTTATTGGCCGGTAAAGAAAGGGCGCGAAATTTCCTGCATTTTGATTGGCCTTGATCTAGCCATGAAATACCGCTCTGTATTTCATAGAAAAACCATGAAATACCGCCCTGTATTGCATAGTAAAGCTGAGCTCTGATTGGCTGAAATAAAATATTTATAGGATAATATCGGATATTCTCTAATTAGATATCTGTTAGATAATGGTCTCTCTCCTCTGTGAAGGAGGTTGATATTCGATATTATCCGATATTATCGACTATTTTCTAATTAGACATCTAATAGATATCTACTAGATAAAGGTCTCTCTCCTCTGTGAAGGAGGTTGATATTCGATAGTATCCGATATTATCGACTATTTTCTAATTAGACATGTAATAGATATCTATTAGATAAAGGTCTCTCTCCTCTGTGAAGGAGGTTGATATTCGATATTATCCGATATTATCGACTATTTTCTAATTAGACATCTATTAGATATCTACTAGATAAAGGTCTCTCTCCTCTGTGAAGGACGTTGATATTCGATAGTATCGGATATTATCGACTATTTTCTAATTAGACATCTAATAGATATCTACTAGATAAAGGTCTCTCTCCTCTGTGAAGGAGGTTGATATTCGATATTATCCTATAAATATTTTATTTCAGCCAATCAGAGCTCAGCTTTACTATGCAATACAGGGCGGTATTTCATGGTTTTTCTATGAAATACAGAGCGGTATTTCATGGCTAGATCAAGGCCAATCAAAATGCAGGAAATTTCGCGCCCTTTCTTTACCGGCCAATAAAAAATCACCATTTTGAATACATAATTAGTCTGCAGACGCGCGCGGCCGCCACTCGAAATTTGTGTTTTCCAATTCCGGCGAGAAAATTTGCAGTCTATCGTCCGGTAAGTTACTTTGTTTTCGTGATAAATCTTTTCGTAAATTGTTATTTATAGGATAATATGGTTATTTCATGGTTTACTATGGAATACTGGCGAAAATTTCACTCGAAATTCATATTATTTTGTTATACAACTCGCCTAAAGGCTCGTTGTATTCCAAATAATACAAATTTCTCGTGAAATATTCGCCGGTATTCCATAGAAAACCATGAAATAACCAGTAATTATCCGATATTATCGACTATTTTCTAATTAGACATGTAATAGATATCTATTAGATAAAGGTCTCTCTCCTCTGTGAAGGAGGTTGAAATTTAATTTAATTTAATTTAATTTAATTTAATTTAATTTAATTTAATTTAATTTAATTTAATTTAATTTAATTTAATTTAATTTAATTTAATTTAATTTAATTTAATTTAATTTAATTTAATTTAATTTAATTTAATTTAATTTAATTTAATTTAATTTAATTTAATTTAATTTAATTTAATTTAATTTAATTTAATTTAATTTAATTTTGGTGGGGGGGATTTATTTAATTTAATTTTGGTGGGGGGGATTTATTTAATTTAATTTTGGTGGGGGGGATTTATTTAATTTAATTTTGGTGGGGGGGATTTATTTAATTTAATTTTGGTGGGGGGGATTTATTTAATTTAATTTTGGTGGGGGGGATTTATTTAATTTAATTTTGGTGGGGGGGATTTATTTAATTTAATTTTGGTGGGGGGGATTTATTTAATTTAATTTTGGTGGGGGGGATTTATTTAATTTAATTTTGGTGGGGGGGATTTATTTAATTTAATTTTGGTGGGGGGGATTTATTTAATTTAATTTTGGTGGGGGGGATTTATTTAATTTAATTTTGGTGGGGGGGATTTATTTAATTTAATTTTGGTGGGGGGGGATTTATTTTATTTTAATTTTGGTGGGGGGATTTATTTTATTTTAATTTTGGTGGGGGGATTTAATTTAATTTTGGTGGGGGGATTTAATTTAATTTTGGTGGGGGGATTTAATTTAATTTAATTTTGTTGGGGGATTTAATTTAATTTAATTTTGTTGGGGGGATTTAATTTAATTTAATTTTGTTGGGGGGATTTAATTTAATTTAATTTTGTTGGGGGGATTTAATTTAATTTAATTTTGTTGGGGGATTTAATTTAATTTAATTTTGTTGGGGGGATTTAAAATAAAACAATTCCACCCACCCCTCCCCTACAAAATGTTTTTTTGACTCCTCACCCCTCCCCTCTACTTTCTCCACCATCCACCTCAACATTTTATCTAGAAGAAAACTTCTACGAAATAGGTAAACAGTATCTTAAAGTAACAAGTGCCGAGGATCTTGAAGTAACTCCTCGTAGTATCCGTTAGACTGCTTTCTAGTTGGAATAAAACACTGACTAGAAGAAAATGGAAGTGTGCAAATAACAAACTTCTAACTCCAGACAACAAAGAAGTGGCTTAAAAAAACCTCTGAATTTCTAACAGCACATGAAACAACCATAAGGGCTGATCGATCCAAGTCAGGAACCAGCTAATTCACAGAACGAATTGGAATTTAGCATGTTGGTTTTTGTGGAGGGAGGTAATCCGGAGAAAAAACCCACAGAGCAAGGAAGAGATAATATAGCACCTTACTATTCTCTTGTTCCTTCATCAAAGAATCGCCCACAGTGGATGTGAAAAGACGCAAAATGGACTGATAAATATTCGAGAACTACACAGAAATAACTCAAAAAGTTATCAACATTTCTGTTTCACTTTGCCGTTTCCATGCCGAACATTAGGGCCACTAACAAGCAGATTTATGAAAGCCAGTTAACACTCCACTCCAAGCAAACTCATTCCTAACACAATCTATATAAGCCCTAACCCAACATAAAAAAACTAACCTCAATATAAACCCAAGTGCTCAATAATTTAGGATTTTTAGAGTTATAGTAAAATTAGGCTTTTTAGGGCTAGATCACTGAATGCAGAAAAATAATGCTTCTTCAATGGTCCTGTGAACTAATCCAAACCCTACCCCTATATTTCAAAACACACTAACCGTCAACAACGGGTGCCTACTAATTTATGATTTTTAGAGTTATAGTAAGTAAATTATGCCTGCTTTTAGGGCTAGCTAGATCACTGAACAACACAGAAAACTAATACTTCTTCAATTGTCCTGTGAACTAATCCAAACCCTGCCCCTACATTTAAAAACACCCTAACCGTTAACAACAGGTGCTCGGGACGACTGCAGAATACCCCACCACAGCAAGCTTGGGTGGAATACCTGACAGTCAATGTAGAGAGCTGAATGTCGAGTCAACGTAATTTGCAACGCGTCATCGTTTCAACGAGTAGACTGCGGTTGATTGTAGAACGAAGGTAGTAATATATAGAGTACACTTTATTCATGTCATCGCGTCATCGTGTCAACAAGTAGACTGCGGTTGATAATAATAATAATAATAATACATACATACATACGTTTTAGGAGCATTATACAGCACTCAATGCTCTTACAATATCATGCAGTGATGGTAATAAACTAAAAATAATAAAAACTATCTACTTACACGTGTTCTAGGAATATCGAGCAAGCTATTTAAAAAGAAAAGTCTTTAACTTAGATTTAAATACATTAACAGTGTCGGCACTCCTGATGTTAGACGGAAGAGAGTTCCAAAGTCTTGGAGCGCAGATCGAGAACGCTCTATCACCATAAGACACAGTATTTGACTTTGGTATGGACAACAAGTTATAACTACATGATCTTAAAGTAAGGGCTGGCTTATATCTCTGTAGCAGATCAGAAATATAATCTGGGGCCAGACTATGGAGAGCTTGATACGTAATTAATAGAACCTTATAACTAATTCTAGATCTAATTGGAAGCCAGTAGAGTTGACGGAGTACAGGGGTGATATGTTCTGATTTCTTTGTTTTAGCGACTAGCCGAGCGGCAGTGTTACGTTCTGTAAGCGCTGTAGCTTAGCTATTTCAGAGTCAGGTAGCCCAAACAGAATACTGTTGCAACAGTCCAGACGGTAAGTAATAAAAGCGTGCACCAACTTCTAACAGTCTCCTTGACACATATACTTGCAAATTCTTCCAATGTTACGGATAGCAAAAGAAGCTGACTTGCAAATGTTGTTTATGTGAGTTAGTATAAGGTGACTGTCCAAAGCAATGCCAAGATCGTGGGAGACAGGAACCGGAGCAATGATAGTACCATCAATGGATATACCTGGCATCGGCTCACACTGTATGAACCGAGATGAGAGATGGACGATCTCTGTTTTACGTGGATTACACGCGAGTTTGTTGGCGGTGCACCAGATTAAGATATCTTTAACAAATAGCTCCAATTTGGCTAAAGTAGCAGATCGATCACATGTATAGAGTTAACAGTTACATAGAGTTGGGTGTCATCTGCATACATCATGCAATCGAGGTTATGGGCCTTCGTCAACGGTGCGAAATACAGGGAGAACAAAAGCGGCCACAGTACAGAACATCTAGTACGCCATACTGTATTGTCTTGCTGTTGGAGACGGTATTCCCGACAATGACTGATTGTACTCTGTTAGTGAGGTATGACCGGAACCATGCTAGCACTGTGCCTCTGATCCCATAACGATGCTGAAGTCTCTCCAGAAGGAGAGCATGGTCAATCGTGTCGAATGCGGAGTATAAGTCAAGCAAAACTAAGACCACCTCACGCCGAGAATCGATGGCGCGGAGAATGACGTTCATCATGCATAGCATTGATGTCTCCGTACTGTGAAATAGTCTCCGTACTGTGAAAAATGCTGACTGGAATTTAGCAAGCAGACCATTCCCCAAGAGGTAGTTCATCGTCTGTGTAGAGGCAACCCGTTCTAGTAACTTAGACAGAAAGGTTATATTTATGATCGGACGGTAACTTGAAAATTCCTCCTGGTCAAGGTTGGACTTTTTCAGGGATGGGTGTATGATGCCAGTTTTTAGAGACGAAGCTAAGGGAACACGCCCTCAGACAATGATGCATTGATGATTTTAGTAACTTGAGGAACCGAGAAAATCAGGATGTTGCTTCATAATGTGTGCAGGAACAGGGTCAAGCAAGCATGACTTTGCAGGAGACTTTTCAAGCATCTTGATTGTAGAACGAAGGTAGTAATATATAGAGTACACTTTATTCATGTCAACGAGTCATCGCGCCAACGAGTAGACTGCGGTTGATTGTATTACAAAGATATTCAGCGAGACAGAGTATTTTATTCGTTGACGCGTTGACCCTCACACCAACTCGATTCATGTACATGTTCCACCGTGACAACGCGTGAACACGTATACGTTGACTGTCGACCTGTAAGGTAGATTACGTGGTAGGGTATTCTGCAGTCTAGTCGAAAAATAATGCTTATTCAATGGTCCTGTGAACTACATTTGTAATCCAAACCCACAATTTAAATAAACCTAACCTTAGTGAGTTCCCTTTTCACTATCTTGAAATAAAAACTAGTTGAAGTTTATGAACCAGTTTAATCTTTTTGAAATAATGCTTCTTCAATGGTCCTGTGAACTACATTTGTAATCCAAACCCACAATTTAAATAAACCTAACCTTAGTGAGTTCCCTTTTCACTATCTTGGGAAAAAAACTAGTTGAAATTTATGAACCAGTTTAATCTTTAAAAAAAAATTAAACCAGTTTTAAAGTTTTCCAAAAACATTAACTGGTTTAAACATATTTAAACCAATGTATATATTTGAACTACAACATATCTATTAGATAAAGGTCTCTCTTCTCTGTGAAGGAGGTTGATATTCGATATTATCGACTGTTTTCTAATTAGACATCTTTTAGATAAAGGTATCTCTTTCTAAGATATTTTATGAAAAATATGAGATACTACAGGATATTAATATGATATTAGATCTAAAATATGAATATCTGATAGTATCTTACATATCGATATTCTTCACTTCCACTATAAATATCGGATATTTCTTTCTAAAATATTTCATGAAAAATATCAGATACTAGATGATATTAAGGTGACATTAGACGAATGATAAATATCTGATAAATATCCGATATTCGATATTCTGCAGATATCGCACCTACATGGACGAATCGCAGCTTCTTTCTTCATGCTGCTGTTAAAAGATTTCACGCAGAAAGGAGGGGCATTATGCTCTGATACAACCTTTAATAAGCAGCTACATGAAAGTGCCTACATTACGGAGAAAAAAGATAATGCAAATGGTAATCAAAGGCCATCGTAATGGTAATCGCAAGTACGAAATTTGGCGCTTACAAAATCTCCATTCAAAAATTTACGGATGCCATCAACCAGCGTTTGACACCTTGACTAGTGTATTGTTATCTGCACATAATTCGTCGCAATTACAAGAATGTAAATAGTCTAAGTCACACTCAACTTGACTTTGTGGTCGTTTGACGGCACAGCTTCTGGTAATTGCAGCGGTGATCGCTCTTTGCAGCGGTAGTGTGTTTTTTTCTGCATGCCTTGGCACCCGCTGCACTATAAAGAACAAATATATAACAGATTACCAGAAATAAAATAACTGCAATGTGGAGTCAGTAGTTGCTTTCACAGACCGAAGGAAGAACATACTCGTTAAGCTACTTATATACTCATATGCATATTGCATTATTACGTAACTGTTGCACAACGCATTGTGCACAATGAACATTCCATTAACGGAATGTGCAGAACAACAAATACCTGCTGAACTGAGTGACGCAGATATTTTTTTTAAACCATGTGTCGTTTAATGGTCGATGGGGGTAGTATCGTCGTGTACCGTTGAGATCCGTGGGGAATCACACCTCACGCGCTCGGAGGGTTGTCGTACCGCTATTATAGTATATAGTATATATTATACTATAATATAATATTTTATGAACATGCTAATGAAGTTGATATAAATCTGGTAAAAGAAACGACTGCAATCAGCGAATTCTCTCGTGGTCTAATGGTTAGGGTTTGAGTTGGTGGTGGGTAAGCCATTGCATTGATTCTTAACCGGCCCGAGTTCGAATCCCGGTTCAGGCGGTATTTTTGTTTATAGTGAGGATAACGTATAATCGTTCTAAAATTTCTAAGTGTCGATTCGGATGTTCGTATAAAATTTCTGGAGTCTCACATTATTCACCGGATTATTCATAGCGAACGTGGGTAACAAAGATAATTTTATGACGCAGTTGGTTAAACGGTACACGACGATACTACCTCGATGGGCCGTAAAACGTAGAAGATTACAACAGATGCGACTGCTCTCCCCGTATAATGGCAGAAAGATATAAGAGAATTGCTAAACAGCAACAAGAAAATGTTTAGGAAACTATTAAAACGAAAAAAAACGAAGGTTCTACGATGGTGAATTTGATAAACTATCAAAAGCTAAGATCACACAACCCACGGCAGTTTTGGAAAGCACTAAGAAACTTAAACACCGAAACAATAGGGCAGATGATACCATGCATGTTGATTATAACAAAGCCGAAAAAGACAACATTGGTGAAACACACGACACAAATACGCATGCCGAAAACAATGAAGCCGGTCCACTTGATTTCGCATTTACGAAAGAAGAAGTGATAAATGGAATTAAAGCACTTAAAAGCGGCAAAACAATCGGAAGCGATTTTATTAACAACGAATTCCTGAAGGTCAGTCATAAACTACTATCGGAAACAATAACTATGTTATTTAATTCTATTCTAAACTCGAAAATATTTCCTAAAATTTGGGCCTTTGGATACATAACTCCTATATATAAAAAGGCACGAAATCAGAGCCAGGAAACTACAGAGGAATTACAATCCTGTCCCACCTAGGAAAACTTTTTTGCTTGGC
Organism: Actinernus sp. WN-2022; assembly: GCA_030867875.1. NCBI lineage: Eukaryota > Metazoa > Cnidaria > Anthozoa > Actiniaria > Actinernidae > Actinernus > Actinernus sp. WN-2022. The sequence continues at coordinate 18,464,451 of JAOWCC010001589.1, forward strand.
TATTAAATACACGGGTAGTTAGCTGCCTAGATTTTCACAATATTCTGCCTCAAGAACAAGCAGGTTTCAGGAAAACATTTAGAGGTACTGACAATCTTCTAGTATTAAAAGCGCTGATCGACAAATATATAAAGAACAAACCAAAACCCAGGAATAATTCCTTTTACACTTGCTTCATCGATTTTAGCAAAGCCTTCGATAACATATCACGTGACAAATTATACACAAAGTTAAGTAATGGTCCGCGTAAGAACTAGGGAGGCTAGCGGCAGAATCAATTAACTTTTAATGGGATTATTTAATTAAAATCCTCAAATCTGATTGGCTTATCGATGTTTTCCGCCAAAACTCACCCCATAAAAACTGTTTTTTCTATATTTTATTTCACGGTCCCAGTCTTAAATGCCTTTGTATTGGCCAAATTATTCGAAATTCTACCGTGGGACACATTGTGAGTGGACGCCATATTGTTTTTCCTACGTGATTTCCCTGTTATTCTTCTCGTGATCCCTTATATTCCGAATTTCTTGATGTTTGGTGCCTCTGTATCACTGCATGGCTTATACTTATTACATGCTTGTTTCTTTGTTGTTGGTTTTGTTGTTTGTTTTGTGCAAACTAAGGAGTCAGGGAGGGTTGAAATCAGCAGGGAAGATCTGGGGATGAAGGATGGACAACATTTAGAGTTTCGAAGTTTCAGTCTTTTCAAGTGTATTCGACCATAAATTTATAATTGCACACTTTCAAGATTAAACGTTGATACAATAGCCCAATTCCGCGATATGCTTTACTTGTCACGCACAAAGGTTTCAACACGAGTCTCCGTGCTAAATTAAATTTATTATTTTCTCTTTCATTATCAAGGAGTTTTAGTAAATGATCGGCTGTCAGTCTTGACATGAATGTCGCCTCGTATTACCTCTTAAAATGGCAACAAGACGCTAATCGACAAAACTCACACAGTTCAGACGGAGTCCCACGGTCATTTTTTTTATAACTCAAGTAGTCAATTTGTTATGCCATTTTGCAGGGATCTGCGAAAAATTTTGTTGTGGATCCGCGTTGCTACGATGTTATGCCATTCTAAAATTTGAATTTGCTGCTTTTGCCCTTCTGGACCAATAGCATGACGTGTTTTAATCGGATTACCTAGCTTCTTGGGATTACAATTAACGGTAGTTCCTGCCGGGGCCCTATTGTTCTTTGCCTAGTTCTTACGCGGACCATTACTTAAACAACATTGGTATAAGACATTATTAAAGGCATGTACAGCAAAGACTCCGTCGGTGTGTGTTAAACTTGACGGACACATCTCGGAGGAATTTGCGTGCCTTAAAGGAGTTAAGCAAGGTTGCATGTTGTCACCTACCCTTTTCAATATATATTTAAAGTGCCTATAACCCCAAAAAAAATACGATTTCAGATCAAACTTAGAAGTATTCTATGCAACTTCCCGAAAAAAATAATGGTTTTAAAGCATTTCTCTTTTTTTTACGGCTTTTGAAAGATGAGAACCGTGAACTTTTACCGTCATCTTAGCGACTTGGTGGGGTCTGGGACTTAATACGTCATAGTAGGGAGCCATGTCACGTGATAAAGGTTCTCTCGTATACTTTTGGTTCGTTCTTTCTTATTTGCGTCGTAAGTTCTGTAATTTTCTGCTGGACTTTTTGACAAAATGTCTTCGTCAGGCTCCGAATCTGAAGACAGTTGTTCATCGGACAATTCCGAGCTAAATTTTATCAACTATGAGCTTGAAGCAGAAGAATCTGCCGGGGAAGAGAGCGGACGGCGCGGATGAGCCACTCGCCGATGAAGAATGGGTTATAAGAGTATAGAGACGGAGACCTCCAGAATCGGTTCAGTGGAAGGCCTCGAAGCAAGGAAAAGCTGGTAAGTTAAACTGTCCAAAATTAAAATAAGTTATTGTAGCCCTTCATGGGCTTCCCCTGGCCGTGGTCTCCCCAAAAAACATTGCAGGATGCCAAAAGAATCCAGTGATCCTTGCAATCGCAACAATCATATAAGCCTTTATTTACTTGTAAGATTTACTAAGAATCGCTATAAATGAAGATACGATAAACAGTTTCCTAATATCGTTTTTACAGGAACTAGTTGCCTATCGTATTCTAATATCGTAATTCCTCTTATGTTTACCCTTTTCGGAATTTACTTTTTTGATAATATTTTACAGTTCGTGGAAATTCAGTGTGCACCATATTGGCCCTCTCAATTGAGAAACATGCACCAACTATATATGTTTTAGCGGGAAACATCCCACAATGGCACATCCTAGATCCAACACTGCATACTAATATGTAAGGAAAGATTTATACCAGGCATTAATAATGCTCAATAATGACCAAGGTATGAATTGAAATCAATGAACACAGTTCCGTGTTTAGTCTGACCAGGAAAGTGGAAGGTTTATCAGAGTATTTTGATCTATCGTGCATGTTAATTAAAAATAGTAGCTCTCGTAAGCAACCACACTGGGAATCAGGAAAAGGTGCTCATAACTAGTCAGAACTGGAATCAGGAGTAGTTGCTCGCTTATAAGAGCTTGCACACACCACACCCATGGGGATACATATATAGTGCGACTAATATGACAGTATACAATACTGTACTACTCTACTGTAACAGCATGAATGTCAGATATAATAAGACTATTGTTGCAAAATGCTAGTGCAAATTTATATTTAGTTGACTCATTGCAGTCTGGGATCATGTCTCTGGAGTGGTTACTTACAAGAGTTTAAAAACAAAGAAAAATTCCAAATGTGGTGGTACGCGCGGTGGTCACTTATGAGAGTGGCTGGTTACTATACAGAGCACAAGAGTGGTCTCTGAGAGGAGCTGGTCACCTACAAGGGCAGTTGCACAAAGGGCTTCAACTGTATCAAACAATTGGTACTAACATATAAACTTCTTTATTTACAGATTTCTACGAGTTCTCTCATACAGAGAGTACATCCAGTTAGTCTACGGTTATCTGGGCAACAATAGAATTCCTCTACTAGCATGTGCATATGACACAATCAGGACAAAATTCAATGCTGGGAAAGAAACCTTCACTGGATTTGAAGAAGATGAAGATGAAAGTACTTCATAACTTATATAAACTTTAAGGAGAACAGCAATGAACAGTCAAACTTTCAGTGCCATTGGCCACTTTTGATATAGGCTTCACTGGTCACATACAAATGATTCAATACATGTACAAGGCTCTGGGGAATAATGTGCAGTGATTAATGAAATAACAATAATGAATTTAATTATGCCCCAGAACCTTTGTGACTAATAAACTGTGTAAATATACATTATTCAAGTAAAATAATGAACATACTTTCAATCCAGCATTGAAGGAGGGGCTTGAACTGTTTTAACCCACCAATCGAACACTGACTCCATACATGCATAGTACCATGACAGCCCCTTTAAGCCTCAAATTCAATTGCCCTATTTAATTATGGTGTCACATTATAGACACAGCTGCCATCTTAGGGGGTCAAAACACTGGTCTTTAACAACAGACATACAAAATAAAGCTGTTCTGCCATAGATTGCCTTCCTTCAAATTGGCTAATTTTCCCAATATAATAAGAATGGCGGCTTTCATCTATTTGTTTTGATGTCATGCCAATGAAATAGGGCAATCGATTTCACGGAGCTGGTCACAGGAGTGATTAGCCTATGGAAGTTGACAGTATAATATATTGCTACCTAGATTGTCCATTGATAAAATATCAAATCACTGAGAAGCTGGTAGACATTTCTGGTTCACTCCGTACTTATAAGGGGACGAGGGTTGTTCTTTGGACAATCAAAAACACCTTTATGCTCTTTCATAGGTTTACACAATACAATACTTTATTTAACGAGGAGGACATACTTAGCTACAAGCTAGTTTACAGAGCTCCACAAATAAATTCAAAAAAAGAAACACAATATATAATTTAGAGATTAACAATTTAATTAATTTTAATTTAATAGGTTTCTTGCACACTGAGCAATGGGGTTTTGCCTTGGTTTTTGTGGGCCTTACAGCAGGTGGAACTGGAATTTCTGGCCTTACAGCAAGTGGAACTGGAACTTCTGGCACTAAAATACAAAAATAACAATTATTATTAAGTTAGTTATGGGTATATATAATAATAATAATAATATTTTAACAGGGTGCCCATGTCACCAAGGTGTTTTTCAATGGGGCCCTGTATAAATATTGGTTTATGGTAAATAAAGCACTGGTTTCGTTTTAAATACAAACTTACAGTGTAATATTATACGTTTCCAGCTGGTATTTTAATATTTTGTTTAGTCTCGAAAGACTAAACAAGCAGTATACCTTTATATGACATGTCCAACAGCTTGATACATGTAGGTGTATATGCACTGCTTGAGCAAGAGCTAGGTGTTATTGGAGGACAAACACAGAAGGTGTGATTAGCACAGACTCGATTTTGTTTGAATATTTTCAGAATTTGAATAGTTTCTTTTGTGCAAAAAAATATTTAATACAAAAACAATTTGAATTACCTGGAGCTGAAGGGGGAACATCTATAACAGTCATCCTTTGTTGTCTCTTCTGGGTTGCTTCTGCCCTTGGCTGCTTGTTATAGGTGCAGGTATCATCTAAAGAAAGTTGTCTGATTTATTCACGGTTATTTCCCTCATACTAAATAACAATATAACATGCACTCTCTTAGTTTAATACACTTGTGGTGAAAACAATGTTCAGTACGTGGAACCCGGTCATAATGAAGTTTTCTTCCTTTCCCTAGGAACTTCTTTATACATGCAGGTTCCTCTGTATTGCTAGCCTCCTATAGTAGCCGTTTTGTAGCGCTTCCATTTCACTCCATTCCGGGGAATGGAGTGAACGGAAGCGCTACATAACGGCTGCTATAGTACTAGGAGGCTACTGTATAAATCTGTATTGCCATGCAAACTAAATACAAAAGCACTTACCAAAATCGGAGAATGGCTTACCGGTTTCGATGGCATGGACTGATGGAATAGGAACAACTCCATATTCAACCGACTTCAGTCTTGGCGTAGAGTCAAGGACTAAAGAAAATCTTATAAAGTCTTCCGGCTTGGAGTGAACCAAACAAACGCTGGAATTCTTCGTCGGTTCCCACTTCGCTCGCTTTGTTCGCACGAACCTCAACCACTGGCGTCTTCTCTTCTTTGCTTCTGGCCGATCATCGCTTAAAAACGGGACCTTGTGTTAGAGCTATCCTTTTTCGAGTCTGGCCCATTCCTACAGCCCCCAAATACACATCTATTTGGCATTTCAAATCGAGTTATTCGCTCGGTTCGCTCTGTTTTTACTGTCTTTGTTGTTGGTTGTTCGCTTTCTCTCACTACTATGACGTTGCTTTCCGGTTTCGTTCCCAGGCTACTTCCAGACTCCATCTGACGGCCATTTGGGACAGGGTGCCCAAATCGGGTTGTTTTACAATGTTTGACCCCAGAAATAAGGTCGAACTCTTACTTTTTTCCTTTTTTTCTCTTCGAATTATTGATAAGAAGGATGTAAAGAATTTATTAAAAATACTTCAAATTTGGGGTTATAGGCACTTTAAGTGATCTAGCAAACATTATTAACAAAGACAAAGACGCCCCCGAACTAAACAATAGAACCGTTAGTTGCTTACTATATGCAGACGATTTAGTCATTATCTCAAAGTCTCAGTTGGGATTACAAAATAATTTAAAATACCACATCAACGAAAATAAAACAAAAGTAATAATATTTAACCTTAATGGTAGAAAACTAAATCGTTATTCATTCAACGTTGGGACAACACCGATTGAGAACGTAACTAAATATCAGTATTTAGGATTGACTTTAAGTGTCACTGGATCATTTACTGTAGCAAAACAAGAGCTGAAAAAGGTTGCACTAAACACGTTTTACTCACTCCGCAAGAATATGGGAATCTCATTTAGAAGAGACCTGCCACTTACCTTACATCTATTTGATACCCTAATAAAACCCATTCTCGCATATGGCTCTGAAATTTGGGGTCTTGATACTGTCAAATCTAATGAATCACGTGACCCAATAGAACAAGTTCGCACAAAGTTATGTAAACAAATCCTAGGCGTAAACAAAAGAGTAGTGAACAAAGCTTGCCGTGCAGAATTAGGCCGTTTCCCCATCATTATCGAAGTAACATCTAAGGCATTATCATTCTGGGCCCGCCTTCTAACATTAGACGAAAATAGAATCGCAAAGCAAGCCTACTTAGATATGCTAAGCCACACAAATTCGAAGAATTGGGCAATGCTTTGGCTATTGCTGGGAATCCAAACAAGATGCCGTTATTGATGAAAACGAGATCAAGCGGTTTTATAAATATACTAAACAAAGACTAGAGGATATTGAAACTCAAGATCCACTGTCTGGAGATCAAGCATCTTCGATGATGAATCCAGATCAGTGGGAGGAAACAAATTAAGAACATTCCGTGAGTTCAAAACAGAATATAAACTCGAAGATTATTTATTGGAAGTCAAAAACATAGATCATCGCAGAGTATATGCTAACTAAGTTACTAATAAGCGACCATATTTTACAAATTGAAAGAGGCCGTTATAACATCATTTGTGTGAGTCCTGAATTGAGAATATGCCCACATTGTCAAATTATGGAAAACTAAATGTCAATTATATTCTGATCTGAGAAACTCTCTTTATTAAGATATAAACAAAAAAAATACAAACTATCAAAATTTAATCGCACCAAAAAAAACATAAAGCCAGAAATAGAAAATACATCTATGAATGTTTTAAAGTTAGGCAAACCATCCCTGTATAGAATATTGGAGAAGTATGCCTATGTACAGTCTGTCGCTTGGCACTCTAATAAAATATGTCTTGTCTTGTCCTGTATAGTCCATTATAGGGAGTACCCCCACCCCCCGGATAATTCACCTCCACCGCATTGGGAGCTTTCAAACCTGTGGATATTTCTATTCCAGGCTAGTGAACTGCTGGTTTCCCTTCTTTGCCCACGGGTGATAAATTCTAACAGCACATGCCGTACCTATACTTTCACGAGTTTTCCCCGGTACTCTCTCTTTTTTCCTCGCCCCTCTATCTCGCTCTCACTCACTGGGTTTAGACATCGCGCCCCCTGTTTATAATTTTCATCTTCAGTCAAATAATCCTCCAGTTTAAACTCTCCATCCGTTTTCAAAAAGGTCTTGTGTAGGTAATTCAGCTTCTAGTACATGTATATCTATTTCACAGAAACCGCTCATTTTTAAGCGCAAATGTGGACTTCACTGTAGCTCGAACTGAGCAAAAAAAAACATTTTTGTGGCTAAAGCCAAATTCATAGCCAGATTTAACACCCATTCTCTGATTGACATATCGACTCAAAAAGCATAACAAATTCTTCATGGCAGCGAGCATATTCTTATGTGATTAGCGAATGGACGCGAGCATGTTATGGGATATATTTAGAGCGCCTCTCATTGATTAATAGAAAACCGCTCGTGCTGTGCACACGTGATTTTCTATTAATCAATACTCGGCACCCTAAATCCCATAAAGCACTCCCGTCCATTCTCTAACCCTTACTTAAACAATACTTGTTTGGTATTGTTTCACGGGTATAATGACTGCGCTCTATATCCGTTCATTAGTATACATCGTTTAAGAGGTTAAAACCAGGAGCCCATACCTAGGAGCGTCCACCCCGCATACTAAGCCTATGTCACAGCGTTTTCATAAGTTAGGTTATTTTTAGAACGGTTTCCCGCTATTCTTGGGTTGCAATCATTCCTAAGGAAATAAAATCACAAACGCGTAGCAGCCATGTTGTTGGTATAACAAAAGTAGCTAATGAGGCATATTTTGTTCCGCCACTGGTGCAATCTACTAATTGGCGGGGAAATGATCTAAAAATAGCACAACTTGTGAAAACGCTGTGACAGCTATATAGGAGATATGGACGCTCCTGGGTATTGGCTCCTGTTAAAACTAAATACTTTACCTAAACCGACCAAAATGCCATTCAAAGATCTATGAAAATAATTGGGAGACACTTAACAACGAAGCCGATCGTTATCGCAGAGAGTCAAAAGTTCCATAAAATGCACCCATGAACTTCGGCCATCTCTTCATGTAGGACGACACGAATTGCTACCAAATTGTATTCTATCGTATTGTATTGTGTTGCGTTCTATTTTTTGTATTGAATTGTATTGTGTTGTATTCTATTGTATTTTTAGTAAAAAAATCGTGTCGTCCTACATAAAGGGATTGCCTGTATTTCAGTCTGGCTGATATTACGGTTGAGTCTACGAATATCAGCTTCAGCGGTATTGATCGATCCGAACGCCTCTCGTCGATGTAATGAAGCGCCATTGAAACCATCATTCTTGAATGGTGCTTAATTGCTTAATTACGTCGAAGTGAGGCGTTCGGCTCAATTGCAAACTTACAAAAACTGGCGGAAAGATGGGAGACGTGTTAATGTGCGGAATCAATTCCAAAACAATCAGAGCATAATTATTAGGTTATATAAGTCTAGAAAAGGCCTTAGATGTCGCTGTGGGCGTGGCGTTGTAGGATAAAAACGTCAACCAATGTACCAGTACTACTCAAGTTAAGAGAATCGAGTATCAATAATGCCATAGATATGGAAACTTCATGCTGGTCAACGCATATCCATTCTTAAACCGGATGGAACGGCTGTAGCAGTTATTTACGTAGACTTGACAGTAACCTTAAAGCCATTCATATAGCTGCACTCGATTACCCCAAACCCACAGCAGAGAAACTATTCTCATAATTTCGGTTTATTAAATCTAACAACTGTGATCTACTGTTTACGTATACAATTGTCAACATATATTCACAGAAGAACTAATAATAATAGCGTCGACCTGTTTAATCTTGCACATTAATTAATTGTCATGGAATCCAACATGCTGTATTACTAATGTCAATTTAAACACTAAGTGGAATAACTATTTTTGATGCAGTGCAAGCTTGTCATTAACTAAAGTTTTTTTAGGATGGCTTCAAAATGAATCAATATAACATTATTTATTTCTTCCTTGTAGACATAGACGAACGTGCAGATGGAACCCATAACTGCTCTTCCAGAGATACATGTATTAACACAGAGGGTTCATACAAGTGCAAATGTTTGAGTGGTTTCACTGGAGACGGAGTCACCTGCAATGGTACTAGCCTGCAGAAACAGCCGTCTCTATTCGAGGGCCAAAAACGAGGCCCTCGAGAGAGACGTCTGCGATTTGAGCCCAGGCATTTCATACTGATGACATTTTCAAGAAAACTACAAGGTTCAGAAATGTTGGCATGAATCTACAATGTAGCAACATAATCTTAAGAGGAATCTAAACTATATTAGCATCCTTTTCGGTAAAAAGGCAGAAAAACGTGTCGTATGTAAGGACTGCCGACACATTTACGTTTATCATCGATTTAATTCGATATTGCCACTAATTGTTTTCCCGAATGCATTTGTACTTTTCATACGAGACACTTGTTCTTGACATACTGAATCTTAATTGATATTCATGAAAAATCCATTTTGCTTTCCACTGTGCAAAACGTTACTCGAGAAGAGACGGAAACTGTTTGATAAGCTTGTCTCTGTTTGGTTAGAGCTCGTAAATCGCTGCAACGCGAGAGTGCTAGCCGCCAGCTGTGAGATAAATTATGTATTTGATGCTGTCGGTAACACTGACAAATACTTCCTTTCCCCGGATCGTTCAAAATATACTAAACGAAGCTGATTGTCCAGCAGAGACGATAGTTTACACTGGGGGCAAAGAGAATCAACACACTAGCTGACAGAAAATATCTGATGGAAGCTAAGCGACCAACCTAATTATTTTTGTTTGTTGTGAATGTAAGATTTTGCATAATTTATACAAATCGTTAGTGAATCGACCAATCAGTTAGTTTGTCCGCATTCTGGACGATAATATGTCATTAGAATGGAATGTATGGCCTCAAATCGCAGTCGTCTCTCTTGGGGGTTTGGTCCTCGAATAGAGACGGATGTTTCCGCAGGCTAACAGTACTTACATACTTCTTTTAAAGAATACTTTGGCTGTTATCCTATGATATCATTTTTACCATTAATCGTAAAATCGAAACATTCAGGCTAATTTGAATATTCTTCTTAATTTCTTCTCATCCTTGAAGGGCATTCATTTTAACAGTGATCACGTTGTAATATGGATTATTTCATACTTAACACGGTTTTCTTTGTTCTTCATGAGGCTTTATTTGCCATACATACCCCATTATAAATGCAAGGGATGTATGAGAAAAGTTCCCGGGTTGTATCCAGATACATCCCGGGAACTTTTCTCATACATCCCTTGCATTTATAATGAGCAATTCAATTCACCTATTTTGCGAAAACCTCGTCAAGTATGAAATAAGTCAGTTAAATACCGAGAACCTCAGCTTTTATCCAGATACATCCCTCGGGGCCTATGGTTCTCGGTATTTAACTCTTCCATAAAGGTGTGACTAAGGAGTAACCGTTTCTGATCAATTCCTTTACTTTCTTGCATTGTTATTCTTCCTTCTTAGATGTAGATGAATGTGCAGATGGAATTCACAACTGCTCACGGAACGGTACGTGTGATATCATAGATGGTTCATGCAGATGTTTAGAAGGTTTTATTGGAGACGGAGTCACATGCGACGGTAACCACAAGCATCCCAAATATCAATTGTATTCTGTGATCGATTACACTTGTGTTACGATCGTTGGGTGACAATACATCACTATCTCATAGTCGGTCGACGTGTAGTTTTACGTGAACTCGTTAATAGTTAAATATCTCTATAACTCGTAGACGCAACACTCAAATTAAGCAATGTTTTACTATTCACCTATTTACTTGATGTGGAATCGATTTTAATGATACAAAAATTGGGCTTATACGCACTTTAATGTATTGCACGTTCTCCTGTACGTATTCATGCATTCACGTCTCCCATTCCAATTAATTCCACGTGTAATTATCGTATATATTGTTGTGTATTTGCCGTTAACGCAGTCGTTGTCGTTACGTTTTTTTATAAAGTGTCAGTTCAAGAGTAAGTAAAGGGACCCCACAAAGGTTTGTACTTTTTAATATTAGTAATGTTTTTTTCTAAGACATAGGTGAGTGTAAATATTGAACTCACAACTGCTCTTCTAACGCTACCTGTATTGTCTTGAGGGTTTTACTGGAGATAAATTCATGTGCAAAGTAGTATATCAAATGCCGGTTCTGGCCCACGTTGAATTGTTATTGTATTTTTATGACATCTCACCCTTCGGGTTCGTTATCATAAAAATACAATAAAAATTCAACGTGTGCCAAAACACGGCATTTAGTATTCTACTGAGGTTATTTATCGTATTTATACATTATAATATACACCATATTTAAGGATTATAGTTATAAGGTATTATATCAAGGCTCGAACACTTGGTTTATAGTGAATTTATTACATTTCGACACCCTATTAGAGGAACGATATTATACAGTATATCTGTCCTATTACATTTATTACGTTTATTACGTTTTAATACCTATTAGAGGAATGATTAGTATATAGTATATCCATCCATGGTACTAACATATATTCTTTACTTCACGATATTAACATATGCTGTTATCTTAGTACGTATTAATACCACACAGATTAGACAAGTGAACGTTTGGTTTATAGTGAATTTATTACATTTCAACGACCTATTAGAGGAGTGTTGTTATAAGGTATTATATCATGGCTGAGCATATAATAACATTTATCCGAGTACGTCCTTTAAAGAATTATTTACGAGGATGGAAGATGGATGTTCCCGATGATAATCCTCTAGGAGCGGATCCAGCTGTCCTACTTACCAGTGTACGTAAACAAACTACCGAAAAGTTTAAGGAAGAGCTCCAAGACCATAATACCTTTAAAGCCCAATTAGCTTTAAACATAACTTTCGTACTTGATAAACCCGATGGTTACGTATATGAGACAGCTACCTTTTATAGCACACAATCTGTTTTGATCAATGATGCTGGTATCCGTGGGGTAATAGTAGAAGCACATGCTCAGATATACAACCAAATTGAGAAGTGGATCAGTCGTGGATCAAATTGGGTCATAGATAGAGTCAATATTCTATGGTTAAACGTCGCTAAATATCAACCACTACGTGGAGGTTCATATTTACCACTACCTGAAGAAATAGCGAATAAGAAAGCGGTGATCAATGTAAACAACAAAGACGATCACTGTGCGCTTTGGTCGATATGTGCAGCAATGTTTCCAGTTAAGAAACATCCTCAAAGGACATCGAAGTATCAAATAGATATGGTGAAATCCAATGGGGTGGACTCACCAACACCAATCTCACAAATACCACTTCTAGAGAAGCAAAACAACATTTCTATTAATGTATATGGATGGGACCCAAAGGAAAAGTGCTTAATCATATATCATATCTCAAAGAAGACTTTTTCGAAGTACATACATCTACTACTAATAGAAGACCCAAAGAGCGGTAAACAACACTATTGCTGGATAAAGGACTTCAACAAACTACTATTCGATCAAACAAAACATGATCATAAGCAGCACTTCTGTGAACGATGTCTACATGGATATTCCAATGAAGCTCTTCTTACAAAACACATTCCAGAGTGTAATGGTATCAATGACAGGGCCATACGCATTGAAATGCCTACCAATAAGAACAACAAAGTTTCATTTCAGAATATCCACAAACAGCTCAAAGTACCCTATATTATCTATGCAGACCTTGAGGCTTTGACCACTAAGATCGAAGGACCTGCCCAAGACCCAAAGAAGAGCAACACACTTAAAACAGAAGAACACATTCCCTGTGGATTTTGTTATATAGTTGTACGTTCCGATGGTCATAGCGAACCACCAGTACTATATAGAGGCATGGATACTATAGAACGTTTTCTACAATGCATACAAGAGGAAGAGGTGAAGATCAAAGCCCAAAAGTCTAAACCACTATGTATGTCACAGGAAAACTATAGGGTTTATAATAGAGCAACGATTTGTCATATCTGTCAGAAGCCCTTGGTTGGTAAAGATAGAGTACGTGATCATTGCCACATCACAGGCGAGTTTCGAGGTGCCGCACACAATACCTGTAATCTAAAATTACGTACTTTTCCTACCATCCCAATCGTATTCCATAATCTTCGTGGATACGATTCTCACCTACTAATGCAATCCATATCCAAGACATCAGGTAAGATCTCTTGTATTCCAAATAATATGGAGAAATACATTTCATTCTCACTTGGTAACCTACGATTCATTGATAGCTTTCAATTCTTACCATTCTCTCTCGATAAGTTGGTAAAAGGATCAGCATCAGACACATTCCAACAAATTGTAAAATATACATCTAATCAAGAGAAAGCCAATCTATTAACTCGTAAAGGAGTATATCCATATGAGTACATGGATTCGTGGGATAGATTTGCAGAGACTTCTCTACCACCGAAAGATGCGTTCTATAGTAAACTAACTCTAGAGTATATATCCGATGAAGATTACGAACGCGCAATAAAAGTTTGGAACGTATTTGATTGCAAGACATTAGGTGATTATCATGATCTTTATCTACAAACTGATGTACTTCTTCTAGCAGATGTGTTCGAGGATTCGTTCTATAGTAAACTAACTCTAGAGTATATATCCGATGAAGATTACGAACGCGCAATAAAAGTTTGGAACGTATTTGATTGCAAGACATTAGGTGATTATCATGATCTTTATCTACAAACTGATGTACTTCTTCTAGCAGATGTGTTCGAGGATTTTCGTACAACATGTATGCAAAACTATGGATTAGATCCTGCACATTATTATACGAGTCCAGGACTTTCATGGGACGCTTTATTAAAGAAAACAGGAGTGGAACTTGAACTATTAACTGACTATGACATGTATTTATTCATTGAGAAAGGTCTACGCGGTGGTATATCCATGGTATCACAGCGTTATGCCAAAGCAAATAACCAAAGTATACCCGATTTTGATCCCAATAAGCCAAATAGCCACATACTCTATCTTGACGCCAATAATCTATATGGTTGGGCCATGAGTCAATATCTACCAACAGGAGGATTTGAATGGTATACACCAACAGAAGAACAAATAACCAATCACACAATCGATTCAGATAAAGGTTATATCCTTGAAGTCGATCTTGAATATCCTCGAGAACTTCATGATACACACAACGACTATCCACTAGCTCCCGAGAGAATTCAGGTGAATAAAGATTTGTTCTCAGAGTATCAGACCAATCTATTTGAGGAACTATATAAAGGTAATGGATCTTTGAAAGTGGAAAAACTTGTACCTAACCTATATAACAAAGAACGATATGTGTTACACTACCGCAACCTACAACTGTATCTATCTCTTGGTATGCGTTTGAAAAAGATCCACAGGGCATTGCGATTTGATCAATCACCATGGATGGAACCATATATACGAATGAATACAGAGTTACGAAAACAAGCGAAGAGCATCTTCAAGCAGGATCTATACAAACTGATGAACAATAGCGTATTTGGAAAAACAATGGAGAATCTACGTAAACGTGTAGATATCCAATTAGTGCGCGCATCAGAAGGAAACAAGCTACAACGTCTATTGAATAAACCTAATTATGCTCGATCCACAATTTTCGATGATGATCTTGCCGCGGTACGTAACTACAAAAGTAAGTTATTGCTAAACCGCCCCATATATGTTGGAATGTCAATTCTAGATCTATCAAAGCATCTGATGTATGACTTCTACTACAATGAGATCAAGAAGCAATATGGACAACGCTGTAATCTACTTTATACCGATACCGATAGCCTACTACTACACATTAAAACTGAAGACATCTATGCAGATATGGAAATTCATAAACATCTATATGATACTAGTAACTACAGCAAAGACCATCCGCTGTATAGTATCAACAACAAGAAAGTACTTGGTAAAATGAAAGACGAATGTGGAGGTATTCCTATAGTCGAATATGTTGGACTACGATCTAAGCTCTATTCTATATTAAAAGTAGGTGGTGATGAGATTCGTAAAGCTAAAGGTATCAAGGAGGCAGTAGTGAAACATCGTATTCGTCATGATCAATATAAAGAGTGCTTGATGGATAAGAAAGTATTCAAACATGGAATTAATATGCTTCGAAGTGAAGGTCATAAGATGTATGGTATACATATGAACAAAGTATCTCTATCACCATTCGATAGTAAGAGATGGATTTCAGCAAACGGAATAGATACAACAGCCTACGGTCATGGAGACGTTTTTCCAGAGGATGAAGAATTAGATGGTTTTATTAGCAATATACTATCAAACGTAGTTGATACACTATCCTACAATCGTAAAAACGTCATTACAGAGGATGAAGACATGGACGACTTTATTTGTGAGTTGCTTCTATCTGAGATCGATTAGGTACGAACAGAATACCTTTTGGTGGTAGTTCCGTATCTAGTGGTACTGCCTGTAACTCTTCACGAACGAACCCTCGCTTTGATGCATCTTTTCCTAAATAGTATAGAACTGGTTGATTTGATGATACCACATTTCGAGAAATATAATATGTCTGTAAACTCCATACAGGATCAGTTGCTCGTTTTACTCCACCTTCCAATTCTCCCGGTGAGTATAGATATCGAACTAAAACATCGAATGGTAGTCGTTTTTCTTTCAATCCAATAATTCGAGAATATGTAGGAGTCTTTATGTTTACTTGTTGTGCCTCTATAGAATTTGAAGGCTCCTTACCTGTTAGTCGAGTAACTTCATTGTTCATAGCCTTGATAACATCAGGAAGCCTCAATACCCATTCTCTACTACGCGCATCCGATCCTTCAGATGTAAGTACCATCTCTTTTGCATATTGATATCCAAATAATCTTTCAGCTATCGTTCTATTTGCTCGTTCGACAAAACTTTGTGCCCTATGATGACCGGCTTCACCTCGTTGAACTTTCGTACCACGTAGTTCTAATGTTTCAGACATACGTCCCATGAATTCTCTACCAGGATCAACTTGTAATGTTTTTGGCCATTCTAATGGACTACGTTTGTAGATTCGATCAAATGCTGCAGACACTTCACCACTATCTTTCGATGCCAAAGGTTCAGCCTCTTTATATCTAGAAGCCAGATCGATTACCACTAAAGTATACTTATATAGTTTCCTTCCACGTCCAGGTCGATGGTGAGGTAGAAAGATCAAATCAGCTTGATGAACTTCATTAGGTTTCGATACAGTCCAATGTGGTCGTGGAATATAGCGTGGTGGTGATAGATATATTTGCCACATGGCTTGTTTCTCTAACCAACCCTTAGCTATGTCTTCTGATACATTTGCAGCTACCGATAGCTTACCAATTGCAGCATGACCTTTCCAATAGCCCATAGGACCATAGAAGATATTCGCAAGTTTAGCATCCATTATATATCTATGTATTCTAACCTTTAACAAGAAGAAAAAAAGGAAAAAAAAAGAATAAGAACTTATCTAACCAACTAGTTCTTATTCTTTTTTTTAGTATCTCGTCGATCGTAAAAATTCTCGTTTTTTAAAAAAACATATCGACTAATAGCATATCCACCAACTAGCATTCCACTACCAACGAAAATCAACTCACCAGTCTTCTGTGCGTTGGATGGTTGATAGTAGTCAGATAAGCGAGGTTCCTCCATTGCTTCGAGTTGTTTCAATTTCTGACGTAATTTATCGGATCGTACGAAATCTTTATTAACATCGTTTGTAGTGTTGTATATATTGCGCTCAATGACTTCCTGTTTGTGCGTCCAATCAGATAATATTCGACGTTTTTCAATGAAAGTCTCCCTAGCAGCATAGAGTTTTTCCATAGACCTATTGTGTCTTTCTCGTTCGATATCTTACCCACCAAACATTCTAGCGAGCACTTGACTACCAGTAAATGCCGTTGCATTCAAAACAGCTCCGAGCAAAGCCATTCCAATCGCCACCAATACCATTATGGCACGATCTTTTGTTTCTCGAGATATTGTTTTGCATATATGCTACCAGCTATTACTGCAGTCCACTTCACGTAATTTATAATAGAAATAGAAGGATCGCTAAGCATAGATTCCTTGGTAGCCTTTTTTACGATCCAACCAATACCAGTAGCGATTCCCGTTATCATAGCAGCGTCGGTTGCTGTTTTCATCAATTCCTTATCCATCCTAATATATATCGTATATCTCTAGTCTTTAATTGTTACTCCATATCTGGTACCGTAGTCTTTACAGGACTCGCGGGTCGTCGTATCGTACTAACGTTCTTATGAGTGTCGTCTCTGTATCTTTTGTATTGATAGTATGCGCCAAACAATGCAGCACCCGTACCAATAACTGCGATAGTAGTATTAGTAGATATGTTTTTAGTCCAACTTTCATCTACGTCTATTTCTTTATATAATTCACTTTCACGCGAAATCTCTCTCTTTTGAGCCTCTCTAGCAAGTTTATTACTTAGTGCTAATGCTTTCCCAGCAGCAACCCTCTTTGGATCTTTTACTTTAGTTGGTGCAGTCGTTGGTGGATTCGCAGTTATCTGATCCGTCCGTTCTTCCATCTTGATTCGATATAGTAGTTACTTGCGAAGGTTCAATAGGTGTACTAGGAATGACTATGTGATCAGCTATGGTGAACAAATCACTAGCTAGAGCTACAAATCGACCGTGTTTAAGTGCTAATCGACCGGCCGCAATAGATATCTCATGGCGGGCTAATTGGTTTTCTTGTAGATTCTTAAACAGTGCTCGTTCTCGTTGGTCATCTAGTGGAACTAAGTATGCAACCGTGCGAGTAGCTTGACGTAGTACACCATCTACTAAGTGTACTGTTATTTGCTGTGCTACTACGGCCTGGTATCTACTATGTAAACGTTTTACGTCCTTCTCAGATAGTTTAGTTATATCTACTAGGGAGAAATTCTGTCCTAAAAATTATTTCGTTGTACCCAATACAGCTAGGGTCTTAAGTGCTTCCCGATATTCTTCGATATCCTCCAATTCGGTTGGAAATTCCAATTTGGTTGTAGGACAAGTAATAGCGCACTCATCTTTCAGTTCTTTGGTGTATTCATCCATGATAATATGTTATAGGTGCGGGTAGCTCTAACACTACTACAAAAGGATGTCGCAAACAGAAACATATGCGAGCAAACTTATGAGATCGAAGTATCATTCGTAATTCATTACATTCTTGTGAGCCTCCGTAATCTTCAAATATCTTTTTACCATCTATAACTGATGCCGTATGAAATGCTACTACGATAGCTACGTTCTCACGAAAAGGTTTACATATACTCGTTAATTGTTGGGATAGTACCCAAATAGATAGTCCTATATGTCGAGCAGAGAATGCTAAATCTACTAGTTTGTCAGTTCTTCGTTTTACATCTTTCGATGCGGCACAATCATCTAGAATCAATAATGTATTGGTACCTGACCAAAAGGTTGCACAAATATTTAATGTGGTATCGATAGCATCCTGAGATGGTGATATGACGTAAAAATGTGGATCTCGATTGGCAAATCCATGATATGTTTTGTTGTGGGCATACGTAGGACAAATTAATACTATATAATCGAACTTACCACGAAATGGTCCACGAAGTTGTTCTATGAGAAATGCAGTCTTTCCACAATTCGTTGGACCTACTATGAGTGAGTTGAATGGGATGTGTTCTACGAGGGAATCCATCAGTATGTTATACTATGTAAAGATCTGTTCAATATCTTAAGCTTAGCATCCGCAAGGACATAGATATGCATGTTTACGTTTCCACTTCCTTTTAAAGTTCTATGTATACGAATATCGATATCTTTTCCACCACCAGTCTGTGCCATTCCATCGCCATGAGCAGAGGAATCTTTTGCTGTACGACAATCGACTAGGATGGCAAATCTGTTATTGTAAAATTTGGTAGGAGTCATAGAGGTATTGGATGTACCAAACCATCCTTTTGCGGACTCCCAAAAATCTGGTGTTAACACAATACCTTTCGTGGCTTTCTGGATAGGATTTTTATAGCCATCCTTCTTACTAAGGTAGTACTCGAGGTCGCTTGGTAGTAATCGTACCTTTATAGCTATTGCTAGATCTAATCTCTTATGTGTGTGTAATATAGCTGTAAGATAGTTTTAATAGCTTATCGTTGAATTGTTTTCGATAATAGCGCCTTCGACCAAGCTCTTAAATTTGTTTTTGACAGTGAAACTATCTATGATGGATTCGTTAAGCTCGTTTTGAGCACCTAGAATGCAATATCCGAAAGCTTCGACAGATCGATTCAATCTACCTAATCCAGCATCTGTCAAACCCTTACCGATTGATGGTGTAAACCAATTGTATTGTTTCCCATTATTGTCGCTAATGTACGATAAAGGAAACTGATAGACCGTACGACTCTCCTCAAGAAACTTAAAGTCACCATCTGGCCATTTCGCAGAGTATGAGGTATTATGTGCGTACTTCTCTGTAGCGTTCACCGTTTTTCCATTAATGTATATGTAGACGTCTCCTAAACCATGATTATTGCCTCCATCCCATCGAAAGTCTGGCGTTTGAGATAAACCGAATTCGGTGCATAACTTCTCAAGAGCATTTTTGCTATAGAGGTTATCCATTTGCTTGAAAACAGAGTCACCAGGTAGAGGAATTCCATGAGCACCACCAAGTTCATGAAGAATTCTTCGTATTGTGAAATAAACGTGAAATCGTAAGAATCCTTGAATAATTGGTGGATACGTTTTGAAAATAGGATCGAATAACGACACTCCACATCCAGAAGTTGCACACCACGTTGCGAAATTCAATTGTTGAGGCCAATATTTGAAATCTGGACCTGATAACCAATGATGAGACTCTTTTACTGTCACATGCTTTATGGTGGTCTCTTTGAATATGTTATGAAAGACTGCATTGAACTTTTTTGTTGGTGTGACGTATATCCATAGATTAGTGAGATCGATATATTGTGCTTTTTCGTGAAAAGGAACTGCTGCGATGGGATATTTCACACTTTTATCTAGTGTCAACGCAAATGGGTAACCATCAACCATCCCCTGCAATGCATTATCGATGAGTTTTTGAATGGCAGCACGTGGCTTGGAGATATCATCGCCATATACCGCATAGCTATGATTCCCATATCGAAACCAAATACTCGTCGAATATTTACCTGAATCATGTATGCTCGTGGATGCATAGAACTGATGGAAATCCGCATGTGGGTATTGTTTATTAAACTTCACCAATAGATCGGTATTCAGTGTTGAGATCCTCTTATTTTCATCGGCAATTAGAGCAGTCTGCTCAAATTTCGACAGTCTTGGTCCACCCCTAGCAATCTCTGCTATGTCCTCTGCAGATAGACCGTCGTCTTCGTCTGGCACAACGAAAGGCATCGTAACTATTGAAGCTATACATATACATAGTTTATACCTTTAATGTATAATGGTTATCTTAAATGTCACCACCACCTCGTCTGACCATACTGTCTACTTCGATAACCCTATTCTTATCAATAATATTTCGCTAGTTGAGATCACTTTTGAGAATAGTTGGTGGAACCTAGTAGAGAATGCGAACTTCTGGTGGTATAAGGATGGAGAAAATAACAATCCCGATGTGAGAATCTCACACATTATAACTGCAGGACACCACGACATGGTAAGCCTCAAACCCTACTTCAAGCCTGCAATTGATGCTGGTATCTTGAAAATAGTGGAACATCCATCTAGTATGTTTTGGAACATAGAAGTCAAGAAACCGATTCGATTAGATAGGAAACTATGCACATTATTGTGTACCGATAGTACTCCAGAAGGGCATGGTTTGTCAATCGAAGTGGGTAACCACATACTGATGATTCATAATATCTACACTACATATGTCCACTGCGATGTGGTGGATTCTAGTTTCTCAATTCTCAATGGAAAACGATCGCAAGTAATAGCTAGTTTAGAGATACGAGGCAAAAGATTCGCGAAATCGACATATGCTTCACTAATCCCACTAACTATCAAAGCTCTAGATACGGTACGAAATAGCCTTCGCCTAACGATTTGCGATGATAAAGGAAATATTATAGACTTCCGTGGTCGACCTATACGCTACGTATTGAAGCTTGAGTAAATCATACGTATACATACGATGGACGGCGATTCAATTCAACCCATTCTTCCATCAGCACCAAAACTCTATCCGTCGCTTGCTAGTGGCACTGGAAATAATTTTCGACTGAAAACAATCCGAGATACGCTTTCGGATATCAAAATTCAAGAAAAACACTATGAAGGCGTTCGTAAGAAATATGCGCGTTCTCAAGGAATAGTTCATGGTATCGCAGTGGTAACAGGAGGTCTATCTGTGATTTTATCTGGGTCTGGATTGGGAATAGCTTTAAAAGGCCTCGGAATAGTGATTGGTTTACCACTTGGCGTTATTGGTGGCTTATGTGGATTAATTTCAGCATCTACGACCATTGGAGCTAAAAAATTAGGAATAAAAGTATCTAAACATGAGAAAACAACTGTGTTAGCTAAAGCGAAAATTAATACGATTCATGATCTAGTATCGAAAGCCTTGCGTGATGAAAATATATCTGACTCTGAATACAGTCTCATCCTCGCTGAAGCAGATAAATACGAGATTATGAGGTCTGAAATTCGCCGAGAGACTCAAGGACAAATAAGCGAAAACAACGTGGAACAAATTCGCTCCGAAGTGCGAAAGGAAATGCGAGAAAAACTTGGCAGTCTAGTGGGGTAAGAATCAATATAACCAGCGTGGATTTTATAATTTTCGTATAAATTAATTCTGACATATGGTTCATATGTAAATTTCTGTTGGTACGCAGGTGGTATTGATGGCGCAATACTTACGATATCGATGGCGTCATATAGACCACGAGGCCGGCACGCAGGTGGTATCGATAGCGTCATATAGACCACGAGGCCGGCACGCAGGTTGTATTGATGGCGCCATATAGACCACGAGGCCGGCACGCAGGTTGTATTGATGGCGCCATATAGACCACGAGGCCGGCACGCAGGTTGTATTGATGGCGCCATATAGACCACGAGGCCGGCACGCAGTATGGCATCTATCACGCAGGTGGTATTGATGGTATAATAGAGATCATGACTCATCCTATCGTCATTATCGTTTACCCATGGAGCACGGAAGGTTTCTCGCGCTCGTTAGAGATTTAAATGACGTTCTTGATCAAGTGGGGGAGTTCATAGACACGGGAAAGGCTAAATGTACCGGGGAAGAATTCATTTCAAGTATTAAGAACCGTCTTGCCGAGACCTACCCGGAACTAAATGGACAAGAACTCGCGATCGACCGACCGACAAAGAGGAAAAGACCAACCAAAATGCCCCTCGACGAGGTGAGACGAACGCTGGAAGAAAGCTTAAACACCGAGCGTCGAATGGACTTCACAGGAATCGAAGAAGACGTGAAAACAGAGACTAACACAGACTGCTTTGAAAGCATCAAACTAATTTCTAGGGCCCTCGAAGGTAACCAGAAAGGAACGTTGAATTATTCGCAAGTACAAGGAATGATCGTGGAAGTACTGAAAAATAGAAAAGTTTGTATGAAACTCATTGCCAGCGAGGTAGGACTTAGCGAAAGACGTTGTAGGTCATTGAAACAATTTCATTCCTTAGTTCGTGAATACAATAACCTACTTCACTGTAGCCTTGCGTTTAACTTTTTTCGTGACAATTTTAATACCATAAGGGAAGTTTGTAGGGTGAACGAGAAGCTTTGGAAGTAATTATGTAAAAGGCGGTCCAATGGACTTCACAGGAATCGAAGAAGACGTGAAAACAGAGACTAACATAGACTGCTTTGAAAGCATTGAACTAATTTATAAGGCCCTCAAAGGTAACCAGAAAAATGTGTTGCAAATGTAGGATGTACGGCGGAGTCGAATATCTTTGTTCTCAGTCGGTGAATCATTTAAAAAATGTTTCTATTGTGTTCCTTGTCCTTTTTACATGAGTAATAGTGTGTTTTGAAATTTTCTAGAGGTGAATTTCGATGTTTAAATCGTAAACGGCTGATTCAAGGCGCTTTGAAAGTAATTATGTAAGAATGCGGTCCGACAAGGACCGGTTTGATAATTCAGTACAAATTATGTAAGAATGCGGTCCGGCAAGGACCGGTTTGGTAATTCAGTATAAATTATGTAAGAATGCGGTCCGGCAAGGACCGGTTTGGTAATTCAGTATAAATTATGTAAGAATGCGGTCCGACAAGGACCGTTTTTCATAATTTGACATACAATAAAAACTATTTGCGTACATAGCACGTTGAAGTTGTTTTTCCCCAGTTCTTCCTCTATCGGTATTTTTTCTTCTTGAGTATTTCACTATCGCTAGTTAGACCGTGTCTCATATAGATGGGCTCAAAGTGGGAATTGTAAGCAATCAACTCATTGATAAAACGCACGACCGAACCCTTATGTATACCACACTGTTTAACAACATCAATAAGAGACATACGAGATCCCGAACGATGTAGTACCTCGTAACTTGCTCCAACGACTTTAGTTCGAAGTATAGAGCTGGTACCTATATTGTTTTCTATTGTCGCATGAACAATCTCATAGACTATTTGTTGGACATTCTTAGGTACTCCTTGGGGGTCGAGTTTAGCAAAAGTCGTTGCAATGTGAGGAGCTATTCGATCGGTATTTAAATCTATATCGATCTTATAGTCATCATGTAGAGAACGTATAAAGACATTTCCACGACATATGCTTTTATTGTTTAGTTGCATAAAACGAGCGACCTCACCTTTAGATCGAACGAACCCACATTGTATACATACCTGATAAAGTAAAGCAGCTAAAATAGTTCGTTTCATATAGCTACGTTTGATACAAACCTTCTTTACTTGGATAAATACGTCGGCTACGATTACTAATACATTTGTGGGAAACGAGAGGTCGTAATTTTGTTTATAAATAGTGTTGTATGCCTGTAGTTCTAGCATGATTATTCGTAGTTGTAATTCATCGTTATCACTTTGTTTTGGGCTTGTGCGGTCTAGATCATGTTGATATCGAAAGCTATCCTGCCCTACTATACGTAACCGAGTAGTAAGATCGATAGTTGTTTCTTCACATGATTCGACCTCGGAAACAAGACCACAGGTGGGACATATGAATTCCGTTCCTTGAACTTCCATTGGGCATAGACATTCGGAACATGTTTCCCCAGCATTAATATGTAACTGTGGTTTAATATGTAGGCTTGCATAAATTTCTGAACCAAGTAATCTAATAAGATCATCCATACTAGTTGTATACCATATGCCTGTCAATTATCTAATTGTTTGTTGAAAAAAAAAAGAAAAAAATGAAGAGAGGTCGCATAACAATTTCTCTTCATTCTTTTTCTTTTTTTTCGTATCGTGATTTCTACTTATCCTCCGATTCTACCACATTTAGATCTTTCTCACCAATTGAGAGGTCACCCAATTCCTTATCGAGATTGTGAATGTCCGCCACATTTGGATCTTTCTCGTGATTCTCCGATTCCGTCACATTTGGATCTTTCTCTGATTCCACCACCTTTAGACATTTAGCCTCCTTAGCTATTTTCTTATTGAGGTTCTTCTTATTACGAATGAGACGGAGTCGAGGTGCGCCACATCTTACACAAAGTTCGTGAATAGTACGACAGCCTCGACCACACGTTAAACATGGAACGAATATGGCACATCCTCTTCCTATCTGGAAGTTATGTTGAGAGCAATACTCTGACGTCTTTGAACATTTATTTATACATTTCGTGGTCTTTCCTCGCATCAACCAATCACAAGTTCTTGTCTCAATCATCGTGCAACTATCAATCATCATGTAATATACCTATATATACTATATGTCTAATTGGTATCTTAGTTGTAACGTTTACGTTGAGGTTCTTCAATCATACGCACTTATCTAATCTGTGTGGTATTAATACGTACTAAGATAACAGCATACGTTAATATCGTGAAGTAGAGAATGTATGTTAGTACCATGGATGGATATACTATATACTAATCATTCCTCTAATAGGTATTAAAACGTAATAAACGTAATAAATGTAATAGGACAGATATACTGTATAATATCGTTCCTCTAATAGGGTGTCGAAATGTAATAAA
The DNA here is from genome assembly GCA_030867875.1 of Actinernus sp. WN-2022. Classification (NCBI taxonomy): domain Eukaryota; kingdom Metazoa; phylum Cnidaria; class Anthozoa; order Actiniaria; family Actinernidae; genus Actinernus; species Actinernus sp. WN-2022. The sequence goes on from JAOWCC010001589.1 coordinate 18,489,741, forward strand.
TTCACTATAAACCAAGTGTTCGAGCCTTGATATAATACCTTATAACTATAATCCTTAAATATGGTGTATATTATAATGTATAAATACGATAAATAACCTCAGTAGAATACTAAATGCCGTGTTTTGGCACACGTTGAATTGTTATTGTATTTTTATGATAACGAACCCGAAGGGTGAGATGTCATAAAAATACAATAAAAATTCAACGTGGGCCAGAACCGGCATTTGATATACTACTTGCAAAGGTAATAATACCTTTTTTTTTATCATTCCTGTATATAAAGATGATGATGAAACAGTCCCAGGCAACTATCGACCATTAGTATAAACCAACTAGTGGACTATTATAAATCCTGCCTTCTGATTGGCTACGCTACTATAGGTCTATTAGTAATAGCCCATGGTAGAGAAAAACCGCACGCATTTTCACGAAATAATAATAAAAAAAAAATTTTGTTTCTTTCTATTATTTCTACTGTCCGACTAGTTAGTTCCCCATTCGGGCTGCGGGTCTAATTGTTAAATATCATTGTTAAATGTATGTAAGAACATGTTTGAAAAATTGATGTACAAAAGTCTGATTAATTTTGTTGAACATTATTATCTACTTTTTGTAAACAAAATACAAAGGAACACGGTGAAAGGCAAATTTACTTGTGGCATATTTAATGACCTTAAAAAAGCATTTGATACTGTGAATCACAACATTCGTTTAAGCATCATTACATCACTGATTATGGTATTGTGAAGTTTAGTTCTAAACACAACTTTATTTCACGTTGTACGAACTACAAAACACGAGCTCTATATAGTCTAGCTCGAAGCTAGACACTGTGTCTTACACGAGTTCAAGGTCACCGTTTTCTAAATAAGGTCAGTGTGACGTATTTCCGCCCGTACGCGCGGATGTTTCCGGTAATCTCTCACATCATCCCCACCGCAGAAGCGGAACCACCTGGTTTACAGTTTCTAACGTATAACAGCAACAACTACATGAAATGGTTCAAAATCAGTCTGAGTCCTCTGAATTCACAGTTTTTTAGTTTCTCTCGAAGCATCGATGCTTTCTTCAACAACTGCGGCTTAAGTCCTCTGATTCCAATTTTATCAGCCTCTGCTTGGGTCTCTAACATCCTAACGCGGTTGTTCATTTCCGAAATTAACTTGTTGATTTGCACACTGTTAACAACCCACTCTCCGTACCGATCTGGAGGATGTCTTACTCTAGTAGGGTGTTGCCACTCTGGCTCTGTTTCCTCAGATTCGCTGACATTAGAGTCACACTCTTCGCTTTCCTCAGAACTTTCCGTACATTCCCCCTCTGGCTCCTGGACATTAACTGCACTATCATATCCAGAGTCATCGTGAATCCACTCAACCTCATCGGGACCACTTTCTTCGACTTCTTCCGTTTGGCTTCTCTGATCCTCTGCAACAACATCCTCGACACTGCGTTCAGCGGCTAGCTCCATAAAGTTGTGCGGTTCTGACTTTCTCCTATATACCCGAAGGTTGTTGAAGTGGACAACAACCGAATTTCTTGATGAGCTTTTCTGCTTTCTTATTCGGTACGTTACTTCAGTTATGCGTTCTACAACAGCGTATGGACCATCCCAGGTACGATGAAACTTACTGGCTTCTTCAGGTTTGAGGTGAGGGCGATAGCGTAGAACAAGGTCTCCAGGCTCATACACCATGTGTTTGACGCCTTTATCGAAAGCATCCTTTTGACGCCGTTGAGCGACATGCAGGTTGTTTCTCACGTCTTGATATGCTTGCACTAGATGGGTACGCAGCTCACCGACAAACTCAGAATAAGTAGACTCTGACGACTTACTCTCTGACACTTGTCCCATCATAACATCAAGCGGAATTAGCATCTCCCTCCCAAACATGAGCTCAAATGGCCATGGGGTGTGTCCTGTCGAGGAGTGAATACTACTGCGGTATGCCATTATGCAAAAATCTAAGTGTTCATCCCAATGATCTGGTTCGCCATCTATCCTGGTCTTAAGCATGCTCTTCAGTGTACGATGAAAGTTCTCTATTTGCCAATTTCCCTCAGGATGATAGGCTGTGGATCTGGATTTCTTCATCTGTAACAGCTTGCACATCTCACTGAACACTGTAGATTCAAACTCGCGTCCCTGATCGGAATATATACTGTCCGGAACACCGAACCTACACACCCAGTTCTTCACAAGGATCCTAACACATGTAATTGCTCGCTGGTTTGGAATGGCATACGCCTCTGCCGATTTGGTAAAACTGCACTGTACAGTCAAGATAAACTTGTTTCCTTTCTTGGTTCGTGGTAGCGGGCCAACAATATCCAAATGAATTATTTGCATAGGGTAACCAGAGGGGATCGGCGGTAATGGAGCTCTCTGATGCTTACGTGGTTTACACTTGGCACAAGTAAGACAGTTGTCACAATACTCGCGAACTCTCTTAGCAAGACCTGGACGCCAAACACGGGCTTTCATCCGTTTCAGTGTTTTAAACCTTCCCAGGTGTGCACCAGCTATCCCATCATGACACTCTTGTAGCGCTGGTTGTACAAGCTTTTCTGGCAAAACTACTTGACTCCTGGATGCTTTCTTTCCATTCTGCTCCTTCCAATACAGTACACCATTCTGAACCTCCAGAAGCTCAAACTGGGCCATTATCGCACATGAAGTGTGGCTCATGGACTGTAACATCTTCTTAGGAGGTTTCTCCTTTTCCTGCAATAAGATCGTCAACACTGGCCCCACATCGACATCGTCCGGTTGCACGCTTGCAACCGATTCTGCCGACCACACATCTTCAGTAGCCACATTCTCTTTCACAACAGACTGCTTGAAAGTCAGCTCAGCAACAGATGATTCGGTATTCCCTGTGGGCACACAAGAAGGGCAATTTTCCATGATGACGTCTTGGTTTTCGGGACATCGCATCTGCATTAACATGAGATCGGCCTGGTCGATGCTCGACTTCGAAGTCATATTCTTGCAGTCTTTCCAACCAGCGGGCCACCTGCCCTTCAGGCTGCTTGAACGACATCAACCATCTTAACGAATTATGATCAGTCCTCACACGAAACCTGTGCCCCAACAGATAGTAACGGAAGTGATCTACGTATGTTACCAGTGCTAACATCTCGAGGCGTGTGGTACAGTAGTTTTTCTCGTGTTCATTTAGAGAACGACTGCCGTATGCGATAACTCTCTCCGTTCCATCCGGTTGCAGCTGGGAAAGGACACCAACTATACCAAGTTGTTGGCTAGCATCTGTGTCGAGGGTGAACATCCCAGCCTCTGCGGAAAAGTCGGGAGATGCCAGAACAGGCGCACTGACCAGCGAAATCTTCAGTTTCTCGAAGGCGAGTTTTTGCACAGTACCCCAGTGGAAAGGAACGGTCTTCTTGCACAGCCGATATAAGGGCTCTGCAACGGTTGAGAATTCTGCGATGAAGCGCCTGTAATAACCTGCGAGGCCTAAGAACCTTTGTAACTCCTTGACGTCACTGGAACTGGCCACCCAGATACTGCCTTAGTCTTCTCTGGGTCCGTTTCAATGCCTTGAGATGATACAACGTGACCGAGAAATGTGACTCTTTGTTTCAGAAACTGACATTTCGCAGGCTTAAGTTGGAGTCCAGCTTGCCGTATCCTACTGAAAATTTGACGTAGACGATACAAATGCTCCTCAAACGACTTAGACCAGATGATTATGTCATCTATATACACTAGACATTGTGTCCAGGTCAACCCACTCAACGCCATCCTCATTAGTCTCTGAAAGCTGGCTGGTCCATTTGTAAGCCCGAAGGGCATTACTGTCCATTGGAATTGGCCACGATGTGTAACGAACCATGTTTTCGGCCTATCTTTCTCAGCGACCTTCATTTGCCAGTAACCAGACGCGAGGTCCAGGCAGGAAAACCACTGGGCGCCTTCCATGACTTCCAGTATATCGTCATCAGTCCTAGGGAGAGGATGTGCATCTTTCACCGTGCACTGATTTAACCGTCTATAATCAATGCACATCCTGTAGGTGCCGTCGTGCTTCCGGACCAGGACCACCGGGCTACTCCAGGGACTCTGTGATGGTTCAATCCTCCCTTGGGCTAGTAGGTCATCCAGCTGACGGTCGATGACTTCTCTTTGATGAGGGGGTGTTCGTCTTGGTGGCTGCTTCACCGGTCTTGAATCGCCTATATCAATGCAGTGCTCGATCAGGTCCGTCTTGCCTAAATCTGAGTTATTATTTGCAAACACATCGGTAAATTCATTCATCAGAGAGACGAACTGTTCCTTTTGTTCACCCGTCAGATTATCGGACTCTAATGCAAAAGGCGACACCTTACTGTTCACCCCGTTGTCTTCTTCACTGTATTTACCTGGTTGTACCTCACTGTCTAGGTTTACATTGGCACATTGAGCTCTACCTACCACCCCGAACTCCTTTTCAATTTCAATGCATTTAGGCGTTGTTTGACCATTCATACAACCTAATGGGATATACTGTCCTATGGGGGAATTTGAACATACTTTAATTGGCTGGTCAGTAAAATTGGTGAGGTGTTCTACTGCTAGACCATCTTTGGGTATTACCGGTGCTCGTGCTACGCAAATGTCGGTCTCGCTATTATAGTTTTGCACCTCTTCTACTATACCAGGGCTCCCATTATTACGTTCAAACCCTCCCTCAAGATTCACTGTAAGTAGTTGCTCAGTTCCTGGACCTATCTCCACATCCCTTTCCAGGTAGACCCTACATACTGCTGGACTTCCCCTCTGAAATCTTATGGGTACCTCTGCTTCCGCAATAGTAAATGTTCCAGTATCGTAACAAAGTTGACATTTATAGTGTTGGAAAAAATCCGACCCCAGTAAACATTCATGAGTCAATCCACGTGCCACAATGATATTCCAGTCACCATCAAATTTACCTAAGCGAAGCCTTGTTTTGGTTTCTCCTAGAACATTCAAAACATTTCCGTTCACTGTCGTCAAAGTTCCTGATACCGGCTTCAGTTCTGAGCTAACACCACTCTTTCTCCATGTTTCCTCGCTCAATACACTAACTGTAGCCCCGGTGTCCAGTAAAATAGGTGTAACTCGATGATTTACAAGTCCTGTTATATAAATACCAGAATCTGATATGACTGAAATGACTCGTTTGCTTTGGCCTTGCCCAGATGACTGATGATTTTCGTTCACATGTTCAGGGGCGAAAGTTACTGATTTTGAGAGACCTGGCTGCCCCACGGCAGGCCCCATTCCCCGCTGGTTAAGCCGTGCAGTAAATGCTTCAAACGAAAGTTCTTCAGGTAATCGTAATAATTCCACGGCCCTGTACGCTGGCTGGTCTAACAAAGTGAGCAGATAGGCTTTTCGATCAACTTCTTTAACTTTCACGAGGTTAATGTACTGATTGAATTGTGACCACCATGTCTTGAAATTTTGGCCGACTGAATAAACTCTTGGCGGTCTCATATTTCTCACTGTTGCCTCTGTACTTCCACTAGAAACAGCTGCACTTTGTTTAAGAACCTCAGCTAACGTATTAGCAAGCTCCTGTATGGGATTACAATCAACTGGCTCAGATTTTACCTACATTTCTCCTGAAGTTGTAGCTGTTTCGGCGCCGCTTGTCGCTGGCTTTTTCAGAGACATATTTCTCGCCAAAATCCACTGAATAACTCGAAATTATCCAACTTACTCTCACAGTTTGAGCTCGAATCCCAGCCACTGCCGCCAATGTGAAGTTTAGTTCTAAACACAACTTTATTTCACGTTGTACGAACTACAAAACACGAGCTCTAGTCTAGCTCGAAGCTCTCTCACTGTGTCTTACACGAGTTCAAGGTCACCGTTTTCTAACTAAGGTCAATGTGACGTATTTCCGCCCGTACGCGCGGATGTTTCCGGTAATCTCTCACAGTATAGAGGTATAATAAACAATTTGTTTAAATCCTATCTGACAGATCGTAAACAAGCAAGCCAAGTGATAATTATATCTCAGATCAACAACCTACACACTAGAGTATCTTACTTTTAGTAATTTATATCAATGATATTTATAAACCATCTCCTTCGTTTTCTTTTTATCTCTTTACTAATGATACTAGTCATGATAATTTATACAAATATATACTTACATCAATTAGAATCTAAAGTTATCAATGAATCTGAATGGCTAAAAGTAAATAAACTGGTACTAACTATCAATAAATCAAACTTTAGCTACCTTATTTTTCGACCACATCAGATAATCATATCATTTTGTCCCTTAATTAAAGTATTTGATAGCATAACAAACTCTAAACAGCCGCTCGATATGAAAGATTATGGAAAACATTAGGTGTCTATATATAGATTTTGATCTTTCATGGAAACACCACATAAATAACTTATGTCTAAAAATCAGTAAATCAGTCAGGATTCTTGCGAAATTAAGAAACTTCATTCCTTTCCAACCTCTACAAACTATTTACCGTTATTTGATTTTACCCTACTTGAGGTATGGTATTTGTGCTTAGGGTCAGAGTTCCCAAATACATTTGAATAAGTTACTTGTCTTATAAAAACGAGCACTCCGTCTAATATATTTTGGAAAATCAAGAGACCATGCGATTCATTTCTTCTTTCAGTCCAAACCTCTTCCATTATCATTTATGTTTTTAGAACATTCTTTTAAACTGATGCATGACATACGTAATCAACTAGGTCCTATAAACATCATCAATCTCTATAAAAACTCAAGTGAAATTCATGCATACAGGACTCGATCAACAACAAATGAGAACTTATTTTGTTTAACAAATAAAAGATGGTGCTCCTTGTTTTATAACAAATTAATATTCAAGTATCGTGCACTGTACAACATCTAAGCAGGTAATTGGCTAATGAGAATGCATTATTGGTGAACAAAGCACTCGACCCAGATCCTCTGTTACCTACGGGAACGGAGACTTGTTACATGCATGGTGACCAGACTGGCTTCGCTTTATAGCGTGTTTGGTCGGCTTGGAAAATCTCATTCAAATCGCATATTTATCACTGAAAATGGCAGACAATTACTAGAAAGGTAACGGCAGGATTTAACTCTGTCTCCTGTGTGACAGCATGTATATTTTTTGAGGCGATCATTTGCATACTCGCTCGTTGGAAATGGCTAATTTGCAATCGCTGGAAGTACAACATACAAATCAACATTTGTTACTACAACAGTCTTATTGAAGAAATTGCTTTTATTTCCGAGACCTTACCCTCTCAATAACAGGAGAAAATGAAGCGAGAATTCAGTTGTTGGATCAAAAACCCAATATTTGCATCGAAGTAAACTACGTGTAGCCGTTTACCCACCCTCAGTCGGGAGGGAACGTCTACACAAAACTGGCTCTAATCGTGTTATGTGACGTCAGAGCCTTTTGCACGAAAATGTATAATAACTTCTCATTGGATTATTCTTTCGATAACATTGATTGGCTACAATTGCGTGAGGGAAAGAGCCAACTGCTTTGGTCTCGCGGGTTTGGATTTTTTCCTATAAGCAACGTCGGATTTAGATTATATGCTTTAGGCAGTACAAAACCAAAACAAAACCTGAGACAGAATATCCAGGATATTTAAAAGTCTTAAAGGAGCGGATAGCCACAAGTTTAGTCAAAGATGGCCTTCAAGCGGCAAGTCGTTCGAAGAAACAGTACATTCGTCGGAAATTAAGCTCGTAGCTCAACTGAATTAACTGGTTTCGAACCCAAATCAGAAGAGCAGTAATCTGCTGTTATTGCTCTAGCTGTTAATAACACGTTCATTTTTAAAACACGATTTTCAAATGTTTGAAAATTGGCAAGGGCTTGTCTTTACTGATATATTTTACCGGTGATCAGAATATCTTAGTTATAGGACATGTTGCCCATTCTATGAATATTTTGGTCATAAACGAATTGATAATTCATAAACACACATATCAAGACAGACTTTAGAATCAACTAGTATTTTATTGACTACATCATCATGGAAGGTCAATATGTAATGGTTCACATAAAATTCCTTACTGCACGTTTATTTTCCTAGTAAAACTTCACTCCAACGTTACATTGTTCTGCCAGGAGTATGGAAGGAAGTTTTTAAAACACTGTGATCAACTGAAAAAGTACTCAGAAAATTCCGGAGTACTTTCTAGGGAAGATTTGTTACCACCCTGAGATCAACTGAAAAACTACTCAGAAAATTCCGGAGTTAACTTTCTTGGCAAGATTTAATTCCACTCTGAGATCAACTGAAAAAGTATTCAGGAAATTCCTGAGTAATTTCTAGGCAAGATTTGTTACCACCCTGAGATCAACTGAAAAAGTACTCAGAAAATTCCTGAGTACTTTCTAGGCAAGATTTAGTTCCACTCTGAGGTCAACTGAAAAAAAAATACTCCGAAAATTACAAGGACCTCTTAAAAACGTTTCTTACGAAATCATTCAGGATTCCGCACATATGTGTGGTATAAGGCTTAAATTTAAAAAAAAATGTCCATGACCTCAAAATGCAGACCCATGTCCATTGACAAAACTACTGCTATAAGCTGTAAGCAAAGTTTATGGCTCTTGCAGCCAAACATTTGATGTTTGACACAAAGAATCCAAACTTCTTTATTTTCCAATCATTAGCTTAAAATATTATGGGCCAAGATCCTGATTTATATGTATTCTCCATGACGTAATGCCTTTTTCATATTCCATTATACTTTTTCAAATTTAATGACGTTCCATGACTGTGTGAACCCTGTCATTGTGTTATTGAATCCATCAACATGTGGCTCAATTTACTTATAAGGGCCGTGTTCACTAATATTAACATTTCCATAACAATTAAGTTTCAGCCGCCATGAACAAGTTAATAGACGTGTAGTAGGGAAATGAAATGAAATTTGCCCACACAAATGCGGGCCATCACTAAAGTGTACCTCCAAAATACCAATTAGACTGGCTAAGAAATAAACTTATTTATATTTTGCTCGTAATTACACAACTCTCCAAAAATGTTTTTGGAGCCACACAATACTGTACGACTAGATGTATTACATATCATGTTAGCAGCAGCCAAGTTTTACTGATCTTAGCAAAGCAGAATGCCAGCAAACTATAAGTAATATTTTTGAAGTTTGGCAACAACCGATAATACATTGTATATGAGCATTTTTCTTAAACTAATGCTTGGCCTTGTAAAGCAAGACCAAAAGTTTCTTATATTCAATATTTGTTGGTTAATCGACTCCTTAAAGGGAAGATGAACCCAACGTTCTATACAAAGATGTATTCGAAAGAAACAAGTTCTGCTATTCTATTTTTCTGTATTGTGCATCTATGAAGAGAAAATTAGTTTTCAAGTTCGATTGTCTGCAGATAAATGTTATGTTCTTTTCTTCTTAAATTAACTAATGTTATTCACTTTTTCAAAACCTAATGGAGGCTGCACTATAGTAATATATTTTCATTCATTTAACAGTCACTCTATGCCTTATACAAGGTTAAGTTATGGGAGAAAACATTTCGCATAAGGCGTAGAGTGAGACTGTGTAGAGGGAAAAAGACGGCGTCGCTGAAGGGGAGGAGGGTGGGTAGAAATTTTGTACGAGAATCCTCGACCAGCGTCGAATTACGAAAGGGGGCGATTATGATGCGAAATTGCTTTAAAATGTTTGAGAGTCTCCCTGGGGATTATTGTGACAAAGTGGGGAATACATGGTGAGAGTTACGTGGGTATTTATGGAAATGATAAGCCATTACGAGCCTTTTAGATGAATAGACACTGATTGGAGTTTCATTTATAATACACCTTCTCCAAATGACTCATATGACATATTTCTAAATTTCTTAAACCCTATTTATAACTCTTGTTTTCCATTAAAAACTATTAAACACCACATCAAAAATCATTCTAAACCATGGTTCACACCTGGCTTAATGAACTCATGCAGAAGGAAAAATTCCCTGTACAAGATTGCTTTAACTCAGCCAACTCTTGAGAATAATAAAAAGTATAAGACATTTCGTAATAAATACAACTCCTTAATAAAGATAGCAAGGAAAAAATATTTCCATGACAAATTTTCTTCTATTAATTCCTCCTTAAAAAAACTTGGTCTCTTATTAAATCTGTAATCTCTAAAAAGCAATCTAATAATAAACCAACAATCATGAAAGACTCAAACGGTCAATATTCTGACCCTGTACAAATTGCAACTAAGTTTAATGATTTTTCTCTAATGTTGGTCCATCCTTATCTAAGAACATTCATACACCTCATTTAAGTCACACTAAATTCATGTCAGGTGACTATGCTAATAGCATTTTTTTTTCTCCAACAACAACCAATGAAATTATCACATTAGTGACTTCCCTAAAAAATAGCCATAGTGAAGGCTGGGATGGAATCAGTATTATACCTATCAAAGCAACAATTGATTTACTTGCATCTCCTCTTTCCTTTATTAGTAACTTATCACTTTCTAATGGTATATTTCCAGATAAACTTAAAATTGCTAAAGTCATTCCAATCTATAAAGCTGACAATGTTTCTACATTTTCTAACTATAGGCCTATCTCTATTCTGCCATGTTTCTCTAAAATTTTAGAAAAAGTTGTTTCTAATAGAATCTCAAATTTCTTTACTAAATATAACATTTTAAATGACCACCAATATGGCTTTAGGCAACATCACTCTACAGCAATGGCTATTCTTGAACTTATTGATCACATATTGCAAGGCCTAGAGAACAATGAGTTTACAATAGGATTTTTTGTTGACCTAAAAAAGGCTTTTGATACTGTCAATCACACAATATTACTGAGTAAGCTGGAGTTTTATGGAGTCAGAGGTTTACCTTTAGCTTGGATGAAAAGTTATCTAAATAATAGACAGCAATATGTTGAAATTGATAATTCTAAATCCCCCCTAAATACTATTAGTTGTTGAGTACCACAGAGCTCCATACTGGGACCACTTCTCTTTTTGATATACATCAATGACTTGTTTCATTGCTTTAAATATCTTTCGTTCATTCTTTTTGCCGACGACACAAATATATTTTTTAGCCACAAAGACATAAATACACTTCTTGATATTTTAAACACTGAACTTATTCATTTTGTCTCCTGGTTAAATTCTAATAAATTAACTCTTCACCCTGACAAAACTAAATTTATATTTTTCCATACTGCAAGAAAAAAGGTCAATCTAGATAATATCAAAGTCTATGTAAATGGCAAGTCAATTAATCGGACAGAAAATTCTAAGTTTCTAGGTATTATAATTAATCAGAACCTTTCCTGGACACCTCACATTCAGACTATAACTTCTAAGATTTCCAGAGCCATTGGTGTTATTAATAAATCCCGTCAATTCTTCTCTTGTGATACTCTGCGCATTCTGTATAATTCTCTTGTATTACCTTATCTACAATATGGAAACCTTATATGGGCATCAACTTATCCTACACATATTCACCCTATTTTTCTCCTACAGAAGAAAGTAGTCAGAATTATTACCCACTCATCCTCACGTGCCCACTCACAACCATTATTCAATAAGCTTAAAGTGTTATCTGTTTCAAATATCTACAAGCTTCAGATCTCATGCTTCATTTTCTCCCATATTAATAAACTATTACCTGTTCCATTGTCCACTCTATTCAAATTCAATCAGGATTACCATCAACACTATACAAGACACCGGTCTGACTTTTTCAAATACAAATACTCTATTAGATCCCAAGGACCCAACATATGGAATGAGATTCCCTTATCCCTTCGTGAATCACTACAACCATACAACCATAAAATGAAATTAAAGACATACTTCCTTTCTCACTGATTTAATTTATATATTACCTTTTCCTTAATTTACATAATGTGTATTTATAACCTCACTCGATTATTGTTACTCCCAGTTTTTGAAGTGATTAGATTATGTATGTAGTATTTCTGTTAAATTGTGCACATGTACTGTAATTTAGTTTAGCTGTGTAATTTAGTTTAGCCTGATATAATTCCTATTTATACATTCTTCTCTCGTATGTTTTTTTTTTCTCTTTTTTTGTCCTCTCAGTCTGCAGTGTAAGAACATTTGATCTAGACAACATACTTTATTATTGTAATTGTACGATTTGTTGACCCTTGTCAAATAAGCCACTGGCTTCGACTTTACATCTATCTATTGTAAACATAAAATATATATAGCTCAATAAATGTTCAAAATATATTTTCATTCATTTAACAGTCACTCTATGCCTTATACTAGGTTAAGTTATGGGAGAAAACATTTTGCCGGTACCGAGTAGGAAACGTGCAGAAGAAACGGGCCTAATCATTATACATCTTTACAAGGGCAAATTGATAGCGAATAATATGACGTATTCTGTCGCCAGAAAAGAAATATACGCAGAAGAAGGCTGAATTTCTGGCGAGGATGTAACGCTTGATGGGTGTGAAGTTATTCGAGGAGAACGCTTGAGAATCGAGATGGCGGACAAGTGTTGTCAGTTTGTCAAAAAATAAATGAACTGCCTGCTTGGGGGTGACGCGGGATGCTGCTTGTTCTTCATGCATGAAACGTAGGTAGTCTTTGAGGGACTGGTGAGATGCGGGATTTCCGGTTCCGAACAGATCTCTCCACGGTCCAGTTCTAACTTCGCTATTAAAAATTGAACGTAGTTTCCCTATGATATTGTCAACAGTGCCGGATGCAAGACGGGTGGGGCAGAGACAGTGCTTTTTGGAGTGGGTTCCCAACAGGGAGCATTTGAAGTCATGAACCTTGGTTTCCCTTTTTGGTCTTTAACCCATAGTTAATATTCAAACTTCGAGCAGGGCACACAATCCTGGCATGTGATTGACTAATGACTGTGCTTTATAGGTGAACAAAGCACTCCTGACACCAATAATGCACATGACCCAGATCATTTCTTATCCTTTGGGAGATTTCTCAAGTTGTTGTATAAACCTGCAGAAGTTTGGAAAACCTCATTCGAACGACTCTCCAACCGCATATTTAATAGCGAAAATGCAGATAATTGCTAGAAAGTAACAGCAGGATTGAATTATGTCTGTCCTGTATGCCATATATATTTGGAGGCAAATATTTGAGTAGTAAGTAGGCCAAATATAGAGCACGGTTAATTGCATATTCATGAGGTGCCACATACTTATTCATGATAAATGCCCCAAATCGGGAGAAAGCGGAACTACGGGGCAGCGATACAGGGTGAAAATGACCAATGACGTCACCGGAAGTAGATACGAAAACCGTAAATAGGTCCGACTTTTAACTGGGGCTGAAAAAAACGGAAGTACGTCAGATGAAATAGTTCCCTATAAATAAAGAAGAGCAAAGCCTTGTTTCACAATCCAGCTTAGCAAAATGGGTATATCAACGGCCGGACTCATCCTTTTCCAGCGAAATCTTGTAGTTATTAATTTAAATACTTTGTTCTCAATTCAATCAAACGAAACAGCTATCCTTATCACCTATTTAAAGAAGATGTACGAGATGACTTTAATTCCATGTCCTTTGCCGTTCTTGCTATTAAGAATCTCAAGGTCACGATTAAAACTCATTTTCCTGGGTACAATGTGTACACGACTCCACGAGCGCCTCCCAGCGAGTCTTTGGTAAATCACAGATAGACTCTCAAATATCCATTTGGCCAGGGTTATCGCCATACCATCCCTTCAAGGCAAGACCGCTCTTCTTCTGGCCCTTGCTGAAGTTCAACAGGTTTCTCAAATAGGCCTAGAACGCATAACAGTCTGTTATTTCCTCGACGCTGGTACCATTCAATTGGAAGTCGATGGAGGCCATTTGACAAATTGCAAATTGATTGACCAAAGTCACCTTTTTAACCACCATAGGCTGTCCTGAAGAGTCCAACACCTTAAAGTCCATATGCATTTCCAGTAGAGTAATATGTCAGAAATAGTTTGAGGGGGTCGATGACAAAGGACAGAGGGGTCCATGATTCATTCTGTAGGGTCTCATCCGAGACGTCTTGCACACGTACGTCTTGAATGAGATGCGAGAACCCCTGGTGGTATCGACAAAGGGTTCGGAGATTTGCGGGAAACTGTAATAGGGTTCACATATCGATACACAACGCTTGTCATACGCTCTGTACTCTGTAGTGGTCGGACAGAAAACTGGAGTTACGATGCCGAAATGCAGAACGAAAATTAAACCGCTAGCAAAAAGAGAATTAAGAAACTTGAAAAGAACGAAGAAGTCCGAAACACTGGATAATGAGAGCGCAGATACAAAAGCAGCAATGCTAGAAGTTATGCGATCTGTTGGGTAGGTAACGACTTCAGTCTACTATGCATACGACTTTACAACCAGCGTTATAACAGGTCATAACATATCGACGTACGTACTTTACAAATAAAACCAAATCTCTGGGTAATGGAGATTACTTCTGATATGATCTCGATTGGAAAATACTAAAAGTGCCTAGCGATTTCTGATTATGTCACTTTGAGAAGAAATGCCGTTTCGTGGCTGTATTATTATTCGTTTCCAAATCTATAAGCAACAATATGCAAATAAGGTTCGAAGCAAGTTCCTGATGTTGTTCCCGCGAATAAGTTCGAGGGGCGCTTTTCTGATAATAGGATTATAACACGGTGGCCATTTATTTGCTTTTCCGAAAAACAAGTTTCTTTCAATATCTCGCAAAGTTTTTAATGTATAGGATTACTTTGTGTTTCATATTATAGAATATTCACTTAGTAAAACATCAGGACGAAAAAAAACATTTTCATGAAGAATCACTATACGAACCTGCACGGCAAGCTTAATGCTCGTAGCCTCTGTCGGAATTTTCATAAACTCACCAATTATCTACACTCACTTAAACTCACTTTCTCAGTAATAGGGGTTTCAGAAACTTGGCTATCAAATATTGATGAAGATCAGTGTAAAATCAACAACTATAATCTCATAACCTGTAACCGTGCAAACCGGGTAGGAGGAGAATTTGCCCTGTACATACATAATAACATTAACTTTATTGAACTTAAAGAACTTGGAATTAATGATGACAATATCTGTCATTCAACTTTTGTAGAAGTAAAATTTGGCAAAAACAATATAATTGTTGGACAATTATAGACCTCCAAGTGGCAATATTGATATATTTAATGATTACATTGAAAATACATTAAACAAAATAAATCCAATAAATTAAATTATGTCATGGGTGACTTTAATATAAACCTACTGAACATTGAAACTAGTCATGTAACTAGTGTTTTTTTAGGCCATGATGTCTTATTAATGTTGTCCCACAATATTTAAACCAACCAGAATAAATTGTTACTCTGCAACACTTATTGATAATTGCTTTACCAACAATTACGAATATCATTCCAATTCTGGCATATCTGATCACTTGCCTATTTTTCGCATTTCAGACCTAAAATTAACTCAATCTGTAAACTCTATTAACTATGTTAACTACTAGAGAAATCAATAAAGACAAAATCAGCATGTTTATGGACTCTGTTAAATCTTGGGACTGGAGTTCTGTCTATGAATCCACAGATCCCAACATTTCCTATAACAGCTTCCTTGATTATTTCACTGCCTTATATGATAAAAGTTTCCCATTAAAGAGGTAAAAAGTTGGGAAGAATCATGCTAGAAAGCCATGGATAAGATAAGGATCAATGAGGTCAATTACAGTTTAAAATAGGTTATATAGAAAATTCAAACAGAATAGATCAACTACCAACGATGCTAAATATAAAGCCTATAGAAATAAATTAAATCATATTTTGAAAATCTCTAAAAGGCACCACTATACCCAAAAACTCAACGCAGCAAAAAATGACCTCAAATTTACTTGGAAAATCCTACAATATCTTATAAATAAGCCTAAAACTCAATTATCAAGAATCATTTAATCTCAATAACACTGGGTGAACTAACCCTTACCCAATTTCTGATACCTTCAATAAATATTTTACAAGTATAGGTGCCAAAATCCCAAATACCAATATATCCTTTAAACAATTTCTAATGGTTCCTATCCTCAATCAATTGTTTTTTTTTTCCAACAGATGAAAATTAAATTACCAGTTTTATAACAGAATTAAATCCCAATAAATCGTCTAGATTAGATTCCCTTGATTCATCCATAATTAAGCAACTAGCCGATCCCCTAGTACCTATCTTATCAAATATATTCAACAAATCTATGGAAGTAGGCAGGGGACCTGACAAACTTAAATCTGCATTAGTAGTACCGGTTTATAAAGCAGATAACCGTCATCAGTTTTGTAATTACAAACCCATATCAATTATTTTAGTATTCTCTAAAATTTTAGAAAAGGTAATTTACACCAGACTCATAAATTACCTTGAAAAACTTAACATCTTATCCAATAACCAATATGGTTTTAAGAAGAGTCATTCAACTTACACGGCCTTAATCGAACTTATCGACAACCTTTCCTAATCAATCGATAACAAGGAATTTAGAATCTTTATTGACTTATCCAAAGCATTTGACACCGTCAATCATAAAATTCTCCTGCAAAAGCTTTGTCATTATGGCATCAGAAGAACCAACTTCTCTGGTTTGACGATTGCCTAATAAACAGACAACAAATTGTTAAATTCAAAGATACTTTATCATCAGCTATAACCATTAATTGTGGTGTTCTCCAGGTTCAATCCTGGGGCCCCTCTTATTTATTATGTACATCACCGACATCTACAACTGTTCTAGCCTTTTAAACTTATTTTATTTGCTGATGACACAACAATTATTCTGGTAAAGATGTCAATAAACTTATGCAAAACACTAATCAAGAACTCATAAACGTATCTAACTGGTTTAAAGCCAATAAATTATCTCTATACATAAAGAAAACCAAATACATCGTCTTCTGTACAAAAAAATAAACTATACCCTAAACTCAATGATCTAAAGATAAAAATCAATACAATACACATTGAACAGGTACACTCAACTAAGTTTCTCGGTGTCGATATCAACGAACACAGTCTGGAAACCACATATTAATCATGTAGTCCTCAAATTAGCCAAATCAATAGTCCATTTCCGCGATATGCTTTACTTGTCACGCACAAAGGTTTCAATACGAGGCACCGTGCTAAATTAAATTTAGCCTTTTCTGTGTGAAAAGAATAAATTTAATTTAGCACGGGGCCTCGCATTGAAGCCTTTGTGCGTGACAAGTAAAGCATATCGCGGAAGTGGGCTATTGGAATTATCAACAAAGTCAAATCTTATTGTTCTGTACCAACCAGAACAACACTATATTGCACTTTAGTTTTACCCTACTGATCCAATACTGCAACATTGTATGGGCAAAGTCATATCCTACTAATCTCGTAAAAATCATAAAATCACAAAAATGTGTTGTCCGAATAATCGCAAATGCTGGATATAGAGACCATACCATACCTTTATTCTACAAATTTAAACTACTTAACGTATATGATATTACTAAATACCAAACAGGATGTTTTATATTTAAATGCTTTGACAGTTCATCAACACTTCCTCGACATTTTAGAGATTATTTCAGGCTTAACAAGGAGATACACTCCTATGAAACTAGAAATGCCAATACAATTCACGTCAACAAAGTAAGAACGACAACAGACAACTTACACTTAAGCACACTGAAACAGCTTTCTGGAATTCTCTGGATGACTCCTTTATGCATTCCACATCATTAAGGGCTTTTCAAACTAAACTTAAATCACATCTTTTCAATTCAATGTGACCTTTTATTAGCTAATCAACATACCTGCATCGATACAGATACATACCTTAATTAGTTAAATACTAGCCACCTTAGCCTTCACTGCAGCCCCCGGTGGTCAGTGCTTTCAAGCTCCTTTTTTACTGATCGACCATTCATGCACCTTCAACTAAGCCTTTAACCTAATACATATTGCAAGCTTCCCTTATCTATTGTCATTATTAATCATGTTATCGTTATTATTTATTTTCTTATCTTGTCAAGACCGCTGTATTGTAATCTTCTGTACTTATATGGTAAATAAACTGATTGATGGATGAATGGATGGATAGATTGATTGATGCAGTAATCACGCATATCTTTCTTGAAATCAAACACATAGCCTTTCCAACGCTTTTGTGTGTGCCATGTGGTCAATTCCTCGGCCTTCTTAACCGATAGGAGGTGAATGCCGTAATGCTTCAAATCCGGCAAGGGAGCTACGTAATTCTGCTAGCTTTGTCCACGCACTTTGTCACACACTACATGGTCTATGCCTGTACGATGGAAACGAACTGGAAAATGTGTCTTGGCTTGAGTCAGGTTGAATGTCTTACCAAAAGCGTCTAGGGGAATGGGTAAGAAACGCACACTGTCCTTAAAGCAAATATTCAAATCCTGTAATTGTAAGTAAATCCTTATGTCTCATTGGTAGATGACGTTAGGGCGTTGACCATTCTCGATGAAATACGGCAAAATAGGGTAAGAGTAATAGCCTTTAAAATTATTCGCCATCATGATATACCCGCTATGTTCAGGAAGCAGTACATAGGTACAGAATTTGTCTTGATCTTCCATACCTCCTTGCTTTTCTTCTTCTTTTCCACATAAGGCTGAAAGTAGCATAGATGATCATGCTCGACAAGCCGGTCACAGACCACAAACATGTATTCACGACAACGCCGTTCGTGTAATTTCCTCCATATACTCGTCTTACGGTATTTTGTAGGAATTGCCATGTCCAATGTTGCTTTACATTGAAGACAGCGTTGATACCGCCGACATGTACTGTAACATTCCTCTTGCTTCGTTTTAACAGATTTTAAGATGACTCTGGAAACAAGCTTATGTGGGAAAGGATCTATGACAATAGTCACACACTATCCAAACGGATTTTTTAACTCTTTCCTTCTCCTCCTCGTCATCATACCCTAAGCATTCTTTATCCCTGCAGTAATTACATATTTTCAGACAGGCGTTATGGTTCTTAACATCCGAATAGCCTTTATTGCATCTTCGACAACAATAATAAGTGCATAAAAATCCCTTCATAGACCGTATCATACCATAATGTTCCGAGTAAAGGTAGAGGTAGGCTTCTTCCACAATGGCGACGACCTGTCGACGTCCACAAGGTCTACTTAATCCCCAAAATCGCCTACAAAGGTGATGGCTTTCACCTCTTGGTCACTTTAATACGTAGTCGGTGTTGCGTCAATACATTATGGAACTTCATCAATTCAGGGATTACGCAAGGTACTGGCAAAACCCCCGCTTCGGCAAACAGTTCTAATGCCTTCTTCTTCTCACTTCTAGGCCCACACAATTGTCTACGGTATATACCTCTATTGCAGTCTCGCACCACCACTAGAAAACGTGCACAACATCTAAACCGATTCGTATGACCGATATTTAACGTTTACGAAATGATCTTCAACAATCGCATAACACAGTATGTCTCTCATCTTTTTTTATTGACAGAAATTGATATTATCTTGCCTTATACATCCGTTCTACAGAGGTATTCACGGACACAACGACGATTCTCCGAAAAAAACATGATACAAAAAACTGTGGACGATCTTCATGTTTCAAATTCTGAGATGGGCGTAGAAGATGGAACAGACTCTCAAAGAAATATAAATAGATGATAGGCTCTTTTCCTGTGATTCCTTAAGTGATGTACGAAGGATTGTCGTCCTCGTTATAACTCGACACATCAACCCGGACACCTTTTTCTACCAACATGAACTCGCTCAAACAATTCAATTCAATTCGTTTTCGTCTTCTTCTTTTTCTATTCTATTTCTATTCTATTTCTATTCTCCTCCTCTTCGCATCCCTTCCACAGCCCGTCTGATTACTGGATGGCGTTAGCGGCGACCGCCCTACCGCATCCATCAAATCCTCTACCGCAAAGCGCCACTAATCATCATCATTATCGCCCTTTTGAAAAGTACGTGTATTGAAGTAAGCATGTGATTTATCTTCATCCGTAAAGGAGACTGTCACAGTACGTGGACTGTGGACATCAACATACGTTTCCTCCAAAGGTGTCACATTCACCGATGGACTTCCTAAGTTTTACTGAGAAGCTCTATACCAGCCCATGTGCTGTAAAAAAATACCATCAACTAAATTTAATTCTGACAAAATATTGTTGTGGATGTAAAAATTAAAGTAAAGATCACTGTTTCTTAGTTCCCCCTCCATCGTGCTTATCTGGTTTTGGTTTTAGTTTTACGAGAATGATTGATGAAAATGTCCCCCGAATGTCCCATCCATCGTGATTTTCTGTTTCTGGTTTTAGTTTCTACGAGAATGATTGGTGAAAATGTCCCTGAATGTAATTTAAAGTTATGAAAATACCCTACATTCTAGTTTAAGAATTCCAGAACGTTTTTCATATAAACCCCTGTTCAGTGTTTGAGGGTCTCATTGCTTCACTAGCATTATGGCACAGCGCGGCGGCGAAACGATTGTCCGATTCCAAGATGCCAATCAAGAAACTTGCTTATATTATCAAACCATTTTCTCGTTTAGGTAAAGCGTAGTGTAAACAGTCTTGTATTTATTATTATTATTTTCATTTTTTATTTTTTTATTTATTTATTTATTTCAGTTACTGCTGACCCAATCAACGGTGGGGGTGGCGGTAACGGTAATGGTTACGTGATCCCGCCATCGTGCCTCGTGAAGCCGTGCCAGTACGATGGTGTGTGTCGTACCGACTCCAACGGCAGCGCGCGTTGCGTGTGTTCTATCCCCTGTTCCAATGAATACGATCCTGTGTGCGGTAGCGATGACAATACTTACGACAACCCGTGCCTTCTCAGGGTGGCGCGATGCCAAATACAGAAATACATTCACAGGACGCACTACGGCCCTTGTGGTGAGCTGTGATATACCAGGAGCCCATTAGCAGGAGCGTCCATCTTTTATACTTACCACGTTAAGACGCGTAATTCGAACTGGTCTATTTTTAGATTAGGTAGTCCCGCACAGAAGTGTAAGGACGTTATGGTTACCACGGGTGAGATATTGAACAGCCAATGAGTCGCTAAAACTCAATCTCCAAGCTCTGTATGAAAACCGTGTCAATAATGAAATACCGGGCCAATACCTCACGCTAAAAATAGATCAGCTCGGATTTCGCGACATCAGAAATCCAATACAGATAGACGCTCCTGGTAATGACTCCTAGCTATGTCAATTTTGATGCGTCCTATTATTGATGATGATTTTGGTCATAACATGGTCAACATAGCTGTGAATCCTGAGACTATATTGTTTTACAACAACAAAACACTTTTAGCTTCAAACAAATAACTGCCTTCGAGTCGAAAAGCCCAAAACACTTCTTGCCAAATCTCGCTAGAGAAGAAATTGAAATTTTGATAAATGGCAGCAAAGAAGGAAGTATAACTCAACTATTAACTTCTCCCTGTGATGAAATTATTGTGAAATTCAAATTTTCTTGTTTTGTGGATCGGACGTTTGCGCGATTTGAATTCACAATCCTCAACAAAGCGCTTCGAGATTAAAGGCGCACACTGCGTCTTAGTGATTATAAGAATTAGCCACTCAGATAGTGAGAACTTTGGCAGTTGCTTTAAAATTACTCTTGTACTTATTCCACCCAAACTCCTCTCTCCCCGCCTGCTCCGTTTAATAAAGGATTTTTATTTTGACGAGAGCCAGCAGTAATTTGTGTAACAGTCGACAGGTACAACATAACTTAAGTCACACTTTTCAGTCACCAATGTTTCACACTTTGTAATAATCAGATTAAAACGAAGCCGAAAATGTCTTGGGTTAGGAATTATACTTCTTGACTGTAGCTGTTTGAGCTTTTTGCGGTTCTACTTGCTCTTAATTAAATAATATAATGCTCCGACTAAGGACGCACTAGCCTCTTCCGCAGGCAACTCATATAATTCGGAAATTGGAATAATCCAGAGAATAATCCGGAAATTGGGCCGGAAAGCCTGTGGAATAATAGATGCAAAAAAGCTGGGGAGAGAAGAGAGGGACTGGAGAGGAGAAGGATGGGAAGAGAACATAGGAGTTGCTCTTTCCTATTTTTTCTCCCGCCGCCTCGTTCCTAGTCCCTCTACTGTCTACTTTTCGTCACAGGAAGCTCAATTTCCCGATTATTTGAGTTGCCTGCGGAGAAGACCAGGACAGCATGAATGGCAAAGGAATTGCATTGGTGGGTATTTACTAGGGAAATAAAAAAGGAAGCTATTTTCATTACATAACTTCCCAAGTTTTAATTTAATTTTGACCAAAATAATTTGATTTCAAAGAAAATCGTCTGTGAGGAAAGTTCTCCAATTTGTGATTCAAATATCTTTCCTATTGGTTCAAAGGTGCCAACATACGGTTTCCTTTATTTTCTGTGTGTACTTTTGTCTACCTACATCTCAGAGAACTCTTACATTTTAGGCACATTAAAGCAAAGTTTTTACGCGAGGATTGTCTTTTGCTATGGTTATTAGATGAATCCTCACTTAAGAGACAATACTTTTATTTCTGTCAGTTGTCTTAGCTAGGGGTAGATCAACAGGAAAATGATTTAGTAGGGCATTAAGGACAGTCATTCAGTGCTTTTCATGAAAACTTCAAACGGAAGGAAACAGAAATGAAAGCAATCAGACTAGCGTCGTGACAAGTGAAAATCTATCGGATATTTTTTTGCAAAATGGTCGGTCGCAGTCCGCTGTCCAACAACGTTCTGAATCCCTGAGAGAAACAATTTAATGCTCTTTGAAGCATTCATATATTAATACTCTGAATCTTATATATCCAAGGAGAGGTATTGTTATGGGGCTTTTTTTATGAAACCCCTGGCAATATCAAGAGTTTTACAACCGAGTTCAGTATTAACTACACAGGCGATGCTTCAAGTGTTTGAGATAGTCATTCGACATGCTAATTTAATACTATCGTTCCGCGCAAATTTCCACCACTTCTGACCGAGAACGCATGTTCTCGAAGTCTGTTGAATACTAGGAATATGAAAAAATACTACATTATTTGATTCAGTACCTCATAACCACGATAAACCAGTGAACCCAGTTACACAATATGTCGAATGATTGATGCGCGTAACACTGAAATCGGTTGTGATGTATTCTTTTTTAATTTTAATTGACAAAAGGTGCTACAAGTTGTGCAGGACTTAAAAAGGCTGGAGTAGCCACTGTTGATGGCGAATATCTTCTCTACGTCAACGTAAGCTGTAATACACCCGTACGTGTGTACTGTAGTGATATGGCCACAGCCTCGCCCAAGGAGTTCATCACACTAGTAGCCGGTGGCGAGGAGAATTATGCAAATATATACGCCAAGAGACAACCCAGTAGCCCTTACTCTGCCCGATACCAGTGTAAAGGAAAACCCGGTGGTATGAACTACTCTGATGCTGGTTTCACTAAATTCCGTAAGGTGCGGCTTGATGTGAGAGGCATGCGGATCGTAAGGAATGATTTCTCGTTTTCCGGTAGCAATTCGTTTGGTAAGCAGATACCGTATGGTACTGCTGGTGATTGTTTCTCGATGAATTATGGGCCTTGTAGAAGAGGACATTTTAAGGTAAGTTGTAAGCTCATAAGCTCAAAATATGGCATTTTAGAATATTTGGTCAAAAACCAGCAATTGTAGAATCTCAACGACTACACGAGACCAGTGTTTGGCGAAGAGGTTTATTGAGAGCCAGCTCGAGACCGACTCGGGCTGAGGTAAACTACTCCGGGAGAGGTGGGAGGGTCGGCAACGTGAAAGTTGCGGCTGTTCTCGAGCGTTCAGTTTGAGGAATGACGCTACCTGACACTACTGACAATGAGTGTTTCCCGATGTCTACTCCAATCCTCCAATTAACCACTATCACCTAGTGATCATGTTACAATTGTAGAATCTCAACGACGACACAGAGACCAGTGTTTGGCGAAGAGGTTTATTGAGAGCCAGCTCGAGACCGACTCGGGCTGAGGTAAACTACCCCAAAACGCCAGACATTGGTCGCTGTGAGATGAGTGGAAAGTTAAGAGAGGATCTAGTGGAAGTTGTACATAGGATTAGGCTGGAAACATGTTGTGAATTTGGCTTGCCATGGTTTGGGATGCTAGCCGTTTTTGATTTTCAGACATCTCCAAATAAACGAGATAGGCGTCGCTGCGCCAATCTCCCTGGAGCTGGATCAACTCGGAAGGCACGCGACAAGCGAAAGCGAAAGACGCGCCACCCTGTGTGGTGAAAATGTGCGAGAATCTAATCCTAATGTTTTTGTTATACTCTGAATGAAAGCGCTGAAATTTGAGTATGTGATCGGTGCGTGACGGCTGTTGTTAATTGAGTAATCTGAAAAGAGAATCAAGAGTCAACTTGTTTGCTAGGAAGTGATTTCTCAAGGCTGTGATGGGACATAATGGCGAATCAGGAATATGTGGTAAAGGAATGGAAAGCTGACGCTGACCGAATTGGATGGTTTTAGTTGCGCGAATAATTAAAGTCGCCCCGTTGCGCGATAAAGAAAGATCTTGGCATAATGGTACCTTATGTGAAATGTGGTTATGGCGTTCAGCTACTAAATTGGATTTGCGTAAAAAAGTAAAGAAGGCTACCAAGCAAAGTGCCCACAAAGCGCTGTGGAGTGGCGTGTCGAAATTTAGCCGTGTGAAAATATCTCGTAGAATGTAAGGAGTGATGGCTGCTTTCCTGTTTGGTGACACTCCCACGAAGCGCTGACAGCCTCGCAAAAACAACTTGTAACGATAACCTTTGTCCCATGCTAAGGCAAAACCTAGAAATTGATGCATGTGCTTAATACTACTGAGATGGTTGAGTATTGTGCCGTATGCTCTGCCTAAAGTTATCAAATGCGCTATGTATCGAAAAATCGTTAATTCGGTCACTGGAAAGGAAACTATGTTGACCGAGTGACAAAACGTGGCGAAAGATTGCCAATTTGAAGAAATGTTCTTGTGCGTCGATTCGGCATGAGAAAGGCGAATAAGCTTGTTGCATAACGCATCGAGATCTCGTAGTGACGGTTCTCTTGAGGGATCTATGAAAAAAAAAAAAGGAAAGCATAACTAGCATTAACATGTGGAATGTTAGACTTATGCCCAGTGATTAAAGACCCTGTGTCCGAGCCCATGGTGCTTTGCGCGCGCAAATCACTTCCGTAGGCTACGAAAATCAGAAAGATCGTTGTTGTTGTTATGTGACTCTCGAATCTTTCGAAATCCATCCCTAGTTTGGGCCATCGTGTAATTATTCATAGGTATATATGCTTAACTGACTTTCTTTTATCTTAACTTTTGAATATATTCCTTTTAAAATGAAACTTTAGTTCGAATATTTCTTCGAATGGCGAGTAGAGGAATTCCGGAGAAAGGACCGAGACAGCGGGGCGAAGCGACTCGAAAATAATCGTTCAGCAATCCACATTTCACTTTCTCTAGATCTACAAGAGAACACTTGTGGTTCAAAAGGACTACTACGCGAGTTTCCCGGGGATTTGCTGCACTAATGGACCGGCGGGCTTCGTTGGAAATACAAAGCACAAAGCATGCAACCACTTCTGGCATCAAGATCATTCGTAATTATAATTTCGCATGGCTAAGCTCCACTGAGGTGTTACGACGTATCTGTATATGTATTGCATTTTTATTAGCAGAGAAAGCAATGTTCTTAACTTTTTTTTTCATCCTCCAGTAGGTCCAGAAAGTCTTGCTACCAAAACTACGATCGCGGGTCAAAGTCCAAACTGCCGAGTTCAGCTGTTACTTCGCTGTGAGTTTGACTCGAGTGCGAGTTCTAGTCGACATTTCATTTTACACTCAAAATATATCATTCGCAAGGAAAGTAGAGATCTTCAAATACAGCTAAGCAATACTGGAAACATGAAAACAAGGTAGCAAGAGTATGTGTTTGCTTGTAGAGTTGTGAAAAGTCGCACTCGTAAACCTAATTAGAATCTAAAGACAGAACAACTGGCTTCCTGCCGAGTACTGTTAAAATCATATTCGAAGCATCTGGAGAAAATTCGTGGGCTCGATTGGGTTTATAATCCGGTAGAAATTATGAAATTCGTTATCCAAAGTGTATGTGTACTTCTTTTATGAAACTTATAAACAATCGAGAGCATTTTAGTTCGCCTAAAAGTTGGCCTTTAATTTATGCGGCCATTGATAAACAAACTAATCATAACATTGGCGCAAAGCACCATGGGCTCGGACACAGGGTCTTTAAGGTAATTCAAAGTGGAAATAGTTATCGTCTACTGGTTCGTGTGTGAACGAAATATCTAAGATAGCAGCTGAGGCTAAGAACTGCTCTTTGTACGTAGGGACCTTGTGCCATCTACTCAGGCACTCAGCGAAATTGTTGTGTATGCCTGCGATATGTTGTGCGCGTATCTCGAAGTCGTGAGTAGCTGCGACAAGCCATAGTTGCCGGAGACATCGCTGCATAAATAGATCGTGTGTTCGGCCAGAGTTTATGATAGTGACCGCCGCCTCGTTGTCGCAGGAAATAATGAATTTCCTCCCTGATAGCAGTGATGCCCAAACCCGAGATGCAACCACAACTGCCAGAAGTTCTAAAGCCGATATGTGTAGAGCTCGTTGCCGTATGTGTGAAGGGAAAATAAACGAAATGCATTTGTCACAGCATGTCGCACCTCCCCCTTCCAAACAAGCATCTGTTGTAAATCGTACGTCTTTAAAGTCCCAGGTATTTGACTTGATAACTGAAACTCCATTGAATCGTGGAAGAAATGCTAACCACCACTGAATGTCGGACCGTATCTCGTTACTTATGTTGAGGCGCTGTGCTGGTGTTTTAATTCCGCGTAAGGAATTCAAAAGTCTAGCCATGAAAATGCAACCCGGGTTAACGCAGGCTGTGACAAATGACAATTTGCCTAGTAGTGATTGTAATTGCCTTTTAGTGTAATGCGATCGAGACAGCCAAGATTGGAATTCGTCCAATAGTTCAGTAACACGGAATTCAGGTACTTTAAGGCTGAGGTTTAATGTATTTACTTGGATCCCCAAGCAAAACATATCGGTGGAAAGGTGTAGCTTCTTTTTCGGGTGACGTGTCGAGCCCTAATTCATCGAGTAGTTCTTTAAGTCGGCTGAAAGCCACGTCCGCGAACTCGGGTGACTCAGCGCCGTAAAAATCATCAAGGTATACGTCTGCGGAAAACCCTTCTGACTCAAAAATGTGTACGACTCCTTCTGTAGTACGTTGACAAATTAGAGCTGAAGACCTCAAGCCGAACGGGCATCGTAAATCAAAAAACAATTCGTTCTTAAAAGAGAATCCTAGGAATCCGAATCCTTAGGGTCGACCGGAATTTGACGATATGCACGCTGTAAATCAAGTTTGTATATGTAACACCCCCGGCCCTTCGATCGAATTAATTCACACAGTCGATCTATCCCTGGTAAGCGCAAATGGAAAGAATTGTCGAGATATTCCCCGGAAGGGATACCACAATTCACCGAATTGCCTGGGGGGTAACTGAGGTCCATGACCAGCCGCCGCTTAGAAGAACCGCGTTTTGGTACGGTTTGTAGCGGGGAGCAAATCAGCGTCTTTCGTAATGGATTCTGTTCGAAGGGGCCTGCTAGGGCGTTGAATGCGATTTCTGTTGTAATAAACTCCTGAACGTGATCTTGAAAAATGATTGCGGATGAGTGGTTGACATTGGTGGAGGTTGGTAGGGTTGAAGAGCTGTAATTTATCGGCCATCCGTAATGAAGAAATTCTACAATGATTTGGTCTTCATAATTCGTTAGATATGTTGCCCATCTTGCAATGTTCAGATTAGTGTAAACTGGTAAACGTGCCCCGAACGCGTTAGGTGAAGAGAAGCGTGAGGCCAATATTTGATTAACAATAGCTATTGTACTAATAGTTGCAATTGAGGTCGCCTGCATGAAACAACTGTTATTAGTTTCCTTATTCATGTCCGTGGTCGTTTGCGTGGTCAATAGGGAACTTGCCCTGTGTGAAGGCGAACGTGTGAGTCATGTTGTAGGGATGGGTTGGCGTCGTTTTGGACAGTGTAACATTGGATGGTCCTTCGATTGACACACACGGCAGACATGGTTTGCGGTGTAGTTAAGGGTTGTATTATCGCATTGGCAAGTGCCCTGATAGTTCCAGGTTCGACAAGCCTTGTCGCTTTCTGTTGTCTTATTATGGCTAGGGGCTTTGCTGACTGCGGATTGACCTGAAGAGCCTGAAGGGAAGTTGTACGTCGTTTTTGTGCTCTTGAGATCCGAGTGGCGAAAGAAAATCGATGCACGATCTCTTATTTCGGTCGCGTCGGTCCAATTTAGGCGACTTAATTCACTTGCTTAGTCAGATTATTATGAAAGGCGCGCACACTGTATCAAGAGTAGCTCATAGCCTTAGTTGCTAACAGTTCTAAGTGTTGTAACATTGCCGATTTCAAACCGAGCTCGTATGGCTTGATCATGGATAGAAAACCCGCGACAAATTCGGGGAATTCTAACTTGTCATGGGTTGAGATGTTGCTCATACCTGGTATGTGGTCACTTGGCAAGTCGACGTGTCGTTTCTTTGAAGATTGCGCGGTTGGATTGTCCGTAGCGTCAGGATCTGGTGAAGGGCTTGATGCTTGTCGAAGCTGCAAAACTTGCAGCTCGAGCTGAAGCTTTTCCTTTTCGAGTTTCACTAGGGCCATCTGCTTATCTAGAGATGATTGGAGAGGCATTGGACTTGTTTCTAGTGAAGCGGCTTGGCTGTGCGATTGTGTAGTCGGCGGTAAGGAGAACTTGAGGTCATCCATGGGCGAGAATTCGTATTTAAAATCCTCCGATTAGGTTTTGGGCTTGCGAGCCCGGGTGGATCGCCTAGGTCCGTCTGATTGTGCCATGATAATTATGAAACGAGATTGAGGGACAAACCGAGGGGTTCCTGTGGAAGCGAGATTGGTTCGATCACTCGGCAACGTGAAAGTTGCGGCTGTTCTCGAGCGTTCAGTTTGAGGAATGACGCTACCTGACACTACTGACAATGAGCGTTTCCCGATGTCTACTCTAATCCTCCAATTAACCACTATCACCTAGTGATCATGTTACTCTTAAGAGCGACTGTCCACTAATATCGAGCAAACCGCCGCAAAAGAAGATAGGCTTTGGTCAGTTAGTAAACGTGCTGGGATTCTTTTGTTCAATTTTTTTTTTAACTTTGAGAAAAATGAAAAAACGGTTACGGTCGGCGTGAGTCCGAGACAGCCTGAAATAAAAGTGATTTTACCGGTCTCTCTAACCTTGCCCTGTACAAACGCTAAAGGAGCTTCGCATTTTTCGAATTCGGATATTTGTTTAGAAAGTATTGATCGACTGTTTGAGTGCAATAATTAGATTATAGCTTTATTCTTAAGATCCTGAGAGCCCACTTAAATACGCTGTAGTTTGCTAATTTGAAAACCTTATTTCAGAGCACTTTCAAAATAAAAATTATATGTGGTGTAATTCAGAATCCATTGAAGCTTCGTTTTTGATACAAGTTAGCATTGATCTAAAACATATATGAGAATTAGCTTGGGTTATCTTCTCAGTGCTTCACACGAGCGGAGTGAATTTCGACGAAATGACAACATGAATTTGTAAACAGTCAAGTCTTACTCTTCGACAATAGTGCAAATCTCGAGCACAAACCTATTGGACCAGCAGTTTTTAACAATAAACATAACTTAAAAGAGTTGAATGAACTTACCTTTTAAACCCATTGCAATAGAAAATCGATTCTTACTAAGTTTTCTTCCTTCTAAGTTGCCCTCTTCAATTGTTGTAATCCAAGGTCACAATTACCAATTCACTGCTCGGCGGGTCAGCTTCCAGAACGATTCTTGCATTAATCGAATGGCTTTTGACCGCTTAATACAGGAAATGCATTAAAAACATACCTAGCTGCAAAAAAATCCACTGTTTCGATTGCATTTCGTGTTTTTGTAGGCAGCAGTTACAAGAGCGGATCGAGCGCATCCAGCTTTATGCATGTCAAGCGCTCTGGTGTTTGTGTGGTCATGTCACGCGCTCACGTTGGAGAGGGTGGGAGGGAGGGAAGGGAGGGAGATGGAAGAAATGGGGGGGGGGGGGGGGTTTAACAAACCCTAGTGGGGAAAAATCACAGGGGAGCATTATCAAATTATTTATCCGGCTTATATCTCATTCGAACTTTCCCTAATAGTATTGTATACGCCTTCTATACAGTTGAGGCTGGATGTACTTCTGATATGAATGGTAAACCATTCATTGAGGTTTCATAACCAAATTTGGTACAGCGCAAAATAAATAAGAAACAAGACAAATAACATCTAACATGTCCAAATGGGTTGCTTAATGTCCTCTTCCGGGATGCCATAGAGGCCAGCTTTTACCCCGTTCCACTGGTTGGGTGTAGTCATGTAATGTGTGCATAACGTGAAAACTAGCAGTGTGAATGAAGAGCCGTGAAAAGAGCCTATTGCTAGTTCATTCGCGAGAACACAAACTTTTGTTAGATATATTATAGATAGATACAGCCGATTGCACTGAAATATTCTGATTTCACCAAATATCCATTTTTTTTACAATGAAACTTCAAAGCATTCGTCTGGTGGCACAAAATGTATTGTTCACGAAAAACAATTCTCGTGCAAATTCCTGTACCCCAAATATTGTGAAGATGCAAATGATATGGTATATGCAAATTAATATATGGATATAGTTGGTGGAATCTCGGTAAAAAAATATAGTTATACAAAACAAAGCAAAGCCGTGAAAACGAGTCGGCATTTTTCATTTATTTTATATATACTTGGGGAGGGGATACCCTGCTAAGCTCGTTTCGCGCCTAAAACTAGAGAGAGTGCGAGAAGTTAGAACCTCTGGTTCCTAGGGTAGGTTCCTATACTTTTTTTGTCATTATCCGTCATCGATCATCATCATGGTTTTTTTTTAAAAAAATGTTTTGGGGGGGGGGGGGAGGAGGGGTGATTGGACAATTTTGGATTTTTCCTGTTACTCATTGTCAGATTACATAAGAAATATTAAAACTCGATAAGATGTAACATGTTTATTATTCCACTGCTTTTGAAATATTTCTCTTTTTTCTGATTCAGTCGACTTTACAACTGACTTTAGATAGTATCTGAGACGCGCATACAATTTTTTGAATCTGACTGTGACATCTTCTCCCGATGGAACCTGTACCTTTGTGTTTTTTACAGGTACCTGATACTAACCAGCTAATTGTGCACAGTACGAGTTTACAACAAAACATCCAGCCTTCGTTAGCTCTCGAGGCAATAATTCAAAGTTTCGAGCCAATCAAATTCGATGGCTCCGATGGAAGTCGTTGCACTGTGAAATATCTAAATCACTACGGTCTTCGTCGTATACATATATACTGACCAGAAAAAGAGTGGCCAATCTGGAATTAATACGATAGATAAAATACACGAACTTCAGCAAAGCACCAGGGTTACGTAAATGTTGCTGTGCCCTTTATAGAGACCTATCACTTTATTTGAACACAATGCTGACAACTATATTTACATCTTATTAACCTCGTTTGCTCGGTCCGGTTTTCTCCTTTTTATGGCCCAAGCGCGAAGCGCGCCGAGAAAACGAGGTTAATAACATTTTTATTATATAGTTTCTTCATTTTCTTTGAGACCGGAAGTGGGCGGAAGGTCCGTACGGGAAGTTATGGACCGCAAATTTACCAATCATAGTTCGCGACTTAGCTATATAATGATTTGCTTCAGTTTGCTTCAACAGCCGGTGGGAGTCTGACTGCCACACAAATAACAATTTAGTATATCACATTAGCCAGTTAGCTACTCTTCAGCTGAGTGGTGTTTAGCAAGTGTGCGCAAATGATTAGGGCAAGGGCGATGACACCCGCGACTTCCTATCCTTCCTCTGACACACCGCGCACTTACTAACAAACTTCGCCAACTTAGCAGCGACAAATAACGAGTCCGTAATTTCGAACGCGATTGAGTATATTGTGTTTTGTATAGTCGAGCATGATTAGTCATATTCGATCATGAGAAAAACATCAAATTTCAAACCACAAATGGTTAGACCTTTTTGTCTTCTCGGATAAAGATCATAAATTGTAGGTCTATCCGTGAATGATCACGAAGAGCCACCTTATATAACATTGCCACTGATCAATCGCACTGATGTTATTGTCATCGTTGTCGTTATTGTTGTTGCTATTGTTAATCTGTGTTTTAAAACGTTAGACAAGTTGTCTCACGAGCGCGCAGTTAGGGCCTTGGTAGCTTGCTAGTAGGCTCTGGTTGATTTGGAGTTCTTGTGGTGGGAGAAAGGAGGGAGAAGGGGAAGAAAGAGAAAGGAAAGCCTGCGACAAGACCCTGTGGACGAACGAGAATTTCAAAAACACAGGATCTTGTCGCAGACTCTTGTCTTTCCCCCTCCTCTTTTTCTTTCTCCACCTTACCCCTCCTCTCTCCCACCACAAGAACCCCAAATCAACCAATAGCCCCAAATCAACCACAACCTGCAAGCAGGTTAGGGCCTTGGCCGAATGGCATCAAATTAGGCAAAAAGCCTTTATTTACTAGCACTTGTTGCAGTTTGTATCGTTGGCAGGATTCCAGATTTCATTGACGACAAACATAATCATGTAAATAGCCTAAAAGAGGAGTAAAGGGAGGGGTGTTTGGTAAAGACTGAGAGGAGAAAAGAAGGACCCCCCGTTCCCTCCTCTTATGCCGCTTCGCAGACTTCTAGTCTGATGCTTTTATTTAGTGCACGATAACTCGGTTGTGAACAAAGCTGGCTTGCTTTTCGCCTATTTTTGCAAACTTCAACAGCTGTTATGGGGTTATTTAAAAAAACATTGGGTTAGTGGCACTTTAAGCCCAACGCATTTCGCCGCTAGTTACATAGCGAAAAGTTGTTGATTTCACTTTTGACCGTGAAAAGTTCTTTATGCAGATCAACTAGATCGATAGATCGACGATCCACGTGTTCTTCTGACTAACCCTAAATTAGAGAGCAATTGGATTTACTAAGGTCAGGTTTTTTAATATGTTGGGTTAGGGTTTCGATTAGTTCACAGGACCATTAAATAAACAGCACTGTAATTCCTCTTCTAATCTAACCCTGACTTAGTATCCCCAATTGCTCGCTAATTTAGGGTTAGTCACTAGACCACGTGGATCGTGGCCCCTTACCCCCGTAAAATACCTGAGCTGCCGCCCGTACAGAGATTAACACGAAAACAATTACCCGAACCTACAGGAACACAAATGTCAGTCAGATGTCAGGATCGTTCTGGACGCCTCTTTGTTAGTGCTGCGCTTTGCTTTTGGCCATTTCCTTGCCTTTTCGTGTTTGGATATTTCTTGAGTAACACGACACGGCTGGGAGCCTCTGCGCCAGCCAATGCCAAAGGAAGCTAGCTAGGGCGATACGCCTACAATGCTTTGAAAAGAGCAGTTCACTTCCATACGTTCGCCGCTAAAACTTAGCTTCCTAGTTTTCACGGCTCTTAATTCGCACTACTAGTTTTCACGTTATGCACACATTAATGACTACACCCAACACGTGGAGCGGGGGGAAAGCTGGCCTCTACGGTATCCCGGAAGCCATTAAACAACCCATTTGGACATGTTGGATGTTAATTGTTTTGTTTCTTATTTATTTTAAGCCGGATAAATAATTTGAAAATGCTCCCCTGTGATTTTCCCCACTAGAGTTTGTTAAAAAATCCCCCCCCCCCTCTTCATTTATTCCATCTCTCTCCCTTCCCTCTCTCCCACCCTCTCCAACGAGAGCGCGTGACTGATGACCACACAAACACCAGAGCGCGTGACATGCATAAAGCTAGATGCGCTCGATCCGCTCTTGTAACTGCTGCCTACAAAAACAAGAAATGCAATCGAAACAGTGGATTTTTTTGCAGCTAGGTATGTTTTTAATGCATTTCCTGTATTACGCAGTCAAAAGCCATTCGATTAATGCAAGAATCGTTCTGGAAGCTGACCCGCCGAGCAGTGAATTGGTAATTGTGACCTTGGATTACAACAATTGAAGAGGGCAACTTAGAAGGAAGAAAACTTAGTAAGAATCGATTTTCTATTGCAATGGGTTTAAAAGGTAAGTTCATTCAACTCTTTTAAGTTATGTTTATTGTTAAAAACTGCTGGTCCAATAGGTTTGTGCTCGAGATTTGCACTAATGTCGAAGAGTAAGACTTGACTGTTTACAAATTCACGTTGTCATTTCGTCGAAATTCACTCCGCTCGTGTGAAGCACTGAGAAGATAACCCAAGCTAATTCTCATATATGTTTTAGATTAATGCTAACTTGTATCAAAAACGAAGCTTCAATGGATTCTGAATTATACCACATATAAAATATATTTTTCAAAAAAGGGCTCTGAAATAAGGTTTTCAAATTAGCAAACTGCAGCGTATTTAAGTGGGCTCTGAGGATCTTGAGAATAAAGCTATAATCTAATTATTGCACTCAAACAGTTGATCAATACTTTCTAAACAAATATCCGAATTCGAAAAATGCGAAGCTCCTTTAGCGTTTGTACAGGGCAAAGTTAGAGTGACCGGTAAAATCACTTTTATTTCAGGCTGTCTCAGACTCACGCCGGCCGTAACCGTTCTTTTCATATTTCTCAAAGTTAATAAAAAAAATTAACAAAAGAATCCCAGCACGTTTACTAACTGACCAAAGCCGAAATATGAAGAAATTATGAAGAAATATGAAGAATGTTTTTGTTTTCATTTTTTGCCGCGATATTCTGATTTCGCTCGATATTAGTGGACAGTCGCTCTTAAGAGTAACTTGTTGCATTCTACACTGTATATAATAAGTAATTTGCTAGCGTATTTAAGTATTTTGTTTTGGCTTTACGATATATTTTTATATTATAACATACTCAACTAAATATCTGGATCCTGATTGGTCAATGAGGAGTGCATCTAAAGTTTATTGAATGCACAGTCGCATGCTCTCAGCAAATGTTTGCTAACAAAAAATTGCATACATTGCTATACTTGATTTATAGGCACTGAGTGATTTTTTTAAAGTTCTCAGTCCAGTTTCGCATTCAGAAATTACCGCTGGATGCGATGACTACAGACGTATTTACTCAACAGTAGTCTCATTCTGATGTTAAATATTCATAATGAATGAGCCTAGTGTTGAGTATTTGCGTCTGTAGCAAGAGACCATCACCTAAGAGAACCGATCCCCCATACTAGCCTCTCTCCCCATGATAGTCTGCGCCGATTTATTTTTAGCTTGCATAAATTAGTTGAACTATTATTAGCCTGATGAAATAGTAAGAGCAAAAAATCCGGTCAGTTCCCTAGGTATGTTATCTAGCTATACATGAATATGAACTACAGGGAACGAGTATTTATAAGGTAAGCGAAGTTTCAATAACAATGATACGGGATTGTTAATTTATTCTAATGTTTGGAAGACTAACCATGCTCGCCGATCCGGCTACAAACTGAATGGAATACGGCTTCATTTCCTTTGATAGTTTCACGAAATTCAGGTCACTCTAGTTTCTTTTTACGGCTTCCAGGTCACATCCGAATTTCTTACGGGTCTGGCTTAATACAGCCTACAGTTTCTCAGTCAAATCCAAACGGCAATATTTTTAACGGGTTTTCAAATTACACTCCGTAGCTTATATTAATTAAATTCAAAGTTAATGTTATCGAGTCTTCAAGTCAGATCAGGTCAGCTCCGTCCCATACCTGTCCGGGTAGTAAGTTCATGGAGCAACACATAATTCAGAGCCATAATTCAGAGTTTTGAAGCTTCGCATCCATCGCCCCTCTTTCTTTGTTGAAATCAAGGTTGAATTCATGAGATGGAGCGATGAAAATCCGTGAGGAGCTGGAACCGAATCTTAAAATAGCATCGTGACGTCCACTGAGCCAAAAATAGATTGGCGCAGACTATCATAGGGTACGGAGATCAGTTCTCTTATGTGATGGTCTCTTGGTCTGTAGGTATCGCATCCAGCGGTAATTCTTGAATACGAAACTGGAAATTTCAAAATATCACTCAGTGTCTATAAATGCCGTATAGCGTTCGCGTTCATGCGATTTCCTGTACAAATTGTAACGTGAAACCGGACTTTGGTTTAGGCGGATGTGACGTCGCACGTTCATGTCGCGCGTAACAACCCGGTAATTGACCCATGTACCACAGGGTGACCATGTTGGCTGGAAACAATAGATTTCCCATGTACCACAGGGTAGCCATGTTGGCTGGAAACAATAGATTTCCCATGCACCACAGGGTGACCATATTGGCTTGAAACAATAGATTTCCCATGTACAACAGGCTGACCATGTTGGTTGGAAACAATAGATTTCCAATGTACCACAGGCTGACCAAATTGTCTGGAAACAATAGATTTCCCATGTACCACAGGCTGACCATTTTGCGTGGCTAGCCTCGCATTGAGCAGTTTTAGAATGACGTTAGCCGCGCAAAAAACAAAGGTTTTTATTGTCCTGGGACATGGCCGCTGCGTGAGAAGGGTCAATTTGTATGTGTAATAAAATTCGTGGCGAGTGTCGTACTACACGAGGGAGGGCAACCAACTAGTGTATTACGGGAAATTCACCACGAATTTTACAAATACAAATTAAAGATAAAAACGTTCTCCGCGCGGCCTAATAATATTCTCTATTCTTTCTTTTACACTAGTTCCTTAAGGTTTAACATTTCTCTCTCTGTTCAGATCAATCTTTCCGGTACCGGCCTAAGACTCGGTCGTGCCGTTGAATGGACCGTCCGAGGTTTTCCACCCGGAATTGACATGCAGAACTACCAGAAATCAAAAGACGGGACTATAGTCTCTGCCAAATGTGGGGGATGGTGTGCGCAGTGTAAACCCAATGGGGATTTACGGGTGGAGCAGAAAATTTGCAAGGCTGTGATTGGTAAGTTGAGTGCGAAACAGCACACAAAAACTTAGTGGCCATTTTTTGTACGCATGCGTAGTTTGCTCGCGACTTATTAATATTAATCACCATGATGGTTGTCCATGTTCTATTATAACGATAGGGTTAACGCCTGTTAGCATAACTCAGCCGCCGTAAGTTGGCAAACTCGCCATCTGATTGGCTAGCCAGGCGCCGTCTATCGGATGGAAAATCACTTAGAAAAATGCTTCTTTTGCGAGTGTTTTCACAGTTTTCTCGTTCGATAAGTTGATAGAACGGTGGCTTGGTTATGCTAATGAGGGTTGTCCAATACTCTGACAAATTTATGCATAGCATTGCATTGTATTATATTATATTGACATAACAATAGTTTAACAATGCAATACAATAGTAGAACGATGCAATACAATAAAATACAAAACAATGCTATGCATACATTTGTCAGAATATTGGACAAGTATGTGTTTGATGGGAATTATAAGACCGTTTCAAAGGATTACGGTACAATAGCGCAATAATTTTACAGTAAACAAATGCTTTCAAAGATACCACGATCTATGGTATGTTTAATAGTGAATAAAGTTTCACCGAAGAAGTCTTTGGGCGTCCATGAATAATTGTACAATGAGTATTAACATAACTCTCTATGTATTAGCATCAGTATTAGAAACATTGTGAAACGTCGTGTGGGTTCGACTTCGGGTGGAAAATCAATGTTTTTGACCAAAAGCAGGGTTGAAGTTCAACGCCTTGTTATGGCAACATTTAAAACAACAGATTCACAAGACCCACCCCGCTAGGTGTGTTTATTGGGACATATGGTTATTGGGACACATGGTTATTGGGACACATGGTAGCACAGGCGCTCCGTGTTGTAAGATTATCACTATTTGCGATAATTCGTATAATATAATAACCGCATTTCGCTCACCTTGAGGGAAAGTTGAGTTTTTTCCCTTCGGGGTTTTCTCAAATAAAACAAAAACTACTAAACTATGGTATTTATCATTTTACATAGAGCGCACATTCAAATATCTCCATTTTTTCGCTTTTTTGACAGATAGAGCATTGTGTTTTGCTCCTCAGTGTTTTTTTGTTATGTGTTACAAGTTTTACAAGTGTTACATGTGTTACAAGTTTTGACTAATGAACATATATACACATCCAGTTAGAAGTTTCATGAAATTTGTGCAAATTGTGAAATTTCCACGGAAATTGTTCACATTCATCAATTGCAAACATGTTGGTTTTGAACTTAGGAGTGGTTTGAACCTATTCAATAATTTCATCTATAGGCAAATAGGATGTATGGAGTAGGAATGAATCACGTTCTACATGTAGATGATGAATTCATTATCAAAAATAGCTTCAATCCTACTTTAAGATAATCAAAAACCCTTTACGGGTATTCTATTTTTATAAACGTATTGGTTATAAAATGACAGACTAATTTCTTGAACTCAGTACTAGTTCATTCAACATGGAATAAAATCTATTCTTCACTGAAATGACGGCAGAAGATTGGCAGCATGTTATGATTGAGGATAATTACATGACTGATCAGTTGGAGAAAATTATCGAGGAGATTTCTATGAATCTTGAGGTAAGCTCGTTACTTGTTTCACTTATTCAGTGTGATTGTAAACTATCTTTGGGATGAATATATTAGTGATTGTATTAAATCCTTTTTTAGTTCCAAGAAATTCCCATGGAACTCCTAGAAGAGATCCCCTAGAAGTGTTGCAACCTTGG
Source organism: Actinernus sp. WN-2022 (assembly GCA_030867875.1). Classification (NCBI taxonomy): domain Eukaryota; kingdom Metazoa; phylum Cnidaria; class Anthozoa; order Actiniaria; family Actinernidae; genus Actinernus; species Actinernus sp. WN-2022. The sequence continues at coordinate 18,528,527 of JAOWCC010001589.1, forward strand.
GCTTGGAGACAGATTTTCAGAGGAACTGCGAGGAGGAGAAGCGAATTGATTATGAGGCGAGGATCAATTTAACAAAGTGCTATGATTAAGTAGCATAACCGCCTCAAAATTCCTTGGTGAATTTTATTTACTTATTTCCGTTTTTTACCTATATAGCTGCAGAATATCCCACAAGAAATGTATGTGGAGTACGATGGTGAACTGCTTGGGCAATTAGTTGATAAGGTAATAATATCAGACAGTTAAGTTCTCAATTCTATACTCTTACGCGCGTGTGTATGTACTATTATCATACATACCATAGTTTTTTTTCTAATTGTGTTATTTTTTATTTATTTCATTAGGTTTTTGACTCCTTCCCATATAAAGAATGTCCTAAGTTCTACAAACATAAGTACATCCTAAATCGCCACAAGCGTGAAGTTCGTGACACTCAGCGTGTTGCATTTATATGGGTGAACTGTGGGCGCTTCTTCAAAAAACGTGATAAGATCTGGAATGGAGGTGGCAGTAAGAGAAGTAACGAAGATGACAGTACGTATCCCAGCCCACAAAAAAAAAAACGAAATGCTTGTCAGAATTTTGGAGACTTCCACAATCTCTATCCACCATCAGACATTATTATCAGCTGATGTGTTTGAGAATTCCAGAAACCTCTGCTTAGAGTATTATGAGTTAAACCCAGCTCATTTTTACACGAGGCCGGGCCTTTCTTAGCAGGCTTGTTTGAAAATGACCGGAGTTGAGTTAGAACTATTAACAGACCTCGGCATGCATTTGTTGATCGGAGATGGATTGCTCGGATGACCGCTTCACCTTCATTCCATTACTTTATAATTTTCTCCGAGGATTTGGCCGCCGTCAACATGGCCCATCTATGTAGGGTTTTGTATTTTAGATCTTTCTAAAGTACAGATATATGATTTTCATTATAATTACATCAAGGCCTAGCTAGGACATTATAAGTTAAGGTTTTATTACTTTATTACACTTGAGGGTACCCTTACCAAAACTACAGATATGTGACATATATGTGACATATCTGTGGATGCTACATATATCTGCTAAACAACTGTACATATATGTGACATATATGCAAGACAAGCAGTTGGTTTTCATCGATATATGTCAAATAACTGTACATATATGTGACATATATGCAAAAGTGCAGTTATCCTACAGTTATATGTCAAATAGCTGTACATATATGTGACATATATGTAAAAGGTACAGTTATTTGACAGATATATGTCAAACAACTGTACATGTACATTGTAGAGTGATGATAAAGAACAGTACAGCCATTAGTTAAAATGCATACTATAACTACATTGTACACCCATCACTCACAGAAATAACCAGAATATGTACATAATTATGCAACATATTTTTGTTTAATCTATATTGTTATATCTTTGAATAACTCTAGTTATCTTTTGTATTTATTCTTATTAAAGATTAAAGAGAGAACAACTATTAGACATAGAAAACTTTGGATCTCTTTTGGACCTACATTTATCAGGCACTTGAATCATATTAATTAGGCTTGATCTAGCCATGGATCTACAAATGTACTACACATACAATGTGTTCTCCAATCGGTAAAGTGCAGTTGCCTGACAAAAATTAAAAAGAATACAGTTGAAATGCAAACTTGAAAAACTCATGAACTCAAATACAAATGCAATACATAATATATATAGTGGAACCCTATTATTACAAACCCATGCAGTTATAACAATTATTATTCTAAAACTCATTAATATTCAATTAGTGCAATATGTATAATATAATTGTTCCAGTTCAATAAATACATGTAAGAGTTTTGTGCTACATGTAGTGCTCCAGTTCGATAACCAAGAGTTCTGTACGTATTCCAGTTCAGTAGATACTCATCAGCTCTGTACTCCCCTGAAATATTCAAACCAAGCCCCAACTTTTAACCTTCAAATGTAAAAAAAAATACAAATAATTAATAATTTGATTTATACTATAAGGACTTTTATCTGGCTATATATACATTTATTATCTTTTTACCTTTCAGTATAAGTAACCAGTAGTTACGACTCCCAGATTTTAGTGGCTGGGTATTCTAAAGTCTAATGTGCTGCTTAAGGAGTGCCAGGTAGTGGAAATTTGTTTTGTGTGTGTTAAGTGTGGGACGGTATTAATTCGCACCCAAACAAGAGTCTAATGCACAGCCTTAGGGGTGGTGGACAAGGGAATGGGCTGATGGGATTTTTCAGGGATTAGATTGAAAGAAGCTGGAACAGGTGTTGGCAAAAGCTGAAATAGGGGAATCTGGCCATGGAGTGGTAGAAACGAATCGAAAATGGAAATATATCGGGAATAATGGTGAAAGAAAACCCCAGTGAAAATTTGCAAGGATCAATAGACAAAGCAGGACTTGATATTCCAAGATGGGATCTAATAAGTAAAATTGTAAAAGTATTGAAAGAATGATACCAGGCTGGTTGGTATGGTATTGGGAATAATGATGTAGAACCAATATCTTGGCTGGCATGGCCAATCCTAGCCTGCTCCACCAGACGTTTTTTTCACTCTCGTAAAATTAAAAGAAAAATAAATGTCTGTTTATCTGAGCTTACATGTAATTAGTTTGCAATATGTAAGCACGACATCAGCATATTTCTTTTATTTTTTAATTGGCGTGCCATGCAACAGTTGCAAACTTTCACCTGGTTGGTGTCATAATGTGAATATATAAAAACAATCATGTTACCAAATCAGTTAAGTCTGCTTTTAGATTCTCCAAAGCTAAAATTTGAATCAATTCATTTCTGCTGTTTGTAAATATATACATGTAGCTTTCAATTGAAATTCATTGAGCTTTGGGAGGCTAAACATATGAAACATGAAATGTACAAATTGGTCTTGTCTCGAGCATGGGAACAGTCCCCAGTGATTGGTCAGTGGCAAATAAGTCATTGTCAGAACCTTCTAAATGTAACATTACCTCTACAGGACGTGACTTTCCAGGATATAGAAGGTGAAATCTGATTGGTTCATAACACAATGAGGCTTAAATAATAAGCGCTCTGGTAAGCAGACGTTTCTTTTTCTTCAAATTTATGATAGTGGAAAAAAAAATGTCTGGTGTAACGGGCTAGGCCATTCCCCATTAGGGTTAACAAATATTGTGAAACTGTCAAAACTCCCTATACATGTATAAAGTGGAGAGGCTTGAAAAATTATTTAAGTGTTTAGTGTGACTATTAAATCCTAATGCATGAAATACATCGTGTAGCTCTAATGTAAGTGAAGGGATGGACTAGCAAATATAACGTACAAAAATACTTCAACCAAAAACAAGAGCAATGAACTACATGTATGGGTTAATAGTGTTTTTGTTGAAGTGTGATCCTGGAAGTTACAAGTCACATTTGGATAGTATTATTTATATTTAGCTGACTATCAGTCAAACAGTCTGACAGTCTCATAAATTCTGATTGGTCGGCTAAAGGCAATTTTCCAAAGAGTCTACTTCAAACTTCCAGGGTCGCACTTCAACAAAAACTAATAATAATATTATTGTTGGATTCTGTAGTATGCCTTGGCTAATTAAGAAGTACCAGTGTATAATATTTATGCACTTATAAATGTTAAGCCTGAGGGGGGGGGGGGGGGGATTTGACATTTTCTCCCCCAAAAAAATCAAATTCCCCACCCTCGGGACAACACGTTTGGTCAAAAATATCAAATATCGGCCCTGTCTTCCTTAGGCTTAGTTGCAGAAAACTTCCTCCACTCAAAAGATCGCTTGAAAACTGCGCTAAATTCTCCACTTTAGTTCAGGTGTATTGATTCATTCTATGACTGATTTTGGTTCGAACATGGTTTTTTATTTATTATTTAGTAGGTTTGTATTAAAAAGTTGAGAAATGAATTATTAATGAACCACTGGAGGGGGTATTCTGCAATTCAGTCCCATCCTTGTTTCCTATAAATATAACTCCACCCTGGGCAGGTAACATGTCAAAATCCCCACCCTCAGGGTAGCCCTGCCTGTCAAATCTCCACCCCTCCTCCTTCGGGCTTAACATTATTGGTGCATTAGCAAATGAAATATAACATGATTTCAAATGATATGAATATTTATGTGCACAAATTAATACTAACTATATTCATTATTAGAACCATGCATTGGCTAGCTTACATGTACGTACAAACAAACCTAAGTTTGTATTTCAGTGTCTGTAGTTAGGGTGGATCTGTGGATCTGTGGCTCGATCTACAGTCTCGCATTCATGTAAAAACGTTTTTGTGGCTAGTCGATCTAAATATGGCCTAGCTTGCCTTCTTCAATTAAATATAAACCTGTTTAAAAGATTAACGTTTACAATGTTGGATGTGTGTTCATATAACCTCTTACTCGAGATCCATGTAAGAACCATTCACAAGTGAAAATAAAGAGCCCAAATAACCGTACCTGCACTCTGCAGAGCTGCACCATAAATGTTGATGTCACAATCACATTTCATTTTTCTGCGGCAATACTCCAATAGTATTAGTCGTGAAGTTGGAGATGAGAGAGCTTGAAGTATACAATTCGAATGTCTCAAATATTTTCTTTAAAAGTGCCATTGGAAATTTCAAGGAAAACTCGTGTATCCGGTCCAGTACTCCGCCATATTATCTTAAATACATCACTAAAATGTTAAATTCTTGAGTGATCGGTTTCCAAGCCTTGATTACCTTCATTTTCAATTCCATTTGGAATCCATATCCAACATTGTTTCACTCCAACCGAATTCGTTTTCAAAATGGCTGCCAAAAAGGCTTCATTGCATTATGGGATGTATTGGTGCACTATGGGATTGATTTGCAAAGTTCGCATTGCATTGTGCGTATTTTGAAAACCGTTGGTAAAGTAAAATGGCGCACGAACTGACGAAGTACGTGTGATCTCTTCACAATATCTGTATAATATGGCTTCAAGAAAAGGCAAGCCTGTGAAGCAAGCCTTAGAAGACAAAGGAGGTAAGATGGGATCATTCAATTTATGTGATTTGGTTGTGATTTGTATAAACGGTAGAGTGTATTTTTTATAGTTAAAACTACAAAGGCTTCAACACCGGGTCGGCGGGTGGGTTCAACCCTTGCACAATCTGTCAGTAGACAGTAGACTGTTTGAACTTGAATAGTGATTATTTTAAAGAAGTGATTGGTAGAGGTCAGGTTTTATATCATTTTACACGAATCGCGAAAGTATACGAAGCGATTTTCTTTAATCCCCTGGCATGCATTTTACCCTGGGCCTGGGCCTGGTTCCAGATGACTTGCTGGGAGAATTACTTGAGAGAGATGAAGAGACGGCCGAGAGGTTTAATAACCTCTGCTTAGGTACCCAGCTGGGGTACTAACATATTTTACATGTACGAGAATTGAATATATATAACCTCTCATGAAGAACTTAACCATTGGCGTTTGAAAACATTTGTCTAGCAAATTTTGCACTAATCTAGACTATACATGTATATATTCCTCGTTCCACGTCCTGTTTGCAGCCAGGTTTCCAACACATTTTAATCAAAAATGTTTTTTTACTGTTATTAAATGCATGAAAATAAATGCATCAGTATTGTATTTAGATACACTTAATTTCACTGACATCTTTCAATTTAACAGGAAACAGAAACTGGAGACAAAATTGTGAATTTTCAACTGAAGTTGAAAACAATCACACTCACAGCCATGGTGATAAGTCAAAAAGTAAAACATTCATGACAAAGTGCTGTACAAGAATGCAAAGAAATTTTGTAAGTATTAAAGTAATAAAACTTTCTTACTTATTTAATTAACCAAACAAAATACCTTTCTTTCCAGGAATTAGGCCAGATAAAAAAAACTTGTTTAGCGTGAAGTTTATTTTGTGAAGTTTATTTTGTCTTGACTAGACATTATTCACTCACCTCGTGTTCCTGACCTCGTGTTGTAGAAACAAAATGGCATTGATGTTAAAATATTTAATGCGCTGGCGCATATTTTAAGTGGTACACGTAGGGGTTTGGGTACAAGAATTGGTGTTCGTGGGCGCATTTACACTTTCTAAAGTTTTTTATTAAAAAAAAATATTGAGGTCAGGGACATTTCTCAGGTCGGGCGGGGACGCTAAACAAGTTTTTTTTTATCTAGCCTTAACCTGATTGACCTGGATTTTTTCATGCCAACCTCAAACTTTTTATTGAAATTAGGGATTAATTTGTCCTCTATGGTATTATTATGTTAATCTCCTGGTATATTATGTACATGTGTGTTTAGCATTTTCCTTCCACAATTTTAGTAGCCTTTTATAGCTGATAGTGTTCCTTTCTTCAGGGGTTTTCTGCATGTACCAATAATTTCTCTTTGGAGGTGGCTATTCATGGTGGTCAGTAAATGACAGCTACAATGTACATGTGCATTTTCCCTTCCCTGTGAACAGAGCCTTTTCAACTTTTTTTTGTCCAAGCTTCTGGACTTGTTAAGCCTGTTAATGTAGCCTGTGTACAGCTGTCCATCTCTCAAAACTCAGGAAGGGATGTATGTGCTACACTGTCGTTAATCGTGTTCCAGGTAACATGGATGTTTATGAGGCTTTATAGTGGAAAGAATGATGATTGGCTAAATACTCTAAAGATGTGATAAGGCCTGTTCTTTGAAACTTTGGCACCTTTGATTAGCTAAGAGCCATTAACAATAGGAAATGAACAATCTGAAATGTACAATGTTTACCATCTCATTTTTCTTGGCCAATGGAAATTGAGATAAAGGGCGACCATTGGGATGCATGAAGAATTTTCACTTTTATGTAAAATTATGGCGGAACACGATTAACGACAGTGTAGCACATACAGTGTACATTTGTACATTCCCTCCTGAGTTTCAGGCTAGCTGTAATCAAACCTGAGTCCATTGCAACAATGTCAGACAAATGTGAGCTTGGGCACAAAAAAATATTGGCACATGCTTGACCAATATGAAAACAACTCAAATTAGTGCTGCAGCATTCTTTTTTTTTTTTGTGTGTGTGTGTGGAGAGTTGAAGAAAGCTCTGCTTGCAGGGTAGATTTTCTGGAGAATACATGTAGGTACTTATTGACTGAGTGGAAGGGCCGGGGCAGAAAAATATTTGGCATATCGATTGAGCACAGCAATTAATTAAGGTCTGTACAAAATGACAGTGAGCCAAATATTTTTCTGTTCGATCAGCACAACGTAACTTAGTCAATAAGTTTTTTTATTGTATGATCTGACTTGAGTTTGTTTTAATAACAGCAAAACAACAAGCATAAAATAGAGCATTGGCAGAACAGCTTTTTTCTGGCCTGCTCATGCACATCAGACATGTACGGCCCCTGTCACATGATTTTTTGTTAAATGGTTTTGAAAGACAAGCATGTGTGGGGCCATGTATGCATACAGGTCATGATAATAGGGTAGAATGTCAAAAATGAAAGGAAAATAGGCAGCTACAGTACGTCCTGAGAGCTGGCAGAAAGCCACTGGTCACTGGCTTCTACTGGCAATCAGGCCAATGATTTAAACTTTTGTGTGTGTTATGCCATACTACAGGATTTTGCAAACCCAGTTGGGATGCTGAGATCCCAGCTGGGATTGTTACAAAATAATGTAATAAAATGTAATCCTGGGTGGGATGACGGGATCCCGGGTGGGATGGTGGAATCCCGGGTGGGATGCCAGGAAAACCTGGGTGGAAATTTGTGAGGTGGGACATTCAATAATCCCAGGTGGGATTGGCGGAATCCTGCCTTTCATTTTTACATTGGTAGTACATGTAACTTAAACTCAGAAAATCATCAATTAATTTCACCAAGAATCAATACAATAGCAGTAATTGGCTGTTCAGAACTATGAACTAGAAGTTTTATTGTACGTGTACTGTATGTTCATAATATATGAGAGTCAGGTCTGTAATTATTCATTTAACCATAAATAAATCAAACACCGAGAAGAGCGTCGAAAAACGTTTGATTACCAAAACCCTCTCGAGCATTTGATGGAGCTTATTCCTCACACAAAATCATATGGAAGGGAAAATATTAATTCATGTATAAAACAAATGATAATTAATGATGATGCATTTTACATTGAAAACATACATGTAAAAGGTTATAAGTAAGTGAAGTACAGAGTAATATTGCTTATTTTCTCAATCTACATCATTTGTCTGGTCCAATTTTGAAGATGCGAAAGTGTCACAAGTCAGAAAGATACTGCAATACATTACTGCTGTGGAGCAAGGAGGGGTATTTAAAAAAAACAGGGTTGCCATGGTCAGGGAAAAGTCTCTCAAATCATCTGCGAGGGTAGGCTACAGGTTTGGACAATGACTTTTGTTTTGGACGAGGGAATATTGAACAGTCCTATTGCCAATGAAAACTCAGGGATTTTTTTTCCTGACTGGTGGCAACCCTGAAAAAGCAAAGAAAATATTGAAACCTAACCCCAACCAATACCCACTATTTTGTACCAACAATTTAGGATAAAATGTGGCCATTTTAAGGCTGTAGGTATAGCCAGCTAAAATAATATACTTTTTATAGGATTCATATTGAGAGTAAAGGCATTGATAATTCTATTTATATTGGTACCTAAAATTGTTTTACTACCGTTTGCAAGCAATCCATAATCATGAAACCTTTTCTGTGTTTGTTTGTTTCAAAACTAGACAGCTGGAGGCCCAAACCGCAATGTTGACCACCTTTGACATATGTACATGTCTTGCATTTACTTTCAGCAGCATGGGATTCAGGCTTGGAAACTTTTCAGCCAGGTTTAAATTGCCTTCACGCTTCATGCTAAATCATAGAAATGTTGGTTCAAGTTTTGGATGCTCAGAATTTGGAGAGATGCATTTAAGTTTGAAATTAAGTTAATTGAAAAGGTTTGCGCTGTTAGATGTCTAATTTTCAAACATAAACAAACACAGAAAAATGTTCACGCTTAATGGTAGCTCGCAAATGGTAGTGTAAGCATGTTTATTGGATTCAGATTGATAATTATATTTTATTATGCAAAATTGTTTTATTATCAGAATTTTGACTTGCTAAACCTTGACTTAACATATCAAATCAATAGGTTATTAGTCGGCTAAGCATCTAATACGGCTGTGTATTTTTTAAGTCATGCATAAATACGGATGACAAGTAAAAATATTATTGTATTAGATGCTTGACTGACTAATAAGTTGTTTATTATATAAATTCTGCAATGAAACTAAAGTGTTTTAATAATAACCACAACCTTGTGCTCGAGAAATGGGAATTACCATGGTGACGGGAAGCCATTTCTACGTAACTAACCAAATACAGTCATATTTGGTATGTTCTTGTGCATATTTTGTGCATTCTTGGTAGAATTATACACTGTGTAAGAAAACCATATTTTATGTTTCTCGCATAGCTGTATACATGTACATACTGTATATATTATATGTCCAAATACATGCAGATTTGATTTATTTTAGCCCATAAAATAATAGTGTTTATACATGTATGCATGCATGCTTGTACTGTGTGTCAAAGTTATGTTAAAACTATGTGCATGCAGGCAACTTCAAACTGTATGAAAGTTTTATGTATTGGAATGAGGAAAATAAAAATAAAATTATATATACCTGAATGAATTACATGCAACTGTATGTGACAATTCCCAACAGCTATGTATACATGTATGTGACATATATGTACATGTCTGTGACATATATGTCTGCATATATGTGACATATATGTCTGCATATATGTGACATATATGTCTGCATATATGTGACATATATGTCTGCATATATGTGACATATATGTCATATAACTGCATAAAATTATCAAATTCCGATATCTGTCACAGTTATGTAGCATATATGTTGCAGATATGTGACATATATGCGACATATATTTGACATATATGTGACAGTTATGTGACAGTTATCTGTGACATATATCTGTTAAACATCTGCAGTTTTGGTAAGGGTAATTATTACACTTGAGGGTGCAGCACACCCTTCTTAATATTACCAAACCAGAGGACACTTTCTTGATTACTGTTTCTATATGGGTGCCCCAACAAAGGTATTTGGTTTCCATTACGTACTCTTTTGAAGGAATTGTTGTATACTGAAAGCTCTATATCCATATCTACAATGGCTAATCTCTACTTTGAACCATAATGTCTTCAGTCTTGATAATATTCAGTTTCAATTTGTTGGCAAGCAACCAGTCCTTTATGGACTCCAATTCGTTATTCATTTGCAAATTCCAGTGACTCCACGTCATCAGACACGAAGGAAAGACTAGTGTCATAGGCGTAAAGTTACGGCCTGCAATGTTGAACCGAGTTCGGCAAGTCATTGGTATATATTAAAAAGAGTAATTGACCAAATATCGATCTATGGGGAACGCCAGATTTAGTGAAACGTTTAAATGACAGCTTTCCACTAACACTGCACTTCTGAATCCTGCTGCATAAGTAACTCAAACCATTTTATAGTAGAGTGGTCAATACAGTAATATGAGTGTTTTTTTACGACAATGGAGTGATCTACTGTGTCAAAGGTTTTTTTCAAGTCTAAGAACACAACGCCATTTACAGCCCTCTTATCAATATTTATGTACCACTCGTTAGGTTAAGTCCAAAAGTGCAGTGACCGTTGAATGCATAGCCCTAAATCCCGACTGTTTTTTCCCTATCTGACACGTTAGCCCATCCAGCATTCCTAGCGGCCGGCGGGCACAGGCTTCTCGTGGCGTAGTATACAGCTCTCACGGGCACATAGGGAATAAACTTGACAGTTTTCCATCCCTGGCTGTCATTGTCGGCGATCCGATGTCTTGAAGCCGACTGGGGCACTGCTGATGAGGTTCCCTCATTTCTAGTTGTAACTTTCGTAAATCCTTGTTCGCAATTATCAGAATTATCCAATTATAAGGGAGTAGGGGGCTTCCCTCTCATGTCATAATTAATAAGCCGCAAACTGACAGAAGACTTGCTTTTTTTTCTTCGAGTAATCTATTTTTTTGCACAAAATATTTGTTGACTGCGATAAGTTGTCCGTTTTGGTCTTGTAGTTGTTGCACGGTTGCGTGATGCAGTGAATTCGAAGTTGTTTTGGCTCGTACGTTTGCATTTTCACCTAAGCTAGCTTCGATTTGATTCTCTCGGTTTACAAGTTTCTTCAAATCAGATTTTAGTGTAGAAAATGTTTTGCCCTTTATCGTTGTCCTCGATAGTGAGGGGTTTAGATTTCTCGCCTTCACTAGTTACTTCGACCTCATTAGGTTCGTTAGCTTTCACAATCACTATCACCTCCACTTTAGCCGATACATCTACGCCTGTGTCCTTTAACAACTCGTCCTGACTTTCCTGAGAAGGCTCTTGACTCTCAGTCGTAGTCTCCTGACCATCTAGATTGATTGACTAACATATTTGTTCATCATATGAACATTTTGTCCAAACATCTTTTTTTTAATTATTGCCAATATAGTAGTATATCCGGAGTCAAATAAATACCGCCTTGCCTTTTTGTTGCTTTTTCTCATTTTATTAGTGATTTTTTTTGCTTTTTCTCACTCCGTTAGAACTTTTTGCTGTTTTTTCAGGTACCATTGTTTTTCAGACATTTTTGCGCACAAAATACAACAAAAAGCCCCTATAGCGGAACAACCTCTAGTATAACCAAAGTTAAACATGATACAGCCACTCATTTAACGAAAGGATATCATATAGTATATCACCCCTCGTTGCTCGCCATTCGTTGCACGTTTTATTGCATTTTGAAAACCATTTAGAGATATGATATATATAGGTATATCAAGAACGATATTATAAAGTATATCACACATCGTTGCACGTTTATTGTATTTCGACAACCATTTAGAGATACGATATATATAGGTATATCAACAACGCACACCCCTATTAGAGATATTATAAGGTATAATAACTTGTAGTTGGTTGATGCGAGGATTCTAACAACTTATATTCCTATTAGAGCTAACCATATACATAGTTATATCGAAGAACAATGGCTACCATCGAAGAATTACGCAGGACAGCAAAGCAGATTGGGATTCGAGGGTTTGCTAAGCTCCGTAAACACGAACTCATTCATACAATAGCTTTAGCTTTATTTTATGAAAAAGAGAAGAGGTGGAGCAGACATAACAAAACAGGTAGATTTCCAGTTCTTCAAGGAGGTCTACCCGAGCCACATAAATTCGCCCAATTTATGCACGAACTCAAACAACTTGATGATGATGCAGCAGCAAGTCTACGGACTAAAGTCGTCGCAAGAAAGATGGAAGCTAATCCTTTACTTCGTATACCCCCTTTGCGGCGAATTAGTGATCGAATATTTAGTAAGCTACTTCGACAAACCCCTCGTAGCGAACCACTATCACACAGTCTTGCTCGAGAAGCAACCACCATTCTCGATGAGATAGATGGTATGCTTGAGGGAGAGGAAAAAGGCAGACGCACAATCAGATGGCGCTTCTTCAAAGATGTCGATAAGAATTTAACCCATAGGATCATGCAGAAGTTAACTGCAAATGTAAAAACTAGCTTCTATACACGTTATAGCTATACTTATCGCATTCGCAATATCGAGGACGGTCGCGTGATGCTATTTTCCAAGTCAGGCTCAGGATCTCCATGGATAAACATTCTCGATGATGTAGAAGATTGGATCAACAATAAAGAGATTGCTCGATTGAATCCCGATAATATAGAGAGACCAAATACCAAGTGGGTATTCGTTCGTTGGATACAAGTAGACGTCAAAGTCGTAATCGATCGACAACCTTTATTGGGAACCGGTCCATTACCAGATTGGTTGAGATATCAACACGGAATGTTTGCCATAGATAAGTATGGCGATAACCTCTGTTTATGGCGATGTCTTGCTATCTACAAAGGAACTCGCGTAGACAAGTGTACGACTGAGGCAAGAAAACTAGCGCAAGCTTTCTATCAATTGCCCACCACCATAATCAATACGCCAAAGACTTCCCTAGACCAATTGGATAAGATCGAGTCGCACTTTGGAATAGGTATTTGTGTATATGAACCCACGAAAGATGGGGCTTGGCATCTGATGCGACATGCAGCTCACTATAAGAACACGATGACGATTGGGATATACGATGGACATGCCTTTTATATTAAGAAAATTTGGCAACTCGGAAATCTATATATTTGTAACGATTCCAAACAACGATTCACGAAATCCTCAAACCTCCAACGCCATGCAGACCGTTGTAGTAGTGGCGTAACTAAGATAATTTGTTCAGGAGAGAAAATCAAAGCACCACAATCCACATTCGAAAAAGCATTCTGGCCAAATAGCGAATCCCATCAAGTTAGTAAAAAATCTCTACGTTGGATGAAACGTGAATCCGAAAGGATTGGGCAACACATTCATCACGCGGCTTGTGGTCATGGTGGAGAACGTTGGATTGAAGGAGCACCAGTCGATGGTTATGAACCCATTTCCAAAACGATCTTTCAATTCCATGGATGCTATTATCACGGTTGTCCAAAATGTTCTCCAAAAGATTCTCCAACAAGTTCTTCCAAGTATAGAGCTCTATATAGCAAAACTTGTAAAAGAACAGAAAAACTAAGAAAGGCGGGCTATACAGTGGTGGAGGCTTGGGAGTGCTCTACGAAGAATACTAATGAACCAATTCCAAAGCCAATTCAAACTGTCTATCCACATGCCATAGTTTACGATTTCGAGGCCTATCTCGATTCAACAAAAGGAAGACGACCAACAGATCGACTAACCATCGAAAACGTACATGTTCCCATAGCAGTATCAATTGTCGATACATATAACCGTACACCAACTTTCATCTGTCGAGTCGATCCAAAAGAGCTCATAGCTACATTCGTCGAAGAACTCCAGAAGCGAGCGAAAGTAATACGAGAAGTCGTCACCAATCAGTTATGTCTTCGAACTCCTGAATTCTCTTTCGACACTCTATCGAAAGAACAACAGAAGAAAATCGACGAATGGTCCAATCAGATTCCTGTACTAGGATTTAACTCTGGTCGGTATGACCTCAATTTAATCAGAAATTACTTCGTCGAAACTATTGCCGATACATGTAAAAACGTTCGAGTAGCTAAGAAGGCTAATGCCATTATGTTTATCTTAACACCAGAATTCCGTTTCCTCGATGTGATGAATTATCTTGGACCCGGTACTTCCTACGAAAAGTGGATCACTGCATATGGATGCGAATCGCAAAAGAGTTACTTCCCATATGAGTGGTTCGATTCTTCAGATAAATTGGATCACATTGGTTTACCAGATTATCAAGAATGGGTATCAAAGTTGAAAGGATCACATTTATTGACTATGACAGAGTTCGAGGATTGTAAGCGAATATTTCGTGATAACGGAATGGAGACCTTTGCTGATTGGTTACGATACTATAACAACTTAAATGTAGTTCCATTCATAGAGGCATTAGAAAAGATGCGCGATTTCTATCACGATAAAGGTATAGATATGTTTAAAGATGCAGTATCTATTCCAGGAGTATCACTACAATTTCTACTTCGAGGTAGTGTAGAACGAGGGGCGGAATTGTATGCTCCATGTGAAGAGGCTTATCACATGCTGAAAGATGCTATCGTTGGAGGTCCAAGTATAGTATTCACTAGACTTCATGAAGCAGGAGCAACCAAAATTCGTAAAGGGGGTACCAAAAAATGTCGAAAGATTCTTGGTTACGATGCCAACGCTTTATACCTTTCTACTATGGTACTCGATATGCCTTGTGGGAAAGAAAAAGTCGTACACTATAAAGCCCCTGATACAGCCGTCGAAGGGTTTATCAAACGTCTACGCGATGGTACGTGGTTTGGATTCGCAGAAGTAGATATCGAGATACCTAAAAGTAAATGGAAGAAATTTGAGGAGATGCCACCCTTCTTCTACAATCGAGAAATTCCAGACAAAGCAATCTCACCAAAGATGATAGCTTACCTCAAGAAGACAGATCGAAAAAGACCTAATACTAAAAAGCTAGTTGGGAGTCTATCTGGAAAAAATCTATTACTATATGCACCACTATTGCGTTGGTATCTCGATCATGGAGCAATCATCACCAACGTCTATCGCACAATAGACTACGAAGCCAAGAAAGTCTTCGAATGGTTTGTCGATCAAGTCACTGAAGCACGAAGGATGGGTGATGTAGACACAAGTAAATCTTTGTTAGCCGATATATCCAAACTACTTGGAAATAGCGCTTATGGAAAATTGATCGAAGATTTGAGTCGTCAAACAAATGTCATCTATACCAAGGATGAGAAGGTCGTCGACAAAGCATTGCGTGGCGCTTATTTCTCAGATTTAGATGAAGTTGGTGATGCGTACGAAATAGAGAGTCGAAAGAATCGTATTCAAATCAAGCGACCTTTCCAAGTAGGTATTGCTGTATATCAACTTGCCAAACTTCGTATGTTAGAATTCTACTACGACTTTCTCGATAAGTACATCGCTCGTGAGGATTTCGAATACATACATATGGATACTGATAGCGCATACATTGCCATTTCAGGAAGTAGTATCGATGAAGTTGTACGATCTGAACTACGTGAGGATTTTGAAATCCATAGAAAAGATTGGTTAACTTGGGATAAATGGAGTAATCGCACATCAGGACTTTTCAAATTAGAATTCGAAGGGCAACGAGCGATTGCACTATGTTCGAAAGCTTGGTATGTCGATATGGGAGGTAGTCGTAAATATTCAACCAAAGGAATGTCAAGAAAACATAATGATATAACGTGGGATCGATTCAACGAAGCCTTAGATGGAATTATTGACAAAGCAGAACATCGAGGATTCCGTTTATTACCAGAAGGCATGCCAACTTACACGCAACGAAAGCTTGGCCTTTCATCTTACTACGATAAGAGACGAGTTCTTCCAGATGGTATTCATACTGAGCCTATAGAGTACAGCCTCGATTAGTTTAAGATCCCACTCGGAGGTAGTTCAGTATCTGGTGGTATGACTTGTAGCTCTTCACGAACGAATACACGCGTTGGTGGTTTCTTCAAATAATACAGAACTGGCTGATCCAAAGAAATCATACTACCTGAAATATTATATGTTTCTAAACTCCATATTGGATCAGTCGCACGACGTCGACCACCTTCTAATTCACCAGGAGCATAAAGATATCTAACGAGAACGTCAAATGGAAGTCTTTCCTCTTTGAAACCAATTGATCGATTATGTGCGGGGTCTGATGGCTTCGATTCGACCTCATCTTTGGTAATTGCTATGGATGGTTGTTTATCAGTCAAACGTGTAACTTCGTTGTTCAATGCTTTAACTACCATTGGTAAACGAATTACCCATTCGACAGATCTATCGTCATTTCCTTGTGAAGCAAGTACCATTTCTTGAGCGTATTGGTGTCCAAATAATCTCTCAGCCAATGTACGATTGAATCGTTAAACGATTGCTTGATCCCGATGTATATCAACTCTTCCACGTCTTACAGAGACTTTATGTTTATCCAACAACGAAGATATTGCACCCATGAATTCACGGCCAGGATCGACCTGCAATAACTTTGGCCATGTTAGTGGACTTCTCTTATAGATTCGTTCAAATGCCGCAGCGACTTCTTTAGATTCTTTAGTGGCTAATGGTTCGGCTTCTTTGTATCTTGAAGCGATATCCACAATCGTCAACGCATACTTATATAGCTTTCTTCCACGCCCAGGTCGATCATGAGGTAGGAATATCAAATCAGCTTGGTGAACCTCATTTGGTATAGATACATCGAATTTAGGTCGTGGCACATATTTAGGAGCTGGTAAATAGATCTGCCATATAGCTTGCTTTTCCAACCACAGTCGAACTATATCTTCAGAAATGTCAGTTGCATTGGCAAGATGTTTGTATCCTTGGGGACTATACTATCGTAGACTTAGTTTAGCATCCATTGATATCTATGCAGTTTAACCTTCAATAAGCAGTAAGTCTCGTCGACTGTAAAAAATCTCGTTTTTAAAAAGCATATCGACTAATAGCATATCCAGCAACTAGCGTTCCACTACCAACGAAAATCAACTCACCAGTCTTCTGTGCGTTGGATGGTTGATAGTAGTCAGATAAACGAGGTTCTTTTATTGCATCGAGTCGTTTTTGGAGTGATACCAACCTTTGGGATCGTATGACAGATCGATTGCTATCGCTTTGGAACTTAGCAGCATCGTGCTCATTGGCTTTTCGTTTGCGGTACCAATCGAATGCTGCTTGACGTTTCTTATCGTATTCGAGGCGAGCAGCATCAAGTTTCTCATTGGCCATATCGTGTCTCTTTCGTTCTACATCGGCATCATCGCCGTCTTTCACAAGCAGTCTAGAGAGTATGCCACCACCAGTGAACGCAGCGGCATTCACAATCGCCGTGAAGAGCATCATTGCGATAGCTGAAGCCATACTATACTACAAATCCTATGGCTTGGGCTTTTGTTTCTCGAGATATTGTTTTGCATATATGCTACCAGCTATTACTGCAGTCCACTTCACGTAATTTATAATAGAAATAGAAGGATCGCTAAGCATAGATTCCTTGGTAGCCTTTTTTACAATCCAACCAATACCAGTAGCTATTCCAGTTATCATAGCAGCATCGGTCGCTGTTTTCGTCAATTCTTTATCCATTCGAACATATATCGTATAGTCTCTTGTCTTTAACTGTTACTCCATATCTAGCACCGTAGTCTTTATCGGACTTGCGGGTCGTATCGGACTAACGTTCTTAGGAGTGTCATCTCTATATCTTCTGTATTGATAGTACGCTCCAACCAATGCAGCACCCGTACCAAGAATTGTGAGAGTAGTAGTAGTGGATATCCAATTTTACTCTACATCACTCCCACGCGAAATCTCTCTCTTTTGAGCCTCTCTAGCAAGTTTATTACTTAGTGCTAATGCTTTCCCAGCGGTAACCCTCTTTGGATCTTTTACTTTAGTTGGTACAGTCGTTGGTGGATTCGCAGTTATTTGATCCGTTTCTTCCATCTTGATTCGATATAGTAAGTACTTGCGAAGGTTCAATAGGAGTACAAGGAGTGACTATGTGATCAGCTACATGGAATAAAGCACTAGCTAGAGCCACGAATCGACCTGCTTTAAGTGATAATAGACCAGCCACAGCAGATATCTCATTGCGGACTAGGTGGTCTTCTTGTAGATCCTTAAACAGTGCTTGTTGGTCATCTAGTGGAACTACGTATGCGACTACGCGAGTAGCTAGACGTAGTGCACCATTTACTAAGCATCCTGTTATTTGCTTTGCTACTACGGTCTGGTATCTACTATGTAAACGTTTTACGTCCTTCTCAGACAGTATAGATATATCTACTAGGGAGAAATTATGTCCTAGATATTCTTTCGTTGTACCCATTGCAGCTAAAATTGAAAGTGCTTCCCGACAATCTTCGATACCCTCCAATTTGGTTGTATGTTCCAGTACGATCGGATGACAAGTAATATCGCACTCATCTTCCAGTTCTTTGATGTATTCATCCATGATAATATGTTATAGGTGCGGGTAGCTCTAACACGACTACGAAAGGATGTCGCAAACAAAAACATATGCGAGCAAACTTGTGAGATCGAAGTATCGTTCGTAATTCAATACATTCTTGTGAGCCTCCGTAATCTTCAAATATCCTCTTACCATCTATAACCGATGCCGTATGAAATGCTACTACGATAGCTACGTTCTCACGAAAAGGTTTACATATACTCGTTACTTGTTGGGATAGCACCCAAATAGATAGTCCTATATGTCGAGCAGAGAATGCTAAATCTACTAGTTTGTCAGTTCTTCGTTTTACATCTTTTGATGCGGCACAATCATCAAGAATCAATAATGTATTGGTACCTGACCAAAAGGTTGCACAAATATTCAATGTGGTATCGATAGCATTCTGAGGTGGAGATACGACATAGAAGTGGGGATCTCGATTAGCAAACCCATGATATGTTTTATTGTGGGCATACGTAGGACAAATTAATACTATATAATCGAACTTACCACGAAATGGTCCACGAAGTTGTTCTATGAGAAATGTATATATATAATAATATAATAAATTATTTCTATAGCGCCATAATCCACTAGTTGCCCTATGGCGCTTTACAATGAATACTGGTAAAAATATATATAAAGTTAGAATATAATTGATATTAAACTATCTAGTATGTATACCACTAAAACTACTGAGACAACTAAAAACTACTATAAAAAGCATTAATTATAAGCACAATTAAAAAGATATGTCTTTAAAGTAGATTTAAAACTGCCAATACACGGGCTCATTCTAATCTTAGCTGGTAATGAGTTCCATAACTTAGGTGCAGCAACTGAGAAGGCTCGGTCACCATAGCTCTTCAAATTAGACATAGGAACAGTTAATAAATATTGCGAAGACGATCTCAAGGTACGTGTAGGAATGTAGGCGTGAAGCATATTACTAATGTACGGTGGAGCTAATTTATTTAGAGCCTTATATGTAAGTAAAAGTATTTTAAAAACAATACGCTGCCCTACAGGTAGCCAGTGGAGTTGTTTGAGGACAGGAGTAATATGATCATGTTTTGATTTACCGGTAATTAAACGCGCAGCGCAGTTCTGAACATACTGTAGTCTATCAATTTGATACTTGGGTAAGCCATACAATAAAGCGTTACAATTATCTAATCTACAGGTTATAAATGCATGAACCAGTATCTTAGTATTGTCTTCTGACAGATATTGCCTTATCTTAGCTATCCTCATTAAGTGAAAAAATGCAGACTTACAAATAGTGGACACATGTTTCTCGAGGATCATGCTGTTATCGAAAACTACTCCGATATTCCTGGCAGAAAGCGAAGGTTGTACGTGATCCTTGCCAATTGTAATATTATTAAAATACGGTCGGGGACGATGATGTGCACTAATAATAAGAAGTTCAGTCTTGTCCGTATTTAATTTAAGTTTGTTCTGCAACATCCACGTATCTAGATCATTGACACAGGCTTCAATTTTCACTATGGATGACTCGCGATCTTCCCCAGATGTAGACTCGAAGGAGAGGTACAATTGGGTGTCATCCGCGTAGAAATGGAAGCCGATGTCATGATTCCTAACAATATCTCCTAAAGGAGAAGTGTAAAGTAGGTAGAGGAGTGGCCCTAAAACCGAATCTGAGGTACACCACAGAGCATGTTACGACTCGAAGACTTTTCTCTCCCAATGACTACAGCCTGTTTTCTATCGCTAAGGTAAGATTTAAACCAGCGTAGAGCCTTTCCACATATGCCAAAGCGACAGGACAACCTCTCTAATAAGATCGTATGATCAACAGTATCGAAAGCTGCAGATAAATCTAGCAATAACGAAATTACCGTACGCTTATTGTCAATAGCAGTAACAATATCATTGTGAACTTTCACTAGCGCAGTTTCAGTGCTATGAAACTTCTTATAGGCTGATTGAAAAACCTCATCAAGATCATTACCTTTAATGTAGTTATTAAGCTGAAGTGCCACAACGTTCTCAGTGAGTTTTGACATAAACATGAGGTTAGAAATAGGTCTAAAATTAAAAAACTCTTCGAAATTTAAGTTGTCTTTCTTTAGTAACGGATTTAGTAGAGCGAGCTTAAAAGAATCAGGCATAATAGAAGTATCTAATGAGAGATTAATTATATCAGTCATTACAGGAAGTAGCACGTGCACACAAGCTTTAAGGACAACGGCAGGAACAGGGTCAAGGGCACAGGATTTAACAGTAGAGGCCTCTATCAGCTCAGCAACTTGTTTTATAGAGACGCACTCAAAACCAGATAACTCACAGGTGCATATCACTGGTGTGGGGAGGTGAATCATAGGACCGCAACTCTCCGTAGCCAGGGAATGACGTATACCAGCAATCTTATTAGTAAAATAGTCAGCAAAACAATTTGAAAGTTCCTTATCAGAACCGGAAGGTGGATAACGTACCTCCGCTTTTTTGTGAAGCAGCTTGTCGACAGTTTGAAAAAGAATGCGTTGATCATTCTTATTAGCACTGATGATAGTAGAATAATACTTAATTTTAGATGACCTGATGGCGTTGTTAACAACTCCACATTGCGTAATGTAGCGTTGACGATCAATAGTAAGTTGTGAGGTACGCCAACGGCGCTCAAGTGCTCTCCTTTTCCTCTTCTCGATTGCTATTAGATCAGTAAACCATGGAGCAGCAGGTCGGATAGTTACAGTTCTAGTTTTCAGAGGGGCGTGATCGTTCAGCAGTGATGCCAGAACATCGTTATACTGAGAGATCAAATCACTCAGGTCGCTAGCTGGTTCAGTTAATAAAGTAGAGTTCTTTAGATCATGACAAAAAGTGGTATAGTCAATAGAACGCACAATTCGTTGGACCTACTATAAGTGTGTTGAATGGAATATGTTCTATGAGAGAATCCATCAGTATGTTATACTATGTAAAGATCTGTTCAATATCTTAAGCTGAGCATCCGCAAGGACGTAGATATGCATGTTTACAGTGCTAACGATTTTGCCCGCAGTTCTATGTATACGAATATCGATATTTTTTCCCCCACCAGTTTGTGCCATTCCATCACCATGAGCAGAGGAATCTTTTGCTGTGCGACAATCGACTAGGATGGCAAATCTATTGTTGTAAAATTTGGTAGGAGTCATAGAGGTCTCGGATGTACCAAACCATCCTTTTGCGGCCTCCCAAAAATCTGGTGTTAACATACCTCCCGGAAAGAATCTATTTGGAACTCCATTTACGTCTATCTCTATCTTCGAAATATCAGGATTTACGAATGCTTCACTATCTCGTGAACCGGCGGTGGGTGGATCTACGAATAGAAGAAGTAATCCAGCAAACGATCGTCGTGGAACATTTATATTCTGAGATATCCAAGTATCTGATGCCTTGGCGATAGGTACTAACTTGAAGTGAACTGCGTGATCGTATAGGAATGCAGTACCTTTTTCATATTCGTGAAATGCCTTCCTAGCTAGTGTTTCATTCTTGATTGCTTCGTATTCTAACTGGATGTTGGTAAGCTTGTACGTACCTATCTTTGTCGCATCCGATCCAACGATTATATCGATGGCGCGGGCTAGAGTTAATTCGAATGAAATAGTGTCTTCTAATGCATGTGGATATAGAACTCCATGTTGTGTCAGAATATCAACGTCTAGTGGAATTCTATACTTAGAACCATATGCAGCTAGTAGTGCATTCTCACCAGTATCTGAAGTACCTGCATCACCGGCCTTAGATCGTAGCTTATTTGCGTTATCTGATTGGATACCTTGTTGTACTCTCGATTCTCTCTCCTGCGTAGATAGATAGATATCGGAATATGTTTGTAATAGATCCGATCGAGCAATGTCTTCTACTATTTCAGCTCCCATCTTACAAACTCGATGTATAACTAAGCAACGTCCAACATTTGCAACGACTCGATTATTAGCATGTCCCCCAGACAATACGATGTCGCCCAACAATGCTAAGCTACCAGGAACTAATACGATATCTTCTCCCATCGTTGGAACTTCCACATAGAGAGTCTCACCTGGATTGGCAGATGATGGAGTGAAAGTTTTCCTATATAGGGTTCGTTGAGCTTTGAGTGCGAGTGGCACTCTTAGTGCTTCTATAGGAATTAACTTCGTCGATCTCATGTTGAATATACCAAGATATATAGTTATGTTCAATATGGAAGATAGGGTCGACGTTGATGTGAGACCTGAGGATAATACCGATAGATACGATGAAGAACGACAAGATGAAGAAAACCGACGAGAACGAGATGAAGAAGACCAACGAGAACGAGAAGCAACTGAAAGATACGTGGCTCGCTTATTGGGTGATAATCAAGATGAAGCTGGTGATAGTGAAACAATTACCATGGATGATTTGCACGACTATACCATAGAAGGTGATGACCCACTTCGAGGATTCACATTCGAACAAACCATACCAGATTCGGCAAAAGAAATGCTGGTTGATATAGTAAAGGAGCAATATGTAGATGCGGGCATTCGACATAACATCGAGATCTCCTTAATAGCCGAACAAATCAAAGTTCGCGAACTTGGAAGCAAAGAACCTTTTACACGTTTATTCGTCGGTGATGAGAAAGATATGAAATTACGTGTGAAGATGAGGAAAGCTCTCAAAGATGCTTTAGGTCCAAATAATGAAGAGGCCGCCAATGAAGTAATACTTGCAGAACGACAACTCGCTGATCGGGAAGCAAATAATGAGTCTATTCTTGGAGACTCCGAATCGACCGACGCTCAGAAAGAAATAGCTAAGAAAGAGTTAATGTCTATAAGTAGGGCAAGAGAATTACTTGAACGTCAAGAAGAAGTCATACTAGAACGTACGTCACTACGTGAGAGGATCAAATACATTTTCAGAAAGTATGGAATGACTGTTCTTGCGGTGGCAACTGCTATTGGTGCTATCGTTAGTGTAATAGTTTCCCAGTTATCGAAATCCGTACCGAAACCAGTAAAGAATGGTGTTGATAAAGTGGTAGATACAGTAAAGAAGGGATTAAAAACGACGGGTGAGTTGTTAAAGGAAATGGGAAAGAAACTTGAACAGATACTACCTGGAATGATTGGATCAATTGCGAATTTCATATTTACTATGGCCGGTAAAGCTCTAGGAGTATTAGCAGAGAATGTTTGGTTATTCATCGTAGCTATAGTGGTGATCACAATAGAGCAATACAAACGACGTTAACGAAATAACCACAATGCAATTCCAACTCCTGCAATAGATACTATCGCTAGATTGGTCTCATGTTGTAGATTGGGCTTCGATGTGCGATATCTTGCAGTGGTATGGATAGTTTCTCTGATCGTTGGAAATGAATCTTGCTGATTTGCGCTATGTGGTAATAGTTTCTTCGTTGTAATTCCTTCCATATTTGGTGGTTTTGGTTTAGTATGCTCCTTGTTGATGGAGGTCGACGAGCCTACTCCCATACTCTTCGTAGCCTTCTTAAATGCGTTATTATAGCCATCTACCATGCCGACGTCGTACACCAGATTGCTTGGTAATAACCACACTCCTACAGCTATTGCTAGATCGAGCCTCTTCTTCGTGGCATTGATAACGAGTTGATAGTTATCTCCGCTTTTCACTAAATCGTCTTCAATAATTGCGGCTTCGACTAAAGATTTAAACACTAATTTGGTGTTATAATTATCTATGATGGACGCACGTGTGGAGGATTGAGCAGTTATGATGCAATGCCCAAAAGCCTCAACTGATCGATTTAACCTTCCAATTCCAGCATCAGTTAAACCCTATCGTCTTCAATAATTGCGGCTTCGACTAAAGATTTAAACACTAATTTGGTGTAATAATTATCTATGATGGACGCACGTGTGGAGGATTTAGCAGTTATGATGCAATGCCCAAAAGCCTCAACTGATCGATTTAACCTTCCAATTCCAGCATCAGTTAAACCCTTACCAGTTTGTGGAACGACCCAATTGTGTTGCTTCTTAGCCATATCGTCACGATAAAACCTCACTGGAATATCAAGGGGGTATTGGTATCGAATCCCCACGACTTATCAGTAAATCTCGCTCTACGTAAAGCGAAGTTTAAGTTAGTTACTCCGAACTCTGACCTTATCCTATCATAAGCAACGGAATTCCATGGCTCGTTATCGTTCTTATTAAATGTAGAATCTTTGTGAAGTGGGATTCCCAATTCGTACAGTAGTCTCCTGGTCGTGAAGTACACATGGAAGCGATAAAAGTTACGAACATTATTGGGGATTGGTGCGCCATCTGAAAGATGATCGTCAAATGACACTCCACAACCCGCCGTCGCGCACCAAAGTGCGAAGCATAATTGTTGTTGCCAATGTCTCATTGCTTTAGCATCTAACCATTCTTGTGCTTGTTTGGATTTATCGTCTTCGTCTTCGTCATCGTCGTTGTCGTTAATGGTATCGGTAGGAAAGTCGAATCCCAGATCTTGAAAGATATTTTTCGGTTTAAATATGAAGAACTGATTGATTGTTACGTAAATCTTTAGATCTCGCATAAAAGGATCTATGTCTTTGGCGTCGATCTTCCAGGGAGTGGCTGGAACTGGATACTTAAAATCTGTTCTTGTGAATGGGAGTTGGAAACCACCAACCATCCCCTGCAATGCCTTGTCGATGCGTTCTTGAATGGTAGCACGTGGCTTGGAGATATCATCGCCATAGACCGCATAGCCATGATTCCCATCTCGAAACCAAATACTCGTCGAATATTTGCCTGAATTATGTATGCCAGTGGATGCATAGAACTGGTGAAAATCTGCGTGTGGGTATTTTTTCTTGAACTGAGCAAATAGATCAGCATTCAGTGTTGAGATCCTTTTATTTTCATAGACAATTAGAGCAGTCTGCTCAGATTTCGACAGTCTTGGTCCACCCCTGGCAATCTCTGCTATGTCCTCTGCAGATAGACCATCATCTTCGTCTGGCACAACGAGAGGCATCGTAACTATTGAAGCTATACATACGTACAGTTTATACCTTCAATACAATGGTAATCTTAAATGTCACCTGTCCTACGGCTGACCATATGGTCTACTTTGATAATCCCATTCTTATCAATAATATTTCGCTAGTTGAGGGCACTATTAGTCATAATTGGTGGAACCTAGCTGAGAAAGGGAGCTTTAAGTGGGGTGTCAATAGTGTGGTGTTTCCATACGAAATTAAGGTGGGGCATTATAAGATAGAAACCTTGATAACCTACTTCGATCCCGCAGTTGATGCTGGTTTCTTGGAATTCATAGACTATCCATTGAGGAAATATTGGATTATGAAGGTCAAGAAACCAATCCAGTTCACTAAGAATATCTGCGATTTGTTTGGTATTGAAGTAAATAAAGATGTGACAGACTATACGACTATCAATGTGGGAAAATACACCCTGGTACCAAAAGATATTAATCACATATATATCTACTGTGATGTGGTGGATTCCGATTTCTCACTTCTTGAGGGGAAGCCATCTGAAATCCTATATACTTTTAAGCCGATATACCACAGTTTTTCCACAACAACAACAACAACAACTTACTTTCCACCAACCCTCATACCCATTCGAGCCCGAGGAACGATGCGGAACTACATTCGCCTCACAGTTTGCGATGAGAAAGGCAATCTCCTAGACTTCCACAAGCAGCCTCTACGTTTCGTATTGAAGATTGAGTAAATCATACGTATATCACATATACGATGGACGGCGATTCAATTCAACCACTTCTTCCATCAGCACCAAATATCTATCCATCGCTTGCTAGTGGCACTGGAAAGAATTTTCGCCTGCAAACAATCCGAGATACGCTTTCGGATATCGAAACTCAAGAAAAACACTATGAAGGCGTGCGTAAGAAATATGCGCGTTCTCAAGGAATAGTTCATGGTGTCGCAGTGGTAACAGGAGGTCTATCTGTGATCTTATCTGGATCTGGATTGGGAGTAGCTTTAACCGGTTTTGGAATAGTGATTGGTCTACCACTTGGTGTTATTGGTGGTTTATGTGGATTAATTTCAGCATCTACAACCATTGGAGCTAAAAAAATAGGAATAAAAGTATCTAAGCATGAGAAAACCACTATGTTGGCAAAAGCAAAAGTTAATACGATTCGTGATCTAGTATCGAAAGCCCTACGTGATGAAAATATATCTGACTCTGAATACAGTATCATCCTCGCTGAAGCAGATAAATACGAGATTATGAGGGCTGAAATTCGTCACGAGACTTTGGGTAGTGAAAAAAGCGTGGAACAGATTCGAGGCGACCTCAAGCAAGAGGTGCAAAAGGAAATGAGGGAAAAACTTGGCAGTCTAGTGGGATAAGAATCGACATTTCCTATGAAAGGAATGAACGTGGATCTTATTTTCATTTTACTAAATCAAACCCTATCACTAGTTAGACCGTGTTTTGTATAGATGAGCTCAAAGTGAGAATGGTAAGCAATCAACTCCTCGACAAAACGTATGATCGAACCCTTATGTATACCACATCGTTTAACAACGTCAATAAGAGATATATGAGATCCCGAACGCCGTAGTACCTCGTAACTTGCTCCAACGACTTTAGTTCGAAGTATAGAGCTGGTACCTATATATTTTTCTATTGCCGTATGAACAATCTCATAGACTATTTGTTGGATATTCTTAGGTACTCCTTGGGGTTGGAGTTTAACGAAAGTCGTTGCAATGTGAGGAACTATTCGATCGGCATTTAAATCTATGTCGATCTTATCGTCATCGTGTAGAGAACGTATAAAGACATTTCCGCTACAGATGCTCTTATTGTTTAGTTGCATAAAACGAGCAACCTCACCTTTAGATCGGACGAACCAACATTGTATACATGCCTGATAAAGTATAGCAGCTAAAATAGTTCGTTTCGCATAGCTACGTTTGATACAAGCCTTCTTTACTTGGATGAATGCATCGGCTACGATTACTAATACATTTGTGGGAAACGAGAGGGCGTAAATTTGTTTATAAATAGTGTTGTATGCCTGTAGTTCTCTCATGATCATTCGTAGTTGCAATTCTTTGTTATCACTTTGTTTTGGGCTTGTGCGGTCTAGATCATGTTGATACCGAAAGCTATCCGACCCTACTATACGTAACCTAGTAGTCACATCGATAGTTGTTTCTTCGCATGATTCGACCTCGGAAAGAAGACCACATGTAGGACATACGAATTCCACCGCATTCAAACCTGCAACCATTGGACAGAGACATTCGGGACATTTTTCCTCGGTGTTAATATGCAACTGTGGTTTGATACGTAGGCTTGCACAAATTTCTGAACCAAGTAATCTAATAAGCTCGTCCATACTTGTGATGTACATTATAAACCAATCTATCGTTCAAATGAAAAAAAAAAAAGGAATGAAAAGAGGTTGCATGACAATTTCTCTTCATTGTTTTTTTGTGTTTTTTTTTATGATTTCTCCTTATCCTCCAATTCTATCGCATTTAGATCTTTCTCATCGATTGCGAGGTCCCCCAACAACTTATCGAGATCTTTCTCCGATTCCACCACATTTGGCTCAGATCGTTTCTTATCGAGGCTCTTCTTATTGCGAACGACACATTTTGAGCAAAGTCCATAGCTCGTACGACATCCTTTACCGCACTTCGAACATGGAACGAATGTGGTCCCCCCTTTTTGTATCTGGAAGTTATGTTGAGCACAATACGCTGATGTCTTAGAACAGTTCCTTACGCATTTAGTGTCCTTACCCCGCATCAACCAATCGCAAGTTATTATCTCAATCATCGTGTGATATACCTATATACGTTATGTGTCTAATTGATCTCAAGCGCACATGCTAAGTTGAAAAGGTCCTGTTCATATGCATCTGAAGTCGTATTCGACGATTCAGTCGTAGTATCGATACGCCAAACATCACTATTGGCATAAACATCGGATTGCGTACGCTTAAAGGTCTTTTTTGGTTGTTGTACTATATCGATATCAAGATCTAATGGATATGAAATTCCCATACCGCTCAAACAAATACTATCGGCGACACAAATACCATCATGATAAGATCCTGGTAATATAAGTTTATGTACGTTGTGAACATTAAGAATTTTTGAGTTCTCATCGACAAGAGCTTCATATGCATAACGACCTCCTTCTATAGAATATTTCTTCCTTTTATCAAAAAATCTCCCATTGGATGTTCCCGTCTTACTATCACATTTCATACGTATTCTCATAATAGGATTAGATAATTGACATCCAGCATCAGATACGGCATTTACAGAAATAGCTCTTTGAATCATTGGAACTATCTTAGTAGAAATAGCCACGATAGCATCTTTCTTGGGTACTTCGCGTTTAAGTGGATTAGGATTATACATGACAATTTTTTTATCTGCGATAAGCTTATCTACTTCACACTCGAATACATAATCCACCCATATAATCAATTAGTTTAAAATTGGACTCAATTCTCCATCATCTTTTTCCGTAGGATCCATTTCTATCCATTTTCGAAATTGCAACAAGGGTGCCGATCGCGTTTCTTTCCGAAATTGAGATTAATCACATCTTCTTCATCGAATGGAACTATTTGACCAACGTGTTTCTCTCCTTCAAACCGAAAGATAGCAAGAGAAGGTCCATTTCCACTATTAAAATAAGCTGAAACTTATTTAGATCCATTTGGTCCTTTTCGTGGTTTATCCCAATCAAATGACATAACAGTATCGAAAGATTCGCCATTAGCTTCAGCTTTCTCAAATGCGGCAATTACAGCACTTACATCGAAGATGAAATCAGACTTGGCATTAGGAATAGCATTGGAATCCATTTCTTAATAATACGAATAAGCAATCCTCGTGTGATATACTTTATAATATCGTTCTTGATATACCTATATATATCATATCTCTAAATGGTTTTCAAAATGCAATAAAACGTGCAACGAATGGTGAACAACGAGGGGTGATATACTATATGATAGCCTTTCGTTTAATGAGTGGCTGTATCATGTTTAACTTTGGTTATACTAGAGATTGTTCCGCTATAGGGGCTTTTTGTTGTATTTTGTGCGCAAAAATGTCTGAAAAACAATGGCACCTGAAAAAACAGCAAAACGTTCTAACGGAGTGAGAAAAAGCAACAAAAAGCACTAATAAAATGAGAAAAAGCAACAAAAAGCCAAGGCGGTATTTATTTGACTCCGGATATACTACTAATATTATTATTTATAAATTATGATCATTAGTGTTTATTCATTATTATTCATCCAATCATTCAATACCGCTTTTACCCTGGTTTAAAGTCCACACACTAGCTACCTTTATAGTTCTACTAAGTTAATGTTGTATTTACCTAAATGTTATTGTTATTGTACATGTAAGTTAATATCTTCATAGTAACGTTTATGTATATATATCATTTCCAACCTTGACCGCCTTTTAACATATTGTATAATGTTCACACTTCAAGGATTAATAAATATGGGATTTCGCGGATCTACGCCATCCTCTTTACTCGCTCATCGCCATTAAAGGAGACTAACAGGCGCTCCTTGAGCATTGACTGAGTTCCTTTGGTGCTGAGTCCCACCTTCGTCAATTCAGCTCTCAGTTCAGCGACCTTAAACGTATTTATTAAAGTAGGCGCTAGTTCACTCTAGATGATGTGAAAGTAGCAGATTTAGCAAATCATGGTTTACTGTAGCTGTAATTTGGTCACTTTACGGAGCCAAGCAAAATACGTCTTTATTGTGTGATAGTCAAAGGCCCTTGCTTCATTGGCGGTTCATTTGAAGAAAATACGTATCGGTTACTAAACTTATACTCAATTCCCGGGAAGGGGGGTACTCCTGTTTGTAACGTATTATGCATGTGCCGCGGGGGAGGGTCAGGGTTTTGAGCTCAGTTTGGGCAGGTAGGGTCAGGGATTTCACCTGATTTGGGCAGATAAGGGTCAGTATTTAAGTTTAATTTGGGTGTGCTTTTTGATGTTCCAGCCATTGTATACTAAGCATTAAAAGTATGTTAATATCAATTTATAATTCGTTTTTAATTCCTTTTCAGGCGAACAATTTATTTCACAGGGCCTATTTGTCTTTATTTAAAGAAGGGGCGATCATGGGTTTTCCCCCCAAAAAGAGGGAAATCAGAGTTTTGGAGCTCAGGGGTGCTTACCATTTAACCAAAAATCCCGGTAATTTCGGTTGGAAAGCAAATGGTACAGTTAATTTTCGGGAATTTCGGTTGGAAATTGTGGACTACGTTCTGAGGTAGTCCTTTCGTCCCGGTTGGTATGAACCAACCGAAATAGCCCTTACCATTTGACCATTTCTCTCGATTCCTGTCTCGCGCTAAACATTTTCGCGCGCATTTCTCAAGTTGAATTCCAACATGGCGGAACCACAGGTATTTAAGTGCAGTTTGTGCACTTTACAGCCTTGCAATTACAGGAACTACTCGAGCCTGCTTGCCAGTATACCTCTGGTAAGTTGAATTATGTGTTTGTTAACCTACTTTCAACTTTTTCTGAATCAACCGAAGGCAAATCGGAGGTAAATACTAAATAAAACATCGTGAATTTCAAGCTTCCCGCCAGCTCAAATGTAATTGTTTTAAGCTTGTTTTATTTTTCATAGGACTTCGTATTTGATAACAGCATTTGGCATCAATGCGATTTAAGTTTCTCCTCATATGAATGTACTTAAAACAGAAAACACTGATAAATTATTCGTCGTCGCTAAGGACGTTATCCATCTCAAAATCTTTACTAAACCCTTCCAAAATGTGCATGCATGCGGCATGCATGCATGTAGGCATATATGCATGCATGTGGCATGCATGCATATATGCATGCCGCATGCAGGCATGCATGATGCATGAAAATTGGCCCCTGTGCATGCATGCAGGCGGTCATGCATGTGCATACATGCAGGAGGTTACGTGCATGAAAATTGGCCCCTGTGCATGCACGCAGGAGGTCATGCATGTGCATACACGCAGGAGGTTACGTGCATGGAAATTGGCCCCTGTGCATGCACGCAGGAGGTCATGTATGTGCATACATGCAGGAGGTTACGTGCATGAAACTTGGCCCCTGTGCATGCACGCAGGAGGTCATGCATGTGCATACACGCAGGAGGTGGCGTGCATGAAAATTGGCCCCTGTGCATGCATTGCATACATCATGCATGCACTGGCTGCATGCATGCACATGCACGCAGGAGGTCATGCATGTGCATACATGCAGGAGGTTGCGTGCATGAAAATTGGCCCCTGTGCATGCATTGCATGCATCATGCATGCACTGGCTGCATGCATGTGCATACATGCAGCAGGGTGCATGTATGAGAATTATGGCACATCTGCACTGATGCATGGCATCAGCAGGGTGCATGCATGCACAAAATAGATTCATTCATCACAAGATTTCGCTTCATAATATTGCTTGAAGAAAAATAGGAACCAACTCACACTCGTTCAGTGGTTACAATAACAGACACTTTTAATTAAATTCTAGTAAATACACAAACAAATACTAACTACTAACTATTTTGGAAGCAACACGAACAGAAGTAACTTGTTTGACTTAAGTTATTACTTGTGCAAGGCCTTTGGCCTCCTGAGTAAGAAAGTTCTGCAAGTGTTTATCAAGCAATCAAAAGGTCACAAGTTTGCCCCCAATTAAGAAAAATACCTTCTTCATCAGCTAATCGGATTTTCAGTAAATAATGCTTTTGTATTGATGTGTCCAGTTATGCAAACATAAAATAACCATTAACGATGTAAACAAATCTCTAGCGGCATAATATTCTGGGGCTAACTAGTGAATGAGACCTCAACTTCTATAAATGCAGAGAGGGGGTCACGTATTCCCGTGCAAGCATCCAAGGGTGGGCCACTTATAACCATGCAACAGCTAGTTAGTTGATAGAATGCGACCAAGTGCTGAAAAATCGGTAGAATGGAACAGTCTAAATTAAACTAGTGTACCAAGTACTTGGAAATTGGGACATGTATTGACACAATCACTTCCAGGCCAGGTCTTCAATAAAAAGCAGGGTCTCAAATAAATGTCCCTGGCGTTTATTTAAAATCACCCTGCTCATACATTGTACATATACCTAGCATTAATTTTTCAGAAAATGTTGTAAGCATATATTATTGTAAGAAATTACACCTTTCAATTACCTGCACAATTACTTTTTTTAATGATCGCATGTGTACTCAGCCAACCAGCGAACTTGTTGCATACTATACATGTATACCTGACAGTCATGTGCTATCTTTGCTTTTCTGGCATACATGTATTCTGAAAACGAAAGAGTACAACAGTACTGTTAGCAGTGTTCTATTACTTAATTTAAATTATATTGAGAAATAATGAAATTGTATTTGATTTTCAAGGTATTTGTGTGCTCATTGGAATCACCCACTATAACTATAACTATAACACTATAACAAAGAAATGTTATCTAAAAAAGAAAGTATCTAATGTTATTTTGTTAATTAAGAAATTAAAACAAAAGTCTAAATTCTAAGGATTACTCTCTGGTTTTTTAGTCATGAAATGGCCTGAAGATAAATCTTACCCTAAATAAATATATAATTACTGGCAAACAACCTATAGACAAATGTAGCAATCAGGCAATATTAAGCATGTCTATTTAGTAGCTTACCAGAAGATAGACTTCTAACAGTTATCACATAATTAGCATATTGGTGCCTGCGAGGACTTCTGGGTAGAGCTGAGACACGAGGTTCACTACTAGTAGTCTATGCCTAATGTTTATAGTTATTTACTCGCTTAGAAACGACCTTGTTAACTTCGTAATATACTCAAAGTTCAAGTTTCAAGTTTGTTCAATTTAACTCAATGTATCAGATTAATTACAAGGTATTACAAATAGAAAGAAAAAAGGAGAAATAGTTACAATAATACAACTATTTGATAGACTAAACCAAGATACGATACAAAGAGTACGGGACATCCTAATAGCCTAGAACTAATCGAGAGGATGCCCCTACAAATTCTAATATATATAAATTAAAAAGTACACATCATTGTGTAAATTATGGTGTTGCCATGGAAACTCTCATGGCCCCACGCACCTTTCACCTTGAACATAAAATTCCTTATACAAAAAATAAGTTCCTTGAACTATTCACATACAATGCCTACATTGTTCCAAACCTTATTTTGGACCCACACAAAAAGAAATGTGTTTGACAAAGGAGAAATTAGGGAAGTTTGTGATATTTGTAGTGGAAGCCTGGGGCCAGACTGTTTCCATGGCAACATCATAATTTGCACAATGATATGTATTTGCCATAGTAGCGCAAAGTTTCAATAGTTTTTATCCAATATTTGTAGAGATATTTGTGATTTGTCTCCAAGCTGTGCAAACAATATGACATCATAGGTCATCTCATTTGCATATTACAAAAACCAGAATATCTCTGAAACGAGACGAGATGTTGACAAACGGAAAATGTCATTATTCCTCATTTCGAAAGCATTTTAACATTAGCTCAACTTAATTTTCACTTCATATGCACTTAAAGATGTTTGAAAATAGACCAATCCAAGGTAATTTCCACCATCTGGTAGGGGGTGCAAACATAGCGCGAAATACAGTGTTTGTAAGGGAATCCGATGCCAAATAATTTCCGTATAATCGAATTTATGAAATATTCTTCAGATACAAACTTAAGATATCAGGTAAAAGATTAACTGATCGAAATGTGAGGGATGTAGCTATGCTGGGAAACGAGCAATCTAGTTTTTAGTTTCCCGTACATTTGTCTATAAAGTTTCCCGCTTTGTTACAGAAAAATGTATGGGAAACTAAAAACACGATTGCATGCTTACCAACACAGCTCCATCCCTCAAATTTCGATCAGTTAATCTTTTTTCTGGTATCTTAAGTTTGTATCTGAAGAATATTTCATAAATCCGATTTTACGGAAATTATTTGGCATCGGATTCCCATACAAACACTGTATTTCACGCCATGTTTGCACCCCCTACAAGATGGTGGAAATTACCTTGGATTGGTCTATTGGTTCAGTATATTTTACCAAAATATTTTACAGAATTAACTTGTTCAATGAACAAACACAACGCAATATCATAAGATTGTAACTAGATGGTTAATTCGAGTCGCTGATGTGTATTTAAGTTGTAATGAGACTTCAAGTTTTCACTTTGCTAGGTCGTAGTTAGAACCTGGGCCACGTGCATATACATTGTTTTTGCATAGTTAGTTCGTCCGTGAAATAGTCATTTACTTTTTGTAAGTATTATTAAGGGACCTTAACTGATCAACATATCTACTTGAAGGTAAATTAGGAATTACTTTGAACCACTCCTGGGGAACCATTACTTTAAACTGTGCAAGGCTTACCGTCATCTTCGAACTGTGTTTAGTGTTTCGTTTTCCTCCAAATATACCAGCCCAGAAATAGCCATTTAGGGTCCAAACGAAGTCTTGGTGAGTTCTTAGCTTGGTTCCAAAACTCTTAAACTAGCTAACCTGCTGTAAATCCATTGAAGTTGTAGGAAATTAAGACCGCTCAGAAACTGTTTCGCCGGGGAACCGTTGAACTTGAAGTTCGTCCAACAGCCGAAACCGGATATACACGTACTCATGAGCATGCGTCATAGCGTTGCCGCTGACCGATTTACAGTACTGTAGTTACCAGTCTCTACTCGTGTATCAGGAGAACAACTGCGGAATGGATCGATTGATCTTTTCAGTATTTTGTACTATAGTATTATTTTTGATTTATTAATGCTTAAGCAATTTACATGCATTTGGGATTTAAACGAACAAAATGGGCTCCTGAGTAAATATAACTGCAAAAAAGTTATTCCACTCTCTAGAGTTATTTTAGTGAAAATAACTCCCTGAAAATAACAGTGTATGTACTAATACAATATGGAAATGGTAGTTTCACACAACCAATGTAAAGGTAAATTTAACCAAAAACTTAATAATGTAATTTTAACCATTTTTAATGATAACATTTTCTCGACCATTCTATAATTGGTAGGTTATGGATATAACCATTTTAGTTGGTTGCTACAACAAGGTTCTATATTGCCATTTTTACCAATTTCATTTTTTACCATTTTTAAATTGGTTAGTATGACCAATATGAAATGGTTATAACCATTTAAATTGGTTATTCCAACCAGTTAGTTTTCACAGTGTATATCAAAGTTAGTTAGCCTATAATGTTCCTTGCCTATTTCTTATTCAGTCGGATCATTACTTAGCAGAGAAGAGGCGCTTATTAGGTGCTGGGCGGTTAATATAGCATTTACAGTATAGTAAATAATACAATGATTGTAATTCATTTAAGTCTCTCGGATTGTGAGAACTTAGGAATGAAGGCTTCATGCATGCACTGGTTGGCCGCATGCATGTACTGTAAAAGTGCATGCATGCACATGTAATGCATGCATGCACTTTGTGATTGCATGCATACAGTGTATATGCATGCATGCAGTACATGCATACACATGTGATGCATGCATGCACTTTGTGATTGTATGTATGCAGGCTATATGCATGCATGCACAATACATGCATGCAAATGAGGTGCATGTATGCGTGCATACATGCAAATGTGGGTACATGCATGCCACATACATGCAGCATGCATGCCGCATGCATGCACATTTTGGAAGGGAACATTAGCGCTATCATCAAGTTCGCATCCGCCATATAGAAATCAAATGGTAAGAGCTATTATTTCCGGTAGGTCGGTCAATTGGTAACATGCTTACCATTATCCATCGGGCACCCCAACCGGATTTTTTTGTCAAATGGTAAGCATATTTGTTTTTATTTAAAGAAGGGGCAATCGGGGGTTTTCCCCCAAAAAGGGGCAATCAGGGTTTTGGAGCTCTGATTTTGGGTCAAACAGGTCAGGATTTGAGCCTCCTGGCCACACATACATACCCATTTTTCATGTAAGTACCCCTCCCACTGCGGGACTCAATTAACACCATCAAAGATTATTCTGGCATTTATTGGCAGATGCCTTATCAGATGTGGGACGTTTGTATTCCCATAACGATTAATGAACAACCAATAAGATATCGCTAAAGAGAACTGATCATGCATAAGATTATAACTATTCCGCTTTAGAATAATTATTCTACAGTAAGAACCATATGATTGACACTGGCTGACGTTCCTTGCCTTTCGAATTTATTTTGCCTGTTGCATTCAAAAAGTGTCTTTCCTTTGGTAATAAAAATCCATCTTCTTTTACAAATTGGGCATTCCAATGTTACTTTTACAAAAATTCCCCAAACACCACTATTCGTCAAATGTATAGGTGTTTACATTGTATATTCCCAAACTCGTTATCAATGTGACACATGGTCTCAGAAATAACTGAACCAGTTGGTGAGCAGAGTGAAAATATGAAGTACGAATCTCTCCACTTTACCCAGAAGTGCTCGGGGGCACCAATTATGCTAACTATAAATTTTGACTTCCGGCGGTAACTGAAGTCCATACTTCGATCCGTTAAGCCAATAAATACACAAAAACACTTAACTATGTCACGAACAATGGCTTAAACAATATTTTATTTTATTATTTGTTATGATAATTGATTCTAGAAAAAACGAATACTACGACAACTACTGTTCCTCCTAAAGCGCCAACAGGTAGGTCCGGACTTACTAATATGATTGTTAAGTAATGATTCGTGTAAGAAGTACGGTACCGAACGGCATTCAGATGGTGCAAGGTGTTAATTATATATAGTGAAAAGTCTTGATCTGAATGGTTGAAACATGAAAATCGCGGTAAAGGTTAGGAAGACGTTTAATTTCCTCCAATTTTTAAAACTATTAAAACTACGATTTGCACTACGATTCCAAATGCCGTTTATAAAGCATATCGTATATTCTAAACCTTATCAATCGTGCCTGTTTCGTAGCTATTGTTTTTGAATATTCCTATAGGTTGGAAGAGACCTTGTTCATAAAAATGGAATGATACAAAAACTTCTAACTACTTTTATTTCAGAATATGCATAATTATCAGCCGGTGATTTCGTAGTCTAAAACACAGACAAATTCCATGTGAGGGAGGCTCAATGCCGCAGAACAATGGTTTTATTGTACATTTTTCACGGATCATTAATTAATAGGCCTTTTGCAGGAAACAGTCACGTGCTAATATCTCACTTCAATAACCAATCCCACGGGAAATGCTTTACTGGACGGAAAACAAACTTCCAAATATTGTTTTAGAAAGATCGACACTCGATTGGAGGAGTCTTTTCAATGCTGATAGATCTGCCATAAAATAGAAACCACAAGCCTGATTGATCTACGTTTCATTGCATGTCAAGGAAGATCGCAGCCTATTGTGTTGATGCCCGCAGGCCTATTCGTAATTTAGACACGACGTTCCAGTATAAAAGGGTTAGCTCCTCCTCTTTTCACGCCTTTGAATTCGAAATTTGAAATTAAATTTCCAGAACTTTGAGCCATGTAGTAATAAGTTTAGTTTTTTGAGTTAGACAGCCCCTGCCAAGAGCTAATTATAATAATTATCTGTGCAGCAGAGGAAAATAGTTGGACGCGCTGAGCAGCATACCGGGAACAAAATAAGAAAAAGTGTTTAACTGATTCAGTTGTACTTTTATTACACACGCGTTCCGGGCTAGGATTGCAAGTTATTAGATAAAGGTGCGTGTTCAAGGCACAATGACCCATTTGCAGTCTTGTATGTGGAATCGAGGCATAGCGGCTGAGAGAAGTGTCATAAGTATTATTGTATGTTTTGAGATGAAATGAGTCTCGGAGCTTCTTCTTAAATAATGACTGGACTGTACGCAAACAAGGATCAATCTCATTCTCATGTATATATCTCTGTTCTGGTTTGAAATAGTGAAAAATTATCTCTACATCTTAAAGAAAACCTGGATCTGGCACCGACTCTTAACGGCAACAGGCTATTTAGGAAGGACGGGGAAATCCCGATAACGTGTAAGTTTATGAATATTCCTTCTGACTGTCATGTCTTCCCAACAAAGCCCATCTAATAATCGTATTCTACTAGTTCCTTTCATAGCACCGGTAACGACTCGAACTGATTCGTATTGAATGTTTTCCGTCCCACATGACATCGGCATATTCATTATCAGTCTTATTAGAGTTTTGTCGATAGAATTCAATTCTGGATCTATCTAACTTAAATTTTAAACCCTTTAACATATTAACGCGTTTGGATGCCTTTTGGTGAATGTTAACTACATGTTCTCTCCATGAAATATTTGAATATAACGTTAGACCCAAATGGATGTAATTACCTACTTCATCGACGGGTTGACCGTTTAAATACAGAGGTGGGTGACTAGGTTTTGACTGTTTCACTGAGAATGTAATAGTTTTTTGTTTTTAACATTCATAGATACTAACCATTGAGTGGACCACTGATCATTATTATCAAGGTCTTTTATTCAATCTGATATAAGAAGTGAGTTTATCCACAATATCTAAAATAGACGTATCATCAGCGTAGATAAAACTCTTTGCAGATAAATTATAGGTGATGTCGTTAATGTAGATAAGAAAAAGTAAGGCCCAAGTACTGAACAATGTGGAACCCCCGCTTCAATCTTTTCCCATTGAGAGCATTGGCCATCTAGTACAACACGTTGGTACCTATCTGAAAGGTAACTGCGGAACCACCTTAAGAGAGGATCTCTAATGCCTATAGCTTCAGGTTTGTGCAGTAGTCCTTTGTGCCAAACTCGATCAAAGGCTTTACTGATATCTAAAAATACCATTCGAACTTCATTATCCTTCTCTAGGGCTTCATAGATCGTATGTACGATGTAAATAAGGTGGTTTACTGTAGATTCTCCTTTTCAATTTGGCGATGATGTCCGCAAAAATGTCCCGGATGTGTCGCGGCATTCTGAGCGATGTAATGAATTTTTTTTTAAATAGGAAGGCCCGGTATAAAAGGGCCATGGCCAGGCCATTGACTCCTTCAGTTGCCATATTTTGTGGAATGAACATCTCTGTTATGCTCCGCTTGAGTGCTCCCTACTGATTGCTTATCGCTCGAAATTTAGATCAAATAGATAAATATTTTACTTCTGAATAATAATAATAAAGTCTTTATTCATATGCTCTAATCCGACGTTTGAGTTTATATTGTATTGAGAAGATATATAAAATTAATATAATGCTATGTAATAATAATAAAACTATGCAATATTACGTAACTACTAGAAAACGCTTGAACTACGTGCGCATGTAACTGTTTCTGCCATTCTCATATATCAGTTGAATATTAGTTAAATAAAGCACTTAATTTTTGAAGCGCTCAGTTTTGACCTGAGGTAAGACAAATGTATGCTTTCTGGGCCTGACTGCAGGGAAGAGAACTACTGTTAATGACTTTTTTCAAAAGCTTGTGGTTTCTGTTGTTAATTATTTCCTTAACAGGAGTAAAGTTACTAATATAACGAAATCTATGTCCCTTCTTCTGGAGTCTGTCAATCTGACCAAGGTATCTAAAGTACGAAGCAACTCCTCATAACGTCATTTAAATATATACATTATCAAAGTGTAAATTAAATACTGCATACATTTGACAGAGTAGCCATGAGCTTTGCACACCCTAAGAATGTGCTTCCTACGAGTAGCCCTTGGCATGAGAGTATCAAACTGCATATCCCATTCACTAGGGTTGCTACGAAAACAGAAATAATTAAGGTCTACAAACTTCGTAAATAGTCTTAAAATACCATTGGCAATCATCAATGAACATTTATCTTCTCTCTGTTAACTTTTTGTGTTTGTTTTAGTTAAAAGTTATACTTACTTCCAGTTCGTCACTGAGCAAACTTTACAATCACAATCCGTGTGACGTGTACTATTGCTAAAATAATAGTATTAGCTACGAGGGGCAGATTAACTGCAGAAAAGGTATTTTTGGCCAAAAAGTTTATTGTTTTACTTTTTAACGCCAGCAGGTATAAATGAATGTCATACATCGAAATCATCCCCTGTGACAGGATTCCTAATTTGCGTGTCCATATATTATTCGTAATCGGACCCTTGCATCAAATTCACGAAAATTTCACCCCTGATTTTTTTTGTCAATTTCTTGAAACTGACGTTTATTTTTGGAATGAAATGTAGCACCCCGTGTCAAGAATACAATACAATCTTCAATCTGTTATTACAAACACCATTATTATTGTACGAATTATTTATCTGGGCCCTTTTTGCCTGACGCGGCTCAGTATCACAGATGCAATACTCAAATCAATAAATATTTTATATTGCAATACTAACTTGCTATTCATCTATTCATCTTGCTATTCATCCCGCTAACAACTAGAATATAAAACTTCTCATCGCCACTCTGTTACTTAATATTTCTTTCTCTACGTTCGTTAGTATGTTCGTTTTGTCTGTAACTGCGACGTTCTTGTGCTTGTCGTTTTTACTATTAATTGCAAATTAAGTATATTCACGCAACTCTCCTCTTTCGCACCTTTCTCTGCACATTTATCTGATAAGGGCGCCCTAGCTAGATTAGCTTTTTAGTTATTCTAGGCCCCCCGTACCACACACTTTCTGCTTATTTCCTTATTATTATATAAAACAAAAATGAAAATTGATTGGTACAAATAAATATATTGTTGTATTTTCCCATTCAACTATTTAGTTACGTTGAAAAAATGATAAAATATTTGATCTAATATGCACTTTACGTGGAAAGTCACTCTATGTCATATTATGTTCTCTAATGATATTACTTTGCTGACTAAGCTTACACATGATTTCTTATTCTCTTCAGGATCCATGCAGTGTTCATGTTACACGTTTCATGGTGATTTGATGTCTTGGAATAAAAGTCGTCGACAGTGTTTGAGCGAACAAGGTGGCTTGGTATCGATTGAGACAGAAGAAGAGTGCATGTTTATCAACAATCAGATTCAAAACAGAGAAACCAACCCAGGAAGTTATAATGAATGGTACATCGGTCTCAGGAAGGAGAGTAAAAACTGGAAATGGGTTAATAATGGCACACTTGATATTAATAAATGGCAAGCTGGAGCACCCGAGAGAAACCTTAGAAGAATTAATAAATCAATTTACGTCATCGTGGCCAAGGAGTGGCCACCCGGCAACAAAGGGTCATTCAACAACGTCAGAGAATATATGTTGAAAGGACGTATTTGTGAGTACATAACAGGTACATAAGAAGAGCAGTTTTCGATCAAGTGTCGAAAGTAGTAAGTGATTACCTTGGGTTAGAGGCTTAGCTTTTCCGTATTGGCTGTTAAACATGTTTTGTAAGTATCAGTCAATCAAGTGACTGAGTTATTCTACACTAAAACCAAACATTGTTTTTGGTTTTTGCTCAAGTAGTCAATTGTTGTTTTAGCCAGAGAGTTATCCACGATTGCGTTTACTTTTCCTCGTGATTGGTTCTAGTAAAACCAATCACGAA
Source organism: Actinernus sp. WN-2022 (assembly GCA_030867875.1). Lineage (NCBI taxonomy): Eukaryota > Metazoa > Cnidaria > Anthozoa > Actiniaria > Actinernidae > Actinernus > Actinernus sp. WN-2022. The sequence goes on from JAOWCC010001589.1 coordinate 18,570,655, forward strand.
CTGCTTCAGTATCTGATTGGCTCATTGCGCTTTTACTTGTTCTGTGATTGGCTATGTAATTGGTTTTACGACACTTATATCGTTAAACTGCAGTCTATAGAGCGATTTTCGATTGAGTGTCGTACTCATCAACATACTCATCAATTTTAAAGAGTATTCTAGACAAATTAACCAATGATAAAAAGTCTTGTTTTATTGCAGGCGATACAATATTAATCCAATCCAGATACAAATTCATTATTTAACAAATAAAGGATGGTTCTCCTTGTTCTATATAATGCATTTAGCAGCTTTTCAAGACCTCGAAAGTGCATTATTTTGTTATAGAACAAGGAGAACCATATTTTATTTGTTTTATAATATAAAATCAATCTAGACGAAGGAAACTAAGCTATCTAAGAACCCGCGTAAACATCTAAAAGCAAACTGACGACAGCGAAAACCCCATTTTACTGTACTTTACTTGTTTACAAAATTTTTCGTCGCTGATTGGTTCAATCGTGACAGCTTGACATTGACGATCTGAAAGCTAATTTCTTATTGGATGAAATAACCTGCTAGTTGGTTGCGAAGAAACTTGAGAACATTCAATCTAAAAGACAGAACATTGCAAGTCCAGCCAAAGAGCTGTAAAATTGTCATCTCCGATCAAAACTTCTTCAGGAAACAAAGTACAATCTTTTTACGATTTCTGATCAGCATTGGAGAAGATAATCTGCACATTGTGAATAGTGCAGGCGTTGAAAATGCCTGATGGAAAAGCATTCATAGAGAATGCGTTAGCGGCAGCTGAGTTGGAGGTGGACACGTGGGTTGAGGATTGCTTACTATTTTCTACAGCAACTGCATCATTGGCACTTTTGGCTGATTCTGTTGTTTGAACAAGGATGTTTTCTTTACCAAATCCGCCAGAAAGGACAAAGGAACAGCGTTTTAACTGCTGCTCTGATGGCCGTGTTGAGTAGCTTTTGAGGCTTTCTTCGTTGGCGTGGCCGCTAATACACATGATCTGCCGGGCAGAAATATGAGCATCACTCAACGATGTTATGGCAGTGGCTCGAACGGAGTGGTTTGTGTAGACTTTAGAAAGTCCAGCCTGCAACGAGATTGATTTCATCATCTTTGACAGTGCATTCACGCCGAGGGGGCGATTCATATACCAAAAACTGTCGCTGGATAGATATCGCTCCTTTGGTTTCTGAAAGAAAGCTTCACACTTTGGGTTTAATTTGGCGATGTAAATCTTCAAACAGGCCAGTGCGTCGTTCTTCTGCCCAGTGCAATACAGCCTCGTTTGTCTTTCGTGAGAGGGTTTGGCAATTACTCCTCCAGGATGATTTTTTTAAGCCTCTTCGTGAGTCATATAGGCGAACTATACTCCGGCGGCATCGGTGTCACGGGTTAGCTCACGCTGGCCTTCTCTACCCCTTCTGCACCAGGGAAACATCACATAAAACCACACAGCGTTGAGGAGAGTTGAGGGGCTGTTTGGAGAAAATGCAGGACTCGTCTTCAGCTTAGCCAGGTCTTCGTCTGTTATTACAGGCTTGTGGGTTACTCCGCGGTCTTTCCCTTCTTTCCGATTTACGTTCAGTTTGGAGTCAAGTATATTGTTACTCCTCTGAAACTCTGGGTTCCGTGCAAGTTTTATCGCCCGACTATTTTCATTCAGAAACCTCTCAAATGAATTTCTAAATGAAAGGAGAGAAACACGACTGTATTCTTCGCCATTCGCCGTTCTGGCTTCAGCATGAAACTGACGCAAGTTTTCGTCGAGTTCTTGGTGAGTCATGTCTTGTAGTTTTGTTGCCACTTTCCTCTCGTTACACCAGGCTGTTAGAAAAAACACATTTCCCTTATTTTCAATCAATTTTCATATTAAATTGTCAATGAGTAACACTGTATTAGAATGTGGGCATTGCTTTTCTCACCTTCAAATGCTTTGGCAGCCCATTTTGTGGTCGCCTTAGTCGATTTAGAGTACGAAGCCGATACTAAATCCTCCAAATCTTTTTCTTGTAGTTTTGGGAAGCGACTTTGTTTTCCTCTTCTTCTACATAACTCAGTAACTCATGGTCGGACAAATTGTCTTCCCAGTCTTTAAAATCGTCTCCGTTTTCCATATTCAACTCGCGAAAAACAATCACCGATACGTTTTGTTTTGATTTTTTCTCGAGCGTGCATTTATAACAAAATCAAGCACGCTGAGGATCCAATGAAATCGCGCGTTCTTAGGATGTTCCCATAATTTATATTATAAATAATGATATGCTAGGCTATTATTTCTTCCCGCTGATTGTAAAGCCTACTGGAATAACAGCAAATTCTGCCACATTATTAGATAATATATAAACAAATGCAACATAAATTGCTAGTGATATTCATCCAGGTTTACTGTGTACATATATATCTGATCATTTGCCAGTGTTTGTCATACAGAGTGCCGCGATACCTTCTTCACAGAAGTTTATTACAAAAAGGTGCAATTCTGCAATGAATGAAGCAAACTACCTTCGTGAACTATCTTGACCAGATTGGAACCACATATATGAAACTAGAGACCCTAATCAACAATATACAACTTTCCTAATAATTCATCCAAAACTCTATGATAAACAATTGCCATTAAAAACTGTTTAAATAAATTCTAAAACTAGAACAAAATGGATGGATCACTCAAGGAATCCTAAAATCAATCAGACCGAAAAATAGATTATTTAGGTTGAAGATTAAAAGTCATATACCTAGTAATAAATTAACCATAAAACATAATTACTATAAAAATTTACTTGAGAAATCTAGTGGCAATCTGAGAGCTACATGGAATATAGTAAATCAAATATTAAAAACGAACACAGTTTCTTTAATTTATAGACCATAATGGTACAAAGCTTAATAATAAACTCGACATTGCAAACATACTTCACTAATGTTGGTCCGTCTTTATCCAAAAAGCTTCCAGCATGCTCCAAAAAATTCAAATATCGGATGAAAGAATCCTTTCAAGTCAAACTGTCATTAACTTATATTTCACCATTTAATGTATTTGATTGTCTCTATGAATTATTTTCTTTAAAATCAACAGGACGTGATAATATGCCTATTTAATATATAAAACAGTCTGCTGAAATCATTTCAGACCCCTTTGTACTATAATCCGGCGTAGTAATTATAAAACAAACTTAAAACCCTTCTATCTTTTGCAAAAACGCGCTGTTCGAGTATTAACATTCTTAAAATACCAAAAATACAGTCGACCTTTATTTTACCGTCTTAACCTTCTTAAAGGAGAACTGAAGTCTAAAATTAACTTTAGTTCAATGAATATATCTAAACAAGAAAAGACTCATACCAACATTCATTTTACTGTGTTCTGCGTCAAAGGAAAGAAAATCTACATATCTTCCTCCCAACCGCCGCTATGTACAGACGGCTCAATTCCTGTAATCTGTGACGTACATTATGGGGATTAAATTAGTTTTGTTATGTTATTCTCGGCGTTGAATAGATGGACTAACGACTCATAATTGCGCACTATTGCATTTTCCTTGTGCTGGAGGTGTGATTGTTTTTCCCTGGTATGCATGACGTACGATAAGGGAAAAAAGCACAGAATTGAGCCGCCACACAAACTGGCTTTATCAGCGTAGAATCGGCTATTTTACGACCTTCAAAACGTATGTCCTCTTATTGACGTGCACCACAAAGATATAAAATAATAGAACTTATTTCTCTTGAATACTAGTTTGAATAGTCGTCGGATTGATTTAGGGTTCAGTTCTCCTTTAACGTCTACGAAATTACTAAACTCCAGCTTGGTGAACTTGTTTATAAACATTCTAATAATCTTTTCCCAACCAGTTGTGATATTCTATTTACTAGTATAGCTGAAGTTCACACTCATAACACTCCGTCTAGAACAAATATGAACTTGTTTCTACCAAGATAAAATACTAATTACGGAAAGTTCTCAGTTAATTTGCTGCAGTACAAATTTGGAATGAAATACTTTTTAAATATAAAACAAACGTTTATTTAGAACACGTTACAAAAAACGCCTTCTAGATTCTTCTACTGAACTTTAAACTTAATTCACTATAATGTAAAATTACCCTATTAGCTAATTTAGTTGATTGCTTACTTCATTGTTTTATTTCGTAGACCATTTCTTTCGCCTTGAATCACTATAGATGCCATGTATATATACACTTAGCTTTAATATTTAATTCATTCGATCATTTCCACCCACATGGGATTTATTACTCGGGCCAGGCCTTCGGCCGCGGCACGAGTCAGAAATCGCAAGTGTTTATTTTTATTTTATTTTTTTATTTTTTTGTGTCGCTGTTTGGCGCCGGAAACCAATCAGATTGCACCTGCTTTGAAGTTCACCACCAATCAGATTGCACTGTGCTGGTCACGTGAACAATCGCCAGGTTAATTTATTTACATAATTTAATACAGTAAAATCAAGATGTGCCAAAGCCTTTCAACAGGCTCAGGATATTTCAACTGGCGCTCTTGTCGGAGCCGAAGGACCGCGTTTTTTACCCATATGGCCAGAGATTTTATATACGACACAACGACCTGAAGGGAGCTGATCAAAGCCAGGATCCTGGTAATCCACATATCGAATTGGAATTTATCGTGTTTATTTGCTGCTGAGACCAAAGGTTTCTTCGATAGAAAAGGCAAGATGTTGTGTTTTTCTAGGAGAACAAAAGATTTCTCGTTTAAGTTTATCTTCCGCCACGGCTTTGTTATTTGAATCTCTGTGGATTGGTTGCAAGTCAACAATACCAGAATTATACTCAAATATACTGCACAATACCATACAACTGAATAAGAAGTCTTTAACAAAGCCAAATTCAACTTCAACTCAAGAGCAAAGCTGAGAGGGAAAGTGAAACTGAACAGTGTCTTGTCAGGTCATGAAGGTACGGTGAGGTTGAAATCATTATATCTGCATTTGTTGGTCGATTATTTGCGATAGTCAGTGTACTTTTTTACCAAGTCTATTTATATGCAGTGTTTTCCTTCTGATCATGATTATATACGTCAATCTCTGCAAGAATGCAGACATGCCAGTAGAAGATAACTGTAAATTTTATTAAGTCGAAGAACCAGACATGTACGCGTACATAATGACATTTACACAGAGACGTGCTGCAAACACTCATTGCCATAAAATGAGTCGCAAGCACATCTTAAACGAATTTTTGGAAAACTCAGTAAAGTGAGGCGAGTTAGAAAACAAAGCCGTAAGGACGGAGAAGAGAGAAATCAGAGATATTTATAACAATGGAGAAATAATTTGTTTGTAAAATCACGTCGAAAAGTCTGTAGGGTAACTACAAGCCAAAGCGAACCAGAGGAAAATGTAAATTTCATACTACAGTATCTCCAATCATTTCACATACACAAGCAGTTCTCTCCAAAAATCTGAATCATAAAAAGAATCAATGCAAAATCATGCTGTCTAATGACATTGAACATGCCTTTTAGATTCAATTATAAGTGCTGATATGTTTAGGTTAACCGCCCCATTCTCTTGCTTGGGATTAAAACTGTTAGATGTTGGTGGTGGTGGAGAGATTACACAACAACAATAATAATAATTTATTATACCCTTACAAAGTTTACAAGTGTAACAAATTAATGGTAAGCAAAAATACATATTTACTGAGGGTGCTGGCTTCCTGAAAGAACTGAGAAGTTAAAAGTGCCAGGAGCCAGTTTACATGGAATTGAAATTAAATTACTAGGTCGGAGGACATGAACAAATACATATACAAACTATTCCATTTTGTCAAGTTATTTACAATATATACGCTGCTTGCTGGCATATATATAGTAATACAATTAATACAGTGTTAATAAATAAATATGAAGAGAAATAGTACAAACTCAGTCTTATTTTCTCTAGCATAATAGATTTTTACTTTTAAAAAATGCATAAAAGCTAATATTTGCTTAGAAATACGTCGTATCTCATCCAGAATGAAAGTAATATTCATCAGTCCTGGTTACAATATATTAACAACACCCCCCCCCCCCCCCCCGGCCATTTGGCAGTTGTAGTTCTATTATCACTTATCGCAAGAGCATCAGTAGTGAACCAGTATTATTCTTAGGCTATAATAATAATAATATTTATTTATGAATGACAAAAACTATGCTAAAACTCCATGGTCTACATTTATTGAATGTCTACATTTATTGATGTATTTATAATTTCATTTTAATACAATTGGATTAATTTTATCTGAACAAAATTTGGCCCATCACAGAAAGATGGTAGCCTCCAGTTTGCTTAAACTTCAGTCTGTTGTGCAGGAGGTAGTGGGTTCAAATCCAGGTAGGACCTTAAAATAACTGGGAGAACTGGTACTGCATGTATTTGCTCTGATATCTGCAAATGGTTCTAAAAGCTTTGTGTCTTCTTGGATCACAATGTTAAATCGTAGGCCGACACTGAGAATGCAACCAAATCTCTGGTAGTGACCACCCTCAAGTATAGTGGAATTATATAGTCACGAGTATAGATATAGAGTAAATGAATTTGTCTCCAATTATAGCTATGCCATGCTAAATACATTGACTCTATCTTCTGTTAGTAGTAGTACTAGCTCCCTTGATGCCACTATATATTTTTATACTGATTATAAATATACAGGCCAAATCTAGTAGATTACATATTACATAAAACATAATCATGACTGCTGCCTTAAGGTTACCGGGTACCTTCGCGGGTCTCTCTCGTTAATAATTTTGTATGCGCATTGTTTTAAAGAAAACTATAGAAACCTATATACCTCTGTAAAGCTTATGAAGTGCAGAATACGCTAAATGGACTTGTTTAAAAAAAAATTCATTGTAAAGCAATGCTAAGCCAACAAACGCAAAATTGACAAGGTTTATAAAAGTCAATTAGCAGCCTTCGGGTTAACGCACAAAAACAATTCAACTGCACAATGTCAATCAGCACATAACAGCCTAAAATAGGGTGTGAGCATTTGTTGATATTTTACTTCATTCAAATGCAATTCATTCCTAAAGTTTTAGTGTTCAATAATGTCCGAGTCACATTACGCGGGATACTCTACGAGGACAAATACTTTGAATATTGCTAAACGCTCACACACTTTTCTTTGTCAGTAACTTATCTGTCTTTTGGCCGAGTTTTATAAAAATCTGGCAAGTCTGCATACCCTATTAATTCATTCAAAGCGAGGGGATACGAAGAAAAACCTAGTCAGAGATTTGGCGTGTAAAGTTTTGTGAACATTTCACACCTCATCAAAGCAAATGCCAACACGTCGAACCAACTAGCCAATGACTACGCAACTGAGGACCCATGGAGCTTCAAAGCAGTAGTGAAATTCGCGGGAAAGGTCAGATCATATTTCAAAAGAAACCTTTTGCTCTCATAACAATTCAACAGTTTCGAGAGCCGTTAAGTTTCATTCCCAAAGTTCCACAACAACTGCAAGTTGATATCCTCTCAAGCTCACGATTGAGAAGTTGAGGATTGACAACGGCCCAGGAGTGAATTCGGATCTGAATCAGACTCCGATGTGAACTCATCGATGCTCGCGTCCTCAGTCTCTTCAAATGACTCATTTGCTGGTTCCTGTTAAGCCAAATGACAGTTTAAGCCTGCTAGCGCTGCTTATATTTGGAGTTGACCCTGAAGTTGAAGGTTGTTCTTCGCTGCCTTTCGCATATTCTTCGAACCACGAGCCTTTGTCGCTGTCCGCGAGCTCAATCCTCGTTTTACCGAATTCCTGCTTATCGCCGGTTTCCTTACTTTTTCGGTCCAGGGTTCGCTTCACGTTTTACCCAAGAACTTTGCTTTTCTCTTTTGGATTTCCCCATACAAACGATTGATAAAAGACTCTAAATGCACGTTTGTTATTTCGAAGAATGGAAGCTACAACAACAGTATGCAAATTACTCGGATAACAGCTCCCGCTAAAAGTCCACGGGGTGCCCGTGGCATGTAAAGGGTTATAACGCCTCGGTGATTTATTTAGTTTCCTTCTAAATACGTTTTTTCTAAATATCTCGCAAGCTTTTATATCTTTTGAAATATTTGTTTTTCTAAATTGTAGAACAATCCATAAACTTTCCAAATAATCAATAATATTTTTTTTTTAAACATACCTTGAAGGTATCCGGTAACCTTAAAAAATATTTTGTGTTGTTGTAAATGGATGGGTAAATAATGCATGTATCAGCAGCTTCCATCAGGAGTGGATCCATGGCAACCTTGTCAGAATTAATTGTTTGTTGCGCGTTGGTGAGGCGGGGGGGGGAGCTCACTTTGGTTCATGGATCAGGAACCAAGGGGACCGACCTTGTATGAATTTTTACTAATTGTTGTGCCCTATACCAGGGGATTTGATATGACAGGTTTGATTGGGCATTTAGACAAATCCCCAGGGTACCTGACCCATGGGGAAGCCAATGATACATGCATATAACACTGCTGTAGTAGCTGCCAGTAAATATGCAAAGCTACTGATACAGTGCAAAACTGAATGCCAAATCACTGGGAGTAAGTTCAAATGAACATTGCATGTGTTATTTTAAAGACTTGTTGTTGAGGTTTTACTTGGCCTCTTGTATTCTTCCATGAAAACCATGCCTTGAACCATGTGAAATTAAACTTGTTTGGTAAAGAGTTGTAAGTCTCATAACAGCAGAGCATGATGGAATTAATCCTTCGTGTTCACCATATTATCACTGGTCTTGTGTTGCCACATGTATATATTGTCACAAACACATGTAGCCACTGTTAATGTTACAAACATGGCTGCAATTATTTTTTCCGCTTTCCATGCCAGTTATCATCACAGGCACTCTAAAATAGGATTGTTTTTACATGAGTAATATAATATTTTTATTATATGGCTTCTCTGGAGACAAAGAATCACAATTATTTTTCAAAATAATTTATATATGTAACTCTGGTAAAAAGAATCTAAAATAAGTATTATTATTCTCTCAAAGGCTAAAAAAATACAAATGTAAAATACTTATTTAATTGAACCTGCAAAGTTGTACCAACTATTCCTTGTTGAAATTCTATATGGCCCGAGTAAAGGCTGGTACAGCCTCTTATTAAATGTAATTAATTAACTATAAGGTGGAAAGCACGATTTGTAACCCTCTGTGTTTTTATGCTTATGCTCCTTTCCATTTTTTTCCTTTCTTATTATTCTGTACTTTATAATCTTGTGCAATGCATAAATAAATGAATCTGAGTCTGTGTCTGTGTCTGTGTCGTAAAACCAAAACTTGAGCCAATCACGGAGCAAGTAAAAACCCAATGAACCAATCACGAACTGAAGTAATTCGGGATTGGGTTTATTATAGTTAGAGCGGTTTTCAATTGACTGTCGAAACGTAATTGCTTTTGAATTTTATTGGTTAGTTATCCACGATTGTGTATACATTTCCTCGTTGGTTCAATTCAGGGAAAACCAATCGTGAAATGCTTCAGTTCGTAATTAGTTCATTGCCTTTTTACTTGCTCCGTGATTGGCTCAGGTTTTGGTTTTACGTTACTCAATTGAAAACCACTCAAACTCGAAAGCAATCACAAAAAGTAATTACTTTTCGACACTCAATCAAAACCTCTCTAGCAATCTTTCAGCTTTTTAACAGTGCATCTATTCATATAACATTAATTACAATATTCATTCTATAATTTCATCGTGCTGTTTATCCATTCATACTAAACAATTAACCTCAACAGGCTGCCATATTAAAAGCCGAGTACCACGTTGCAATACAACGTCATTAAAATCCACAGCAGTTTCATCTACTCGTACTACAGCAATTGCTACAACTACAAAGCGTCCTTCGACAGCTTCGACAGCACTACGAAATGTTTCTCCTTGGCTCTTGTAAAATTTCAGATTGCTAGTGCCAGGCTCCTTCTCGCCTAGCCGAGCAATCGCGCATGCGTATATCTGCGTGTATGGGTACATTCAAATCCAATATGGCGGCCGCTCTTGAAGAGTATTCACGGATTGATATAGAAAACTATCGTTTTATCCCACTACATGAATACATGTCAGATAATCGAAAGGTTTCAAGAAAAAAGCTAATACTTAACATGAAGCAGGAGCAACTCTTCATGCAGGAAGGCCATTCTTCCTGTGTATTATGGAAGAAAACACACAGCGAATTCCGAGCCAGAGGCAGAGGTGAGAAATCTATCGGAGTTGTCTTTGCCGGAGGAGCCCGCCACACTGAGCCTTCTGCGTGGGAATTAGGCAATTCCCTAACAATTTTGGAATATTCTGCCAGCAATGAAGACGCAGAGATAAAATCATGCACGGTAATTGGGCCTGATAAGATGAAAGGATCATCCCTTTTTCCCTTACAAGGGTCTTCAATGGTAAAACCTTCCAATTATGCCAGTGACAGTGTTATTTCAGATCCTTCAGTGGACAACACAGAGTCTGAATATGTTGTATACATGTGGGGAGGACTCAACACAAAAACAATGAAATGCTCTGATGAACTTGTAAAGTTTAGAATATCTGAAAATGTGTCGTCTAAAAGGGGAAGACCTGGGGCATCCAGCACTTTACAATTTAGTGTGGACCTAACAGTGTATGCAGGCACAGGTTCAGAATCTACTAATAAATATTGTCAGACAGGAACTGTTCCATCTGCAAGAACTGGACATACACTTACTGTTGTATCTGAAACCTGTGCTGTTCTTTTTGGTGGAGTTACCTTGGAGGACAGAGAAAGTGGAATTTTTCATCAATCCTGTAAAGATGGCAAATTCTACCTCCTGGATTTCAAAGAGAACAACTGGACATGCTTGATAGATGAAATCCCCCCATGTGCATACCATGCTGCAGTTTTTAACTACAGGAACAGAACATTGTACATTACTGGTGGAGTTCAGCTCCCAGATAAAGACAGTGTGAATTACTGCTCTATTGGTCAAATTGCAGCTGTCAAGATAGATAAAGACTGCAAGAGCTTAACAACAAGTGTTTTAAATGTTACTATTGACCCACCTTTATTTTTATCCTTTCATTCTGTTTCTTTATCTGATAATATTTTACACATTTTTGGTGGTTATCAAGCTAAGGAGCATGTGATATCATCCAAGCCATCCCTTAGTCCCAAAATGGTGGTGATTGACTTACATCGTCAAGTCTCTATTATTAAGAATGCAACCGAAGAGCATGCAACTGCAGGGCACTCCATGATTAGTCTAGGAGAGTCTACTCTCTGCATGTGCGGTGGAGTGAAGAAAGAAATCCTTCTGTTTACAGATGTCATCCCACAGGCTGATGCTTGTGAACTTGATGGTAAATGCATCATAAACAAATCAGATGTTTTGTTTCCCATCCCCTGGTTGAAATGTGATGGTGTATGCAAAAGATGGATACATCTAATCTGCAGCGGACAGAAACAAATTCCGAAAGACAAGTTTATTTGTAAGGACTGCAAATTTTCGAAAAGGCTTTAAAATTCTCATCTCTGTATCAAGAGTGATTTTACAACAACCTGTGAAACAAAATATAACACCACAATTTAATGTCTTAGACTAAAACGAAGAAAACTAAATCATAGTCAAAGTGTATTAATCTAGGCTCTGTTTCACGGGTTGAGTAAAACCACTAATTCATAAGCAGTCTAATATATTATTCATCAACAAATAAGTCAATATTAGGTATTCAACCATGTTTTTTCTGAAGGAAACCTAAATACAAGTTATCGACTCGAGAAACAGATCAATGGATAATTTCAGTTTTTAATGTTGTATATTATTTTGTACACCACAATACAATTCACAAGTGACTTTGTTTAATGTCACCTGACTATACTTTTGCTTGTGTACATATTATGCATTATTTATTAAGGTTATTTCCCAAACATTTGCACCTCAAAACTATTTTTCTAAAATTACATTGTACATGTATGCACAAGCACACATTTTCATTATTGTATACAGCTATTTCAATTAATGTTGTCTGGGAGAGAGGGAATAGGGCATTACGGTATTCCCAGACCAACATGAATTAGGATTAAGAGTTACACGACCTGAATGACTTAGCTTACAGTTTATTTATCTATCTTTAGCCTGTGTACAGCCGTCAAACTTTTTAAAAATGCCTTAGACCCAATGCCATATTCCCTAATACCATATTTGGCCTTAATGCCTTATCCCATATTCCCTAATACCTATCTCTTAGACTGTCAATTTTTTTTTGAAATAGCTGTATACAACATACTTTCAACATGCACTCACTTACACATTTGCACCTCAAAACTGAACATGTTTTCTTAAAATGTTGTCTCTACAAATAATAAATTATTATTAAGAAAAGGTTATATAGATTTGTCATAACTTCCTATTTTTTTGAGGGACAGGTCACAGAATTATGGCCAATTTTATTGCATCTACTGCATTTATACTTGTTCCTGGAAACATGACTTAGTTGCATCAATGCATGACTACAATAAAGCCAATGCATCCGTAAAACATCTGTGACACTTTCAAAGGTGCCACTTTTTCTGGAGTGGTTCTTACGTAAATGCCTGAATATTTTATTGCCTGCCTCGTTTCCCTCGCCTGAAAACCCACCCAAGGTGCCTTCTTCTTCAATGACCTCTTGAACATGCTCTATTGTTTTATGCACATAGTTACTCCAGCGTGCATATGAGTAATTTGCTTTTAAGAGCTCACCAAACTCTTTCCCTACTGCCTTGTACTTAATCCACTCATTGGGGTATTTTTCTTTTGGGTTCCTGCAACTAAATATTTTGTGCATAAATCGTAATTTCGATAATAATTCTGAAAAATCTTCCTTTTGTTTTCCAGGCTTTAAAAGCTGAACAACATGTACTTCATTTTCTTTAGAAAATAAAATCCTAGCATAATTGCCAGGCATCATGAGACTTGGGTTTATTCCAATAGTCTTTTTGAAGTGGCAGTCAAGCTTGTGGGTAGCATTTACAATTAAATGCTTTATGTCACGTGTCTCCTCCCACTGAGTAACTTCAGCAATTTCTCGAGCTAGCAGCTTGTAAGTAAATCTCCCTAAATTTATTTTTGCATGAGTTGCATCAACTTTATGTTCAGAGTGTTCTATATTAAGAACTGGGTGGCTTTTAACTCCTTTAGCTAAAGCAGATAGCTGTTTTTGGTTAAGTTTCTCTGGGTTAAAGTGAAGGAGGTTGGCAATAGCCTTTGTTTCATGGAGAGAGCGGCAGATACTAAAGGTTCCAAGTTCAGATTTAGCTGTTTGCTGTGTAGCATAACACAAGTCGCACATGTAAGTGGATCCTGCTCCCTGAAGACCACCATCTGCACGTGTTCTCTTTTCATCGACCATTGAGTTGACAAATCTCAATTTGCATTTCCTCCAGACTCCTTTCATTTCAATGCTCATGTAATTTTGAGTCATTTGTTCCCGCTCCTTTTCAACTGGGTCAACACAAACCACCATGGCAGCAGTTTGATTTTCATCACATATTGCTTCAATTAGACTCCTCTTAGTGCGTACCGACCCAGGTAACTTTTCTTCCCATATTGTTTCTGTGCCTCCATCACATTGAACTTTAATGTTTAAAATACAAAAAGAGTATCTAAAAGCTTTGTCAGCTAAAAAACGGTCATGTTTTTCTTTATATTGTGAAACATCACCAAGGCCATCCCCACCATCCTTAATCAGAACCTCAAATAATTGATTGTCATCTATGCTGTATTTTTCTAAACCTTCCTCAATGTCTGTGGCTAGTTCAGAGATAGCCTTTGCCACTGCATCACTATAATTCCAACGTACTCCAACGACATTAGGTGTAGGGAATTGAGGTAGTGCTAACCTAAAACCTGACATAACATCAACTGGTTTGGAATTGCACTTGTTGTGGATTAACAAAACATTATCCTCGTTATCGATTAGTTTATAGTTCACCCAAGAAGGTAGGTAGGTGTTTTCTACATTGTCCACTTGATATGGAGGTTTAAAAACAAACTGTCCCCTTGAGTTCAAAAAATCATACTGCTGCTTATATTGGTTTTTTGTTTGTAAAAGATCAATCCTGCTTGCCAAGCATTCATCAGCAGTAAGGCAGTAATTGTCTTGTTGTTCCCACAAGTAATCAACTCTATCAGCAAGTTCCATTTTACAGTTAGCTCGTAGTTTTGTTGACAACATGGAAAACAGAACGTCCTCTTCATCTTCATTATTTAAGTCACAAAATGAGGCAAGGTTGTCAAACATTTCTCGAAGCCTTCCACGTTTTGAATACTGCCTTGAGACATCAAACAATTTGACTTTTTTATATGGGCCCCTTTTCTTTGATTTTCCTTTAGAAAATTTGCATGCTGTTTCATGATCATGTAGATTGTCTAGTTTCAAAGTCTCTGTGCATCCATTGCCTGAATAGATGCATCTGACAGTAAGTAGTTCAAAAATTGAAAACAACTGCTGTTTAAGAGGTAAAATGTCCTCAAGATCTGCAACCTGACGACACGATGGGCAAACTCCACTGCTACACTGAAGCCATCTTCTAATGCAGTATTCACAAAAAACATGATGGCAGCCACTCAGTATTACAGCTGATGTTGGTACATCCAGGCAAACAGCACATTGGAATACTTTGGCAAATTCTCTTTCTGTGAATCTGTCCAAAGGTATTCCAGGTAGAGGATGGATATCTTCTTCAAATGGATCTACCCGTGACTGTTTCCATTCTGCATAAGTCATAAAGGATTTTGGTGATGTATCCTCCTTATCAGATGCAGTACTTGTTGCTTCTGATGGGTGATGATGAGAACTGCAACCATCCTTAATTTGACTTGTGCTTGGGGTACTAGGTGGTGGATAAAAAATATTCTTGGTGCACAACTTCTTACTTCCCATTTGATCTCTGTCAGTATCAGTCAGTCCTCTCTTTCTTGGACTTTGTCTCTGGGTGTAGGAACAAATAGGGCAGTTCCCTGTCCTTTGTAAATATTCTCCATGAGGACTAAACTCAAAATATTTCCCTTTATCAAGGGGAAGTTTCCTTTGATTCTTGCTCTTCCCTTTCTTGTATCTTAGAATTTTAAGGACACAACAGTTGCACAGAAAGCTGGGATGCTGATCTTTGGTGTCACCAGAAATATCTAAGTTGTCAATTTCCAACAGCTCTCTTCTGAAATTAGCAGCTAACCTGGGTTTGTGCCTTGTATTTCCACTTTCAACCGCAGTCGAATCAAACGGCTTCCCACATCTTCGGCAAAACATGCCCAGTCTTTCTTGGTGAAACGTGACATCCATAACAGCAAATTCGCTTCAAAATCTGTGAGTTCAAGGCAAAGTTTGAATGTGTTCTCACGTGTGCTCACGGCAGAGAGTCCCCAATCTCTGGCAAGTAAACACTGGATAGCTAGGCAAAAGCACCAATTTTAACCGGAGAAAACCGGATCCTTTCGAAAATAATAACTTTTCGATTCCTTATTTACAAGTCTAACAACTTGGACTTTTGATTTTCGAAAATTACGACCGAGAAACTATAGTATATAGCAGTAACAAGTTAGCGTTTTCTAGCTCAATAAAGCACGAGGAATCGAACGGTGGATACTGCGCATGTGTACAAGCAGTAGCTTTTATTCCAGGCGTTTCGAGCATCAGTGACCGCGAAGACAAAGGAAGGGTGGCCGGGATTATTCGACAGAAAAAGTAATGGGAACTAGTAGTTAGCATATTTGAAATTTAATAAGAACTTTTCATAGTGGACAGGTAGGCCGCAGTGTGTTTGAATCCACGCCAGGCATAAATGACCAGAAAGATTATCCTAATCCGGGATTAGTTTAATCGACTTTAATACAACCAACCAAACAAACAAACACCTAAATGGTAATATCCTACTTTAGATGTATACTCTACTTGTCACGCACAAAGGTTTTAATCTGAGGTTCAGCGGTCCGTAACTTCAATTTATTATGTTCTCGGATAAAATTAATTTCCGCCGGAACCGCATGTCTGTATCTAACATGTTTAATTTTAGATTTTCATTTTCTGTTGTAACACCAAGCCAAAATATAAAATGGTTTTCCGACTATTGGAAAAAAAGAATGATTTAAGTAATTTTTATACCATTTAATGTTTCAGCCACAAAGCGCAGGTTACCGGAAATAGACCTCGCTTTCGCGATCTCAGCCGTTTCCGGTGACGCAAATCAAATCTTCTACCTGATGAAGTCAACGGTGAATTCCATCATTGACAATCACGGTCGTACAAAGATCCACTATGCCCTTATTCAGTACCAGAGCTATGCGAGATTGACATTTGATGATAATAAGATTTTTAACACAGTTCAGAATCTGAAGGCGTACATTGATGCTATGCCTCGCTATAACAGCGGTTCTGATATAGATAGGGCACTCACCGAGGCTGATGCTCTGTTCATGGGGCCTGGGGCAAGGCCAAATGCTAAGAAGGTTCTAGTGGTGATTACAGATAACGCATCCGGGAGAACAACTCAGGTAGGTTTTTGTCAATGGTTTGTTTCTCTGCTTTACTTTTTTGACTCACGGATCGACGTGGTAGGTCTGGAAATCTTTGGTGTGTACGATTTGTCCGCCAGCTCGCTCACTCTTTCACACTCTCACTCACTGACTCACGTACTCTCTCACTCTTTCACTCACTCACTCATTTACAAACTCACTCACTCACTCACATAGACTATATCGCAACCCCGCCGTCGCAGTGCACTCTGGGATGGATATCTCAGTTTCCATTGTTCAATCCAAGATGGCCGCCCATCAACAACAATGGAAAACTGAGATATCCATCCCAGAGTGCACTGCGACGGCGGGTTGCGATATAATCTATACTCACTCACTCTGATATGCCCTTGGAGTTACTATTTCATTTCTTCCACACTAGTGAGGTTTTGACCTTTTTGATTGCATACGTGTTATTTATTTACTCCCTCAGGAGATCCAAGCAGCTGCTAAGCCTCTTAAGGACAAAAACATCGCCATCATTGCCGTTGCTGTGGGTAACCAGGCGAGTATACCAGAGCTGGAGGCGGTTACCGGTAATGGCAACAATGTCCTGCCAGCCAACAAGACCGACGACCCCGAGAAACTTGGTCAGAAGATTATGGAGAAAGTTATGGAAGGTTAGTAGAGTGGATAAAAAAGTAGACCTTGTGGTTACTAATGTAATAGCCTTCCCCCAGAAGCCATGATAATTAGTTTTATCAAGAGAGCATAAGTAAGAGAGGCAATCTTGTAACTCATGGTGTGGGATGATAATGTCTAATAAAATCTATTTTTAGTAACCGGAAGCAGCTGAAGCAAAGTACGCGAGCGCGCGACAACAACTGATCTCATGGCGGTAAAGTATGTTGCCGCCGTGAGATTGTCGTGCGCTCACACACTTCTCAACTGCTTCCGGTTACTAAACATAGATTTTATTAGACATTATCATCGCACAAGCGCGCGTATATGACAGTAAATTCCTGTGTTGACTTCACCATCATTAGCATATTGGAAATCTAGACTTCTATAATTCATAGACGCACCACTCAAATGAAGAAATGTTCTACTATTTAACTATTTACTTGATCGTACTGGTTAATACTAGCGACATAAGTATAAGCACAAGCAACATACGCAGACGCAGACGCAGCGCCGTATTATCATTAGCGGCGCTTGTTCTTGTCTCACACCTGTGAATAGAACAAGTAATAATAATGATAAATACGGCACTGCGTCTGTGTATGTTACTTGTTCTTATATCATATGCATCTGTCACTAGAACAAGTACTGCTAATGATAAATACGGCACTGCGTCTGCATATGTTACTTGTTCTTCTCTCACACCTATGACTAGAACAAGTACTGCTAATGATAAATGCGGCGCTGCGTCTGCATATGGTTCTTGTTCTTATCTCACACATGTGACTAGAACAAGTACTGCTAATGATAAATACGGCACTGCGTCTGTGTATGTTGCTTGTTCTTATCTCACACCTGTGACTAGAACAAGTACTGCTAATATAGCAATAACATGACTTTTGGGCTTACTAAAAGCTGGGGTGTACAAAAGTATTATAATAATTAACATTCTTCTTAAAAACAAAGATCTCTGAATTGATGAACGCTTTTTAAATGGTTTCCTCGTGAAATCCGATTGGCCAAGAAGCAGGGCGGTAAATGTGTTTGCCGCCCGCTCGGTTCGTCATCGGCCCGCTAGTTTGAGACCTTTCGCGAGGCCGGTTTTCTATTTGGCCGCGTATTTTGATCATAATATCAATATATAACTTGTTTTTATTTAAAGAAGGGGCAATCGGGGGTTTTCCCAAAAAAAAGGGGCAATAAGGGTTTTGGAGCTCGGATTTTGTGTCAAACAGGTCAGGATTTGAGCCTCACATACATACCCATTTTTCATGTAAGTACCCCTCCCCCTCCGGGACTCAATTAACGCCATCATAGATTATTCTGACATTTATTGGCAGATGCCTTATCAGATGTGGGACATTTGTATTCCCATAACGATTAATGAACAACCAATAAGATATCGCTAAAGAGAACTGATCATGCATAAGATTATAACTATTCCGCTTTAGAATAATTCTTCTACAGTAAGAACCATATGATTTTGGGAGATGATTGTTACTTTTCGATTCATTGGCACTTTAAAACGAACACTGGGCTGACGTTCCTTGTCTTTGAATGTATTTTGCCTGTTGCATTTAAAAAGTGTCTTTCCTTTGGTAATAAAAATCCATCTTCTTTTACAAACTGGGCATTCGAATGTTACTTTTAAAAAAATTCCCCAAACACCACTATTCGTCAAATTTAAAGGTGTTTACATTGTATATTCCCAAACTCGTTCTCAATGTGACACATCTGGACTCATGGTCTCAGAAATAACTAAACCAGTTGGTGAGCAGAGTGAAAATATGAAGTACGAATCTCTCCACTTTACCGAGAAGTCCTGGGGGGCACCAATTATGCTAACTATAATTTTGACTTCCGGCGTTAACTGACGTCCATATTTCCGTTAAACCATTAAATACACAAAATAACTTAACTATGTCACGAACAATGGCTTAAACAATATTTTTCTTTTTTATGATTCTAGAACAAACGACTAGCACGACAACTATTGTTCCTCCTAAAGCGCCAACAGGTAGGTTCCGGACTTACTAATAAGATTGTTAAGTCAATGATTCGTGTAAGAAGTACGGTACCGAACGGCATTCAGATGGTGCAAGGTGTTAATTTTCTATAGTGAAAAGTCTTGATCTGATTGGTTGAAACATAAAAATCGCCCTTAAGATTAGGAAGACGTTTAATTTCCTCCAATTTTTCAAACTATTAAAACTTTGATTTGCACTACGGTTCCAAATGTCGTTTATAAAGCATAACGTATGTTCGGAACCTTATCAATCGTGCCCGTTTCGTAGCTATTGTTTTTGGCTATTCCTATTGGTTAGAAGAGACCTTGTTCATAAAAATGGAATGAAACAAAAACTTTTAACTACTTTTATTTCAGAATATGCATAATTATCAGCCGGTGATTTCGTAGTCTAAAACACAGACAAATTCCATGTGAGGGAGGCTCAATGCCGCAGAACAATGGTTTTATTGTACTTTTTACACGGATCATTATTTAATAGGCCTTTTGCAGGAAACAGTCACGTGCTGATATCTCACTTCAATAACCAATCCCACGGGAAAGGCTTTACTGGACGGAAAACAAACTTCCAAATGTTGTTTTAGAAAGATCGACACTCGATTGGAGGAGTCTTTTCGATGATGATAGATCTGCCATAAAATAGAAACCACAAGCCTGATTGATCTACATTTCATTGCATGTCAAGGAAGATCGCAGCCTATTGTGTTGGTGCCCGCAGGCCTATTTGTAATTTAAACACGAAGTTCCAGTATAAAAGGGTTAGCTCCTCCTCTTTTCACGCCTTTGAATTCGAAATTTGAAATTCAATTTCCAGAGCAGTGACGAACTGAAAGTAAGTATAACTTTTAACTAAAACAAACCCCAAAACGTGAACAGAGAGAAGATAAATGTTCATTGATGATTACCAATGGTATTTTATGATTATTTACGAAGTTTGTAGACCTTAATTATTTCTGTTTTCGTAGCAACCCTAGTGAATGGGATATGCAGTTTGATACTCTCATGCCAAGGGCTACTCGTAGGATGCACATTCTTAGGGTGGTCAAAGCCCATGGCTACTCTGTTAAATGTATGCAGTATTTATTTTACACTTTGATAATGTATATATTTAAATGACGGTATGAGGAGTTGTTTCATACTTTAAATACCTTGGTCAGATTGACAGACTCCAGAAGAGGGCACATAAATTTCGTTATATTAGTAACTTTATTCCTATTAAGGAAAAAATTAACAACAGAAACCACAAGCTTTGGAAAAAAGTCATTCACAGTAGTTCGCATCCTCTCTTCCCTGCAGTCAGGCAACGAGTGTTGCGACCCAGAAAGCACACATTTGTCTTACCTCAGGTCAAAACTGAGCGCTTCAAAAAGTGTTTTATTTAACTAATATTCAACTGATATATGGGAATGGCAGAAACAGTTACATGCGCACGTAGTTCTAGCGTTTTCTAATAGTTACGTAATATTACATAGTATTATTATTATTACATAGCATTATATTAATTTTATATATCTTCTCAATACAATATAAACTCAAACGTATATAGCGCATATCAATAAATACTTTATTATTATTATTCAGAAGTAAAATATTGATCTATTTGATCTAAATTTCGAGCGATAAGCAATCAGTAGGGAGCACTCAAGCGGAGCATAACAGAGATGTTCATTCCACAAAATATGGCAACTGAAGGAGTCAATGGCCTGGCCATGACCGTTTTATACCGCGACACATCCGGGACATTTTTGCGTACATCAGCGCCAAATTGAAAAGGAGATTCTACAGTAAACCAGCTTATTTACATCGTACATACGATCTATGAAGCCCTAGAGAAGGGTAATGACGTTCGAATGGTCTTTTTAGATATCAGCAAAACCTTTGATCGAGTTTGGCACAAAGGACTACTCCACAAACGTGAAGCTATAGGAATTAGATACCCTCTCTTAAGGTGGTTCCGCAGTTACCTTTCAGATAGGTACCAACGTGTTGTACTAGATGGCCAATGCTCTCAATGGAAAAAGATTGAAGCGGGGGTTCTACACTGTTCAGTACTTGGGCCATACTTTTTTCTTATCTACATTAACGACATCACCTATAATTTATCTGCAAAGAGTTTTCTCTACGCTGCTGATACGTCTATTTTAGATATTGTGGGTAAACTCACTTCTTCTATCAGATTGAATGAAAGACCTTGATAATATAGATCAGTGGTCCACTCAATGGTTAGTATCTATGAATGCTAAAAACAAAAACTATTACATTACCAGTGAAAAAGTCAAAACCTAGCCACCTTCCTCTGTATTTAAACGGTCAACCCGTCGGTGAAGTAGGAAATCACATCCATTTGGGTCTAACGTTATATTCAAATATTTCATGGAGAGAATATGTAGTTAATATTCACCAGAAGGCATCCAAACGCGTTAATATGTTAAAGGGTTTAAAATTTAAGTTAGACAGATCCAGAATTGAATTCTCTCTACAAAACTCTGATAAGACCGATAATGATATGCCAATGTCATGTGGGACGGTTGCACTGATAGCAAATCTAATCTTCTAGAAAACATTCAATACGAATCAGCTCGAGTCGTTACCGGTGCTATGAAAGGAACTAGTAGAATACGCTTATTAGATGAGCTTTGTTGGGAAGACATGACAGTCAGAAGGAATATGCATAAACTTACACGTTATTATAAAATCGTTATCGGGATTTCCTCGCACATTCTAAATAGCCTGTTGCCGTTAAGAGTCGGTGCTAGATCCAGGTTTTCTTTAAAATCTAGAGATAATTTTTCATTATTTCAAACCCGAAAAGAGAGATATAAAAATTGTTTTCCCTTGAACTACAAATGTTTAGAATGACATCGATCCTTGTTTGCGTACAGTCGAGTCAATCTCCTTATTTAAGAAGAAGCTCCGATACTCATTTCATCTCAAAACGTACAATAGTACTACTTATGAAATTTCTCTCAGCCGCTATGCCTCGATACTTCATACAAGACTGCGAATTGATCATTGTGCCTTGCACTCGCACCTTTATGGAATAACTTGCAATCCTAGCCCGGAACGCGTGTGTAATAAGGTACAACTGAATCAGTTAAACACTGTTTCTTATTTTGTCCCCGGTGTGCTGCTCAGTTCATCCAACTAGTTCCCTCTGCTGCACAGATAATTAGCCATTTGCCGGCCAGGGCTGTCTAACTAAAAAAAACTTATTACTACATGGCTCAAACCTCTTGAGCAAACTTTACAATTACAATCCGTGTGACGTGTACTATTGCTAAAATAATATTATGAGCTACGAGGGGCAGATTAACTGCAGAAAAGGTACTTTTTGACCAAAAAGTGACACTCTTCGTCATCTTATTTATTGTTTTACTTTTTAACGCCAGCAGGTATAAATGAATGTCGTACATCGAAATCATCCCCTGTGACAGGATTCCTAATTTTCGTGTCCATATATTATTCGTAATCGGACCCTTGCATCAAATTCACGAAACTTTCACCCCTGATTTTTGTTGTCAATTTCTTGAAACTGACGTTTATGTTTGGAATAAAATGTACCACCCCGTGTCAAGAATACAATACAATCTTCAATCTGTTATTACAAACACCATTGTACGAATTATTTATCTGGGCCCTTTTTGCCTGACGCGGCTCAGTATCACAGACGCAGTACTCAAATCAATAAATATTTTCCTTATTTAGTAACGTTGAAAAAATTATAAAATATTTGAGCTCATATGCACTTTACGTGGAAAGTCACTCTATATGTCATATTATGTTCTCTAATGATATTACTTTGCTGACTAAGCTTACACATGACTTCTTATTCTCTTCAGGGTCCATGCAGTGTTCGTGTTACACTTTTCATGGTGATTTGATGTCTTGGAATAAAAGTCGTCGACAGTGTTTGAGCGAACAAGGTGACCTGGTATCGATTGAGACAGAAGAAGAGTGGATGTTTATCAACAATCACATTCAAAACAGAGAAACCAACCCAGGCAGTTATAATGAATGGTACATCGGTCTCAGGAAGGAGAATAAAAACTGGAAATGGGATAATAATCGCACACTTGTTATTAATAAATGGCAAGCTGGAGCACCCGAGAGAAACCTTAGAAGAAATAATAAATCAATTTACGTCATCATGGCCAAGGAGTGGCCACCCGGCAACAAAGGGTCATTCAACAACGTCAGAGAATATATGTTGAAAGGACGTATTTGTGAGTACATAACAGGTAATAACGCCGGGATATAAGAGCGGGTTTCGATCAAGTGTCGAAAGTAGTAAGTGATTGCCTTGGGTTAGCGGCTTAGCTTTTCCGCATTGGCTGTTAAACATGTTTTGTAAGTATCAGTCAATCAAGTGAGTGAGTTCTTCTACACTAAAACCAAATATTGTTTTTGCTCTTTGGTCAAGTAGTCAATTTTTGTTTTAGCCCGAGAGGTATCCACGATTGCGTTTACTTTTCCTCGTGATTGGTTCGAGTAAAACCAATCACGAACTGCTTCAGTTTGTGATTGGCTCATTGCGCTTTTACTTGTTCTGTGATTGGCTATGTAATTGGTTTTACGACACTTATATCGTTAAACTGCAGTCTATAGAGCGATTTTCGATTTTGAGTGTCGTACTCATCAACATACTGACCAATTTTAAAGAGTATTCTAGACAAATTAACCAATGATAAAAAGTCTTGTTTTATTGCAGGCGATTACAATATTAAACCAATCCAGATACAAATTCATTCTATAATGATATGCTAGGCTATTATTTCTTCCCGCTGATCGTAAAGCCTACTGGAATAACAGCAAATTCTGCCACATTAATAGATAATATATAAACAAATGCAACATAAATTGTTAGGTTTACTGTATACATATATATCTGATCATTTGCCAGTGTTTGTCATACAGAGTGCCTCGATAGAAATTTATTACAAAAAGGTGTAATTCTGCAACGAATGAAGCAAACTACCTTCGTGAACTATCTTGACCAGATTGGAACCAGATATATGAAACTAGTGACCCTAATCAACAACATACAACTTTCCTAATAATTCATCCAAATCTCTATGATAAACAACTGCCATTAAAAACTGTTTAAATAAATCCTATAACTAGAAAAAAAATGGATGGATCACTCAAGGAATCCTAAAATCAATCAGACCGAAATAGATGATTTAGGTTAAAGACTAAAAGTCATATACCTAGTAATATTTTAAAATGGAAACTGAGTTTACCGTAATAAATTAAACCACTTTATACGGTCCTTCAAAAACTCATGAATAATTAATGAGCATTTTGTCCAATCAGATGAAGCAAATCAGTCACGTGCATGCTCCTTTATACCTGATAAAATCTCATCATTCTAAAAGGTCCGCGGAGCGATTTGAATTCTGTCCCAGGGGGAAACTGGGTTAATGATTGAGACAATGGAATTTCTATTGATGTTTCAGCTTTCTCATTGAATTGCTAATTAAGATGAACGTTTTATATAAAGAATACTAATGAACATGAAATTTTATATAAAGTTTCATCCTAATTAAGAATTCACTGATAAAGACCCAAAGATAGCAAAAAGTACACGGAACATAAGGTACCTAGATAATATATTTTGCACTAAATTTACTGATATCAGCAGACTACCGAGATACACAGAAAATATTTTTTAAATGAAGTTATCCAACTTGTTTACCGAGCCACTGTTTAGTTCCAATTATTAAACCAAACTCAAAGCCGTAAAATAATCAAAAATTTAGAGTCTGCCGTCATGTCAGTCACATCGCTTTCCAAGTCTTGAACTTTATCGAGGTAAACCACGACACCAAATCCTTCAAGTGCAGGTACTTCTTGCATTGCGAAACGCCGCTTCAAACAACATAGTATGGTAATTTCTTCATGTCATTCCCTTGAGATGATTGTAATTGCAGGCGGTGATTACTCGAATATTTTGCGTGGCGTTGTGAATACAAAGGTTCAATGGTTCATTAAGTAACCATTCCCTTGAGATGTGCGTCTTTCTTTCATTGGATTCTTAAAGCGTTTTTGAAGCCGTTTAAAACACTCACAGCACGTGTTTTATCACTTGATAAAACACTGCTGTTCGTGTTTTAAACAGTACATAAAACATAATTACTATAAAAATTTACTTGAGAAATTTAGTGGCAATCTGAGAGCTACATGGTATATAGTAAATCAAATATTAAAAAATAACACAGTTTCTTTAATTTATAGACCATAATGGTACAAAGCTTAATAATGAACTCGACATTGCAAACATACTTCACTAATGTTGGTCCATCTTTATCCAAAAAGCTCCCGGCATGCTCAAAAACATTCAAATATTGGATGAAAGAATCCTTTCAAGTCAAACTGTCATTAACTTATATTGCACCATTTAATGTACTTGATTGTCTCTATGAATTAGATTCTTTAAAATCAACAGGAAGTGATATTATACCTATTTAATACATAAAACAGTCTGCTGAAATCATTTCAGACCCCTTTGTACTATAATACGGCGTATTATTTATAAAACAAACTTAAAACCCTTCTATCTTTTGCAAAAACGGGCTGTTCGAGTATTAACATTCTTAAAATACCAAAAATACAGTCGACCTTTATTTTACCGTCTTAACCTTCTTAAAGGAGAACTGAAGTCTAAAATCAACTTTAGTTCAATGAATAGATCTAAACATGAAAAGACTCATACCAACATTCATTTTACTGTGTTCTGCGTCAAAGGAAAGAAAATCTGCATATCTTACTCCCAACCGCCGCTATGTACAGACGGCTCAATTCATTCCTATACTACGCAACACGCCCAACGCGTACAAAATCATAATAACACTATATAGAACTAGTGGAGTGTGACAGTGCCGGATGCCTGGTGGACAGCAGCAAACGGTTTCTTTAATAAACTACGGTAATACAAATCATTACATAGTTCTAATATTACAAAATCATAATATTTAACAGGACATGAAGGAATGGAGAAAACATTCCATAACCACACATCATCCTAAAAGGATGGTCGAACAATCAAATGACGTAATCACATGATAATAAGTAGCTTTACACATGCTTAAATCAAATAATACCGAAAAATCGATATCTAAAGAAAATAATAATGTACGTTGCCCGGTACGAAAAACCATCGTAAACAACCACGTCTTGCTACATGGAAAAACTTCTGGAAACGTACTCCTCGACCGAATGCAATCGTACAAGGCTCCGAGGGCTAAAGCCAAAATGGTTATATCTTGAATAATAATAATTTAAAACATTAAAACTAAAGTTTTGGCTGACTTGTGACTGTCCAGCAAGCGAAAGAAAGAATTCTAAACTGATTGGCCTTTATATACCTCAAATATGAATATTAAACATATGTACAAGAAAAGAAACTAATGAACTATCACTTAATTGATAAACAAATAGCTACGTGCCGTAATGAAGACGCTTTCCAACTCACTTTGTTACGTTGGAAAGCCTCTATTCCTGTAATCTGTGACGTACATTATGGGGATTAAATTAGTTTTGTTATGTTATTCTCGGCGTTGAATAGATGGACTAACGACTCATAATTGCGCACTATTGTGTTTTCTTTGTGCTGGAGGTGTGGTTGTTTTTCCCTGGTATGCATAACGATACAGGGGGAAAAGCACAGAATTGAGCCACCACACAAACTGGCTTTATCAGCGTATAATCGGCTATTTTTCGACCTTCAAAACGTATTTCCTCTTATTGACGTGCACCACAAAGATATAACATCGTAGAATATATTTCTCTTTAATACTAGTTTGTATAGTCGTCGGATTGATTTAGGGTTCAGTTCTCCTTTAACGCGTCTACGAAATTACTAAACTCCAGCTTGGTGAACTTGTTTATAAACATTCTAATAATCTCTTGCCAACCGGTTGTGATATTCTATTTACTAAGATAAAATACTAATTACGGAAAGTTCTCAGATACATTTGCTGCAGTACAAATTTGGAATGAAATACTTTTAAATATAAAACAATCGACATCTCTTCGTTTATTTAGAACACGTTACAAAAAACTCCTTCTAGATTATTCTACTGAACTTTAAACTTAATTCACTATAATGTAAAATTACCCTATTAGCTAATTTAGTTGATTGCTTACTTCATTGTTTTATTTCGTAGACCACTTCTTTGGCCTTGAATCACTATAGATTCCATGTATATATACGCTTAGCTTTAATATTCAATTCAGTCATTTCCACTCACATGGAATTTATTAAGTGTAATTAATTAATTATAAGGTGGAAAGCACGATTTGTAATCTTCTGCGTTTTTATGCTTATGCTCCTTTCCATTTTTCTTCCTTTCTTATTATTCTGTACTTTATAATCTTGTGCAATGCATAAATAAATGAATCTGAATCTGTGTCGTAAAACCAAAACGTGAGCCAATCGCGGAGCAAGTAAAACCCAATGAACCAATCACGAACTGAAGTAATTCGAGATTGGTTTTATCATAGTTAGAGCGGTTTTCAATTGAGTGTCGAAACGTAATTGCTTTTGAATTTTAATGGTTAGTTATCCACGATTGCGTATACCTCGTTGGAACCTCGTTGGTTCAATTCAGGTAAAACCAATCGTGAATTACTTCAGTTCGTGATTAGTTCATTGCCTTCTTACTTGCTCCGTGATTGGCTCAGGTTTTAGTTTTACGTTACTCAATTGAAAACCACTCAAATTCGAAAGCAATAACCAAAAGTAATTACTTTTCGACACTCAATCAAAACCTCTCTAGCAATCTTTCAGCTTTTTAACAATAACAGTGCATCTATTCATATAACATTGATTAAACATTATTCATTCTATGATTTCATCGTGCTGTTTATCCATTCATACTAAACAATTAACCTCAACAGGCTGCTATATTAAAAGCAGAGTACCACGTTGCAATACATCATTAAAATCCACAGCAGTTTCATCTACTCGCACTACAACAATTGCTACAGCTACAAAGCGCCCTTCGAGAGCTTCGACAGGTAGGCCGCAGTGCATGTGTTTGAATTCACGCCAGGCACAAATGACCTTCAAAATCTCCTGTCCTCATACCAACAAATGTCTTTTTTGTTTTCCAATTCAACGGAATTTGGCGGGAAAATGGCGTCACGAATTCCCATTGTTACACTGTAAATTCAAAAGAGCTGTTTCAGCCCAAAAAGCCAAATCAGCCCCAAAGGCACTAGGGCTGATTTGGCTCTTATAGGTGTCGTTTTGAAAAATGAAGCCAAATCAGCCCCAATAAAAAACAAATTGACCCCATAGATTTCTAATTTGGCCCCTTTATGTCATTTTAGTGCTACAATAAGAGCCAATTTAGCTTTTAAGCAAGGGTCGTATTGACCCCATTATTTCTAATTTGGTTCTTAGGCCATTTTAGTCCTACAATAAGGGTCAATTTAGCTTTTTAGCATGGGTCGTATTGACCCCATTATTTCTAATTTGGTCCTTAGGCCATTTTAGTCCTACAATAAGGGTCAATTTAGCTTTTTAGCATGGGTCGTATTGACCCCATTATTTCTAATTTGGTCCCTAGGCCATTTTAGTCCTACAATAAGGGTCAATTTAGCTTTTTAGCATGAGTCATATTGACCCTATTAATTTAAATTATTTTTCCTACTCTTTGAAACCACATAGGCATGAAGTCTGGTGTCATGGGCTGATTCCTATACCGTAGACCGCAGCGAGTGGATATAACATAAAGCCGCAGAGTCCGGAAATTTTCTCAGATGCGAATAACTATTTAAATTGTTTCTACTTTGTGAGGAAGTTAGCATGTACATGTACATTGCTTATGCATTAATAAATGAAAAATAATTCAAAAGTACGAAATAATATTATGAAAATAGTCCAGAAGAGTCCGCAGTTGTTCCGCGAGTACAACCGTGTCTCCTGGTGCACAAGTAGAGACTGGTAACTACGGTACTGCAAATTTGTCAGCGCCAACGCTCATGAGTATATCAGGTTTCGAGTACTTCAAGTTCAACGGTCACGATCAACGAAGAAGTTTCTGGTTTTGAGCGGTCTTGTCCTACAACTTTAATGGATTTACAGAAGGTTAGCTAGTTTAAGAGTTTTGGAACCAAGCTAAGAACTTATCAAGACGTCGTTTGAACCACGAATGGCTATTTATGGGCTGGTATCCTTGGAGGAAAACGAAACACTAAAGACAGTTCGAAGATGATAGATGGTAAGCCTTGCATCATGTCATGATCAGTTTTAAAGTAATTCCTAATTTACCTACAAGTAGATATGTTGATCAGTAGGTCCCTTAATAATACTAACACAAAGTAAATGAGTATATCATGGACGAACTAACTGTGTAAAAACAGGATGAGCCGGGGTGGCGCAGTGGTCAAGCGCTTCTCCTCTCAGTCTCACCTCTGGATCTGTGGGAAATGGCAAGATGTTGAGTTTTTTTTAGCAAATATCTAGCTTTGTAGAGCCCAGGTTCGATCACCAAAGCGGCGCTATACTGTATGTGAGTTGAGTTTGTTGGTATCTTATATATTACCCTTGCTTCGAGGGTTTTTCTCCGGGTTCTCAGGTTTTCCTCCCTCCATAAAAACCAACACGCTTGTAATTTAGCCAGGCCCTGGCTAAGATCAGCCCCGTGGTGCCATTGCAAATTCAAGGTTATTATTATCTGTCAACATGCATCTCTGTAGGTTTTCGCATGTTTTTTTTTTGGATGTACAGGTAAATGTTGAAGACCCAATTTTGTAGGCAGGACTCCTTTGAGGACATAAGTTGGCAAGCATCGATTACAAAATAATATTCTTGGCTTCATGTTCAGTCCTAATATGTAATAGCTACATGTACAGTATATACATGTAGTGTTTATGTTGGCTTAATATTACCTGCTTGTTTACATTTGTCAATAGGTTGTCTGTCAGTAATTCTTTATTTATTTTGAAAAAGGTTTATCATTTTCATGACAAAGAAACCAGAGAGTAATCCTTAAAAGTTTGGTTTTTGGTATAGATTGCAGAATCCCCCCCACTCAAGTACATTAGGTGTTGATGCCAACATGTCAATGCATTGACATCATACATGTTGCTTCGTTCTACTACTGTGAACGGAGAGACTCGCTCACATGAGACATATCTCTCTAACGTGTTGACGTATTAACATCATACATGTTGCTTCGTTCTACAAGACTCATTCAAATCCAGACATCTCTTTAGAGAGAGAACCATATATGAACTAACGCATTGACATGTTGTCGTCTCCACCTAACATACTTGAGCGGGGGTATTCTGTAATTGCTTTGATTTTAGTTTTAATTTCTTAATTAAAATAACATTAGATACTTTCATTGTTAGTGGGGTTTCTAATGGCACACAGACAACTTGAAAATCAAAAACAATGACTTTAATTCCCAAAATAATGTAAATTAAGTGGCAAGAACACTGCGAACAGTAATGTTGTACATGTACTCTTCTTTTTTTTTCAGCAAACGTGTATGCCAGAAAAGCAAAGATACAATGTACTGTAGAACATGAGTGGCAGGCATACATGTACAATATGGAAAGCAACAAGACTGCTGGTTGGCTGAATACACGTGGGAGAAGATCACAGATAAGACTTATGAAAGCATAGACTGGGCTATTTTAGGATAGCTACTCGTGTTTAAAAAAATACCTGTCCAGTTACGGTATTTCTCAAAATTATGTTTACAACATTTTCTCGAATATTTTCCCCCTCTATATTTTGGTTTAAACTCATCATTTGCCTATAAATCCTAGGCCAGTGACAACTCGTTGTTTACCTGTGAACCCTAGCTCTATGTGGGTGAGACCTCCTTGTTTACCTGGGAACTTATTTATTGACGGTTAGGGTTAGGTTTATGTTACGGGTTAGGGTTTAGTGTTCTTGCGTGTGAACTCTACTTAATTTGTGAGGCTGAAAGTTTCAAAATGGCTGATTAAACGAGTGGGACTCAAAATGATTCATGGCCGCTTTCCTATCCCATTTTGCAAAACTCACGGTCAATCAAAAGCTGGGATGAGTATCCTGTATGTACATCAGTGGCCTCCCTTGCATACTTTAGTGACCCTCTACACATACATATGGTGGCCTATTGTGCTTCCTTATAAGGAGGTTGTACGATAGACACTTTTCTTTAGCCTTGCCCGAGTAATAACAAGTGACAGAAGTGAGATTCTTGAAAAGTAAAAATTGTGCCTTGTGCTCATGTTGTTTGACATTCAACAATACCGTAACCCAGTTTTCCCATTAGATAGAATGCACATAACAATTTATTTCACTATTGTCAAAAATGTTTGCCCTCTATGTTATTAACAAGTAATCGCCTGGGTCCTCGTAAAATAAATTATTAAAGGGAAACTTAGCTGAAAACAATGTTTGTTCTCAAGTGTTTGTTTATACTGTAGATGCCTAAATACATTGCTGTGTTCATCTCCAGTCAAGTGTACACTAGATGCAGGTTCTCCCAACATGCATAGTTGGGGGAGAAAAAAAATGAGTACCTTGGGGGAATTTATTTCGAATCCAGGCTTCTACTGTTAAGAGTGGTAAGTAAAAAGAAAACTTGTAGCTGATGTGGTCAAGTTGAGTACACTGGGAAAATTGTCAGTCGCCTAGAAGCTTTGGGAGAACTCTATACAATGTAGATGTCATTTATGCACCGATTTTTCTGACAATAACACTCATTTGAATTTTCTGTGCATCGGCATCTTGGATCACATGACATCACAGTGTTGTCCCTATTGTTACACAACAAAAGTGCTATTGCTTTCTGACAGTAGGGGCAACACTGTGATGTCATGAGATCCAAGATGGTGGCACACAGGAAATTCAAATGAGCCCTATCGATTGGAAAATTGGTGCATAAATTACATCTAGTGTACAATTTACTGGTGACAAATGCAGAAACAGACATGCGTTTAATAATCATTTGAGAGCAAACATTGTTCACTTTTTATGATCAGATTAGCAAAATAATACTGGGATAAGGGATAACAAACCAGAATTCAAAACAGTAGGGATAAGGGATAACCAAAGTCCATTGGGATAAGAGATAATCAATAACAGCCATCTGCATCTCAGGGATAAGGGATAACTATCCTGAAAAACAGGGATAAACCACACCACCTCCCCTAACCGGGCCTCTAAATTGAAGTATGTATATACATGTAAGTCTCTGTTATTTACTGTATTTATATGTTCTATTGACAATTTCATACTTTAAGAAATACATTAGACTCTGTTCTATTGACAATTTATAATTTCATACTGTGCTGTTATTTATTTGAATATTATATTGATAATTTCAAATGTAAAAGAAAGTCATTCATACAATTAAATATGAATAATTGCAAAGCTTACCAACTTTGTTATCTTAATTTGTAAATTCCAGTCTGGGTGAAATACAACTGACACTGATGTGAATCATTTCTGAATTCAGAAAAGTGCATTAAATGCATCCAATACTGTATATCCATTTTGTTTGGATCCGATCCTTATATGCTGGGTCCAAAATAGCTCTTCAAATGGGTACCAAAATAGCTAATTTTTGGGGCTGTTTCAGCCCCCCAAAAAATCAAATTGATCCCACTGTTTTCCAAATCAGTACTTAGGGTGGGTCAATTTGACCCCTAATTAAGGGCCATACCGACCCCTAATTTAGGGCTAAAATACTTACTCAAATGGGTACCAAAACAGCCAATTTCTAGGGCTATTTCAGCCCCCTGAAAAATCAAATTGACCCCAGTTTTTTCCAAATCAGCACTTCATGGGGTCGAATCAACCCCTAACAAAGGATCAATTCAACCCTAAATAAGTATCAAGTCAGCCCCTAATTTTAGGGCTAAATTAGCCCCGTCAAAATGGGGCCAAAACAGCTTTAAACTATGTGCCAAATTTTACTCACCGTTTTGGCCCCATTTTTTAGATCAATTCAGCTCTTTTGAATTTACAGTGTAGATATTGATGATTTGATGTCCTCTCGACATGTTCTATCAGAAGCAAAACTGAACTGAGGTAGCTGAAATATATTAATTGAAGTTTGAAATAACCGCAATTTTGTAACTAAAATAGCACAAAATGGCGGTAATTTCGAAATTCAAAAACATTTTGATTCAATTTGAGGCCGAATGAATTAGAGCTGAATAATTAATATGAACCCGGCCGATTTGAACATCATTTGTGCCCGGCGTAAACTGGCCAGTTTTACACAATTCTTGCACAATACCATGCACCAGCAGGGAGTGGTTTGGTTACTCACACTGTAAAAACAAACTGGACCTATTCCATGATAATTTCTTGGAAATTACAGGTTACAACAAAATTGTCATGGTATTTCCAACATATTTGCATTCGTCGGAAGCGTGCAAAATCGTGGAAATTCATACGTCCAGCAAATTTCAATCTCATCAAAGACTGAGGTTCAGTTTATCCAGAGTAAGTAGGTAGACATTGATTTTACCGTAATATTTTGCTACACTAGAATAAACTATAGCCACTCAATGGGAAACTCGTGGATACAATGTTAAATATATTTGTAGCAAGAGTTAAAGACGGCTCCTTATCAAGTTTCGTCTTATGAGCTCGTGTCTGTCTGTATCGACTTTTGTACATTATATTTTTAATTGTTATATTTTTAATAGTTTTAATGTAGGAATATGCTTAATGTTGTAGTTTTTTATAAAATAACCCACAGAAAATACGCGCTCTGATTGGTTGAAAGCCGTGTTTCTATAACTCTATAGAAACATGGCAAATTATGCCGGCATCGTGGCCTTGAACTCAATTTGAAACTCGGCGAAACAATTCCTACACTTTTCTTAAAACATTGAGCACTAAATTCAATTCGACGAAGAACCAGCTATAGTATTGTAAGAAACGACAATGTGTTGTTAGTTTAGGAACAAGCCGATGTTTTATTGAACTCAAAACAATCTCAAAGTACGAATTACAACATTCATTTCTGTGGACAAAGTTGAGTTGCTCACAATTCAGTGTGCGATATTAAACAATCATTTTCGCCAAAACAGTCTATTTTGGCTGACAAAGCTCAATTAAAAACTATTGTTTGGTAGATTTAAGCCGGAGAACTTAAATAAATCCTGTCTTAAATATTTCTAGATGCACAAAATAGAGGTTGAAATAGAAATGGAAATCAAAAATACAGCAAAATGTGGAGCACAAACCTGACAAAGTTGAGTCTTGTACAGATGCTAAAACTCCACCAACGCCGTCCCTTTCGACTACTCTTGGTTAATTGAGGAATGTACGGTTCAGTATGACTCTACAGGTGCCATAGCGGATTAGAATAGCAAGGAAATCTGATCAAGCTTGAAGTGTCTGATGAAAACATCCTGCCGTCCGTATGCGACCGCATGAGGCATGACACACGGCGAATCGACGAATAACTATATTCTAGTCCTTGGAAGACAGAATGTACAAAACAACTGATGACCCGAGTGATGACTTCCATGCTTTGTAGCTCTAGATTTTAAAGAAAAATCCAAAATATCCTCCTTTCTTGCAACACGTCTTGATCTCCTGCAAACTTTGTTTGGTACGAAAACCGGCGCCCGCTTGATCCACGCCGTGAAGTCCATGAGGCAAAATTAACTGTTGAACATTACGTGCTTCCGTGTATTGTCAATCAAGTTTTAGCATTAGTCTATAGAGCTTCTTTTTCTTCATCATTCTGTGTAATTTTGGGCTCCAATTAAAAGGTTTTTCGTAGCTAGGGCACTGTTTTCAAACTCACTGAATCTGACTGATTTAGTCATGTGATAAGTTCATGACGTACGACTGCACAGTTAGGAGAATTTATGTTTTGATGATCATAATAAACGCGCGATATTTCTTTTTTGTACTTATTTTCTGTGGGTTATTTTATAAAGGAAATAGAAAACATTTCCCCTTGTTTCTATAGAGTTATAGAAACACTTGTGGAAGTTTGGAAGAACTCGAAATAACTGTGGAAACACTCGCCCTACGGGCTCGTGTTCCCACTGCCATTTCTCGTTCTCCCAAACTCCCTCTCGTGTTTCTATAACTCTATAGAAACACGGGAAATGTTTTCTATTTCTTAAATAATGCACGGCTCCTTGGGAGAGCACTTGAATGTGATACAGGAACCCGTGGATAAATAAAGGTTATTATTATTATGATGATGATGATGTATGTATGTATGTATAAGGCAGTTGTCGTGTCTGTGTGTATGTATAGCGCGCTTGCGAAATTTAACACGAAAGTCTGGTGTTGAAATTTACCTGAGACTATCAGAAGTATTTATAACAAAACTTATCGTATAAAGAAGTATTTTTATCTATTTATCATAAACTTTAATGCCGCGGGAAGTGAAATGTACCCATTTGTCTTACCTAAGGTCAAGACTGATCGCTTCAAAAAGTATTTCATCAACAGGTGCTTTTTTAACTAATATTCACTAATATACGAGAATGGCAGAAACAGTTACATGCGCATGTAGTTCAAGCGTTTTGTAGTAGTTACGTAATATTACATAGTTTTATTATTTTTACATAGCATTATATTAATTTTATATATCTTCTCAATACAATATAAACTCAAACGTCGGGTTAGAGCATATGAATAAAGACTTTATTATTATTATTCAGAAGTTAAATAGTTATCTATTTGATTTGAATTTCGAGCGATAAGCAATCAGTAGGGAACACTCAAGCGGAGCATAACAGAGATGTTCATTCCACAAAATATGGCAACTGAAGGTGTCAATGGGCTTTTATCGCACGGCGGCCATGTGGAGTCCCAGGAGAATAAAAAACCTTTGTTTTCGTCTGGTAAACGCGTTCTGAAACCAACCAGTGCGAGGCTACCGGGGCCAAAACTATTGTTTTATCCAAGATGGCCGAACAGCCCATGGCCTGGCCATGACCGTTTTATACCGGACCTTCCTATTTAAAAATATTTTCATAATATCACATTCGGGACATTTTTGCGGAGATCAGCGCCAAATTGAAAAGCTACGCATTGGATCGTAAAGTACAATGTAGGATCTAAACAAAATTGCCTAAAATGGCCGAAGGTGGTTTGTATTTTTATCATTTACAGAAGGAAACAATTTTCGCTATAATGTCGGAGTCATGTCCAGCTTCTTCATGCCCTGCCCAGCAACTATACTCCCGACTAACTATCAAGACAGTGCAGGAGATTCCGTATATACTTCAGGGCGTGTGACGACGTGAATGGCAGTCTTTTCATCCAGTAGGCGCCTTAAAACGTTTATAGTTTCGATGCACCTAGGACGTTGTACTTCCTCTGGAAAGTAATGGAGAAATTGAACTAATGTTCCCAAACGATGACATTGGGAAGAACATGTATGTTTGAATTAGGGAAACTACATGTTGTCCTTATTACAGCCAACAACTTTTCAATTGGTTAATCAGAGGACATTCGGTGCCTTGATATCAGTCGTTGGATTGCCCTTGCAGCGCTAAATTTTACGCATCACTGTCACAAACGCTTGATCCAAACCAAAACGTATGAAACGTAAGTAGAACCAAGTATAGTACGAACTTCCCCATCGTGAACACTGGTCAAGCTGCGTAGGCGTGTTTTTACTTCAGTTACAATACTTACAATTATATTTCAAATTTTCATTCGAGTTCTGTACCAAACTCGAAATGATCCCCGAAACTGTTCAAGCCGCACCTGAAATGATCCCCGACTCGAAACGACCTCCAATCAGTACCCGAAACGATTTCGCAATAAAACTGAGAATGGACTAAAGGATTTTTGACTTTCGCAAAAGCCAAAATTTTCGCTAAACTTCTTGCTAAAAGAAATAAAGCTCAAAAGTAAGAATGCTTACTACTGTTTTCTAATAAGACAAACCAACACTAGCAGACAACAAACAACCCTTGTCAATCAAACCACGAACGTCATCGATCACGTGACCGTAGCGAAAATCACCCCTATCTCGCTGAGCATAAACAGCAGAACAGCCATACCAATTCACGATAGTCACTAGCCATTTTTGTACTGCCTTCTTTGGACAGGGTAGAGTTATCGAGGAAGTTTGCCCAAAGTACAACAAGAGGGCAACGGCCACGAAATTTTGTCCCGACCACCAGTCATACTGTTATTGAAACCTCCCCGCAATGGCCACCTCTACACAACGGCAACGGCCAGACTACGTTTATTTCCAAACCCAAAAATATACTTAAAATAACCTCTACACAACGACCACTTACCGAATGAATACTGTACAGTAGTAGAAATTCCATACTGTACTTTCACTTTTTTTCGTGATTCAAGTTGCTTTCAAAATAGTCAGTTGATAGTTACTGTTCGCCTATTGAAACATTTTCTTAATTATCTGTCAATTTCTTTATTGTTTCAACGTTATTTATGATTGAAATACAGTACATTAATATGTTGTGTCAAATTACATCCCTACCTCTCCACAACGGCAACATAATTTTGTCCTCACGGTGGCCTTTGTGTGGAGGTTCGACTGTAGATTGTCATTTTGATTTACACGAGACTTGACATAACATATATACAATCATTTAAAATACTTGTAATGCCACTAAATATTGTTGGGATTGTACTTTATAATATCCACGTTCAGCACGATCATGTGAGTGAATTGATTGGACTTGGACGTGATGAGCGGCCATATGTAGATTCCAGACTTAGTAGAGTTTTCTTTCGTTTTACTTGTTCCTGTTCTTGTTATATATAAATTTTGAAGACATCAAAAAATTAAACATCAAAATCTGATGCGTACTCACCAGTGACATTGCATGGTTTTATTGACAACTGCTGTCAAATCATTAACTAATGACCCGCTTAGTAATGGCTTTCTATGACACCACATATTAGCAAATTTCACTATAAAGACTCGGAAGATTCGACGTTTCGTGACTTGTTCTGGCTGTTTTGCTGTGTATCCCCAGCGAGATATGAGCGATTTCCGTAATCATCACATGATTGATGACGTCAGGTGGTTTGATTGACAACGGTTGTTTGTTGTCTGCTAGTGACTATCGTGAATTGGTATGCGGCTGTTGTGCTGTTTATGCTCAGAGAGATACGGGCGATTTTCGCAACGGTCACGTGATAGATGACGTCACGTGGTTTGATTGACAAGGGTTGTTTGTTGTCTGCCAGTGTTGGTTTGTCATATTTTTTGTTAGAAAACTCTTGTAACCATTCTTACTTTTGAGCTTTATTTCTTTTAGCAAGAAGTTTAGCGAGAAGTTTGTCCAACATCCTTTATGCCATTCCCAGTTTTATTGCGGGATCGTTTCGGGTACTGATTGGGGGTCATTTCGGGTCGGGGATCATTTCAGGTGCGGCTTGAACATTTTCGGGGATCATTTCGGGTTCGGGATCATTTCGGGCTTTTACAGTTCCAGGAAGTTGGCAATAAAGTAAAGGCTTTGACAATAGACAATATTCGTATTCTCACGGACGAGCTGGAACGAGTACTCAATGGAGGCTCATGCGGGGGATTCTTTTCTAATGCTAAATAGCTTATAGCAAATTCCCCCGCATGAGCCTCAATTGAGTACTCGTTCCAGCTCGTCCGTGAGAATACGAATATTGTCTATTGACAACGGTGTGACAATTTATACCAAGCCCTGCCATTAAGGCGCCTTATCCGGATCACACATTGTTTAATAAGATTGCAAGCAAACTTTGAATGTTAAACATGTAGAAATTAATTATTTTATGCGAAGGAAATTTACATTCCTTGAGAATCCACACCCTACAGTTTAAGTTTTCACTTCATTCAAAGTTTGCTTGTAATCTTATTAAACAACGTGTGATCCGGATAAGTCGCCTTAATGGCACGGCTGGGTGTAAATTATCACACCGTTGTCAATTGTCAAAGCCGCTACTATTATGTTGTGCGTTCCTTTCCTGATCTCTTCATCCCGGCCCTAATTTATTCTTGCTGGAGCCACCGTATCATGAAAAAGACGCATTGTTTAAAATAAAGCGTTAAATTATTTGAAGCGAATCATATAATTACGTATTTTTTAACATGGCGAATAGGAGATATTGTAGTTGAGTCTACGAATAGCAGTTTCAGCGGTATTGACCCAAACGCCTCACTTCAATGTAATGAAGCGCTATTCAAACTGTGTATCTAAATTAGTCGTGCTTGTTTAGGAGGGTGTTGGTGTCGTGTAAGAATGATGGTTTCAATGGCGCTTCATTACATTGAAGTGAGGCGTTCGGGTCAATACCGCTGAAACTGCTATTCGTAGACTCAACTACAATATCTCCTATTATAATTCACTCTTTTCACCTGGTGGCCATCTTGGATTCAAAGCGAGGTAATCCTTTGTTTTTGCCAGGTTAGCCTCGTTTTGATTATCCCTCACTACGAGGCTAACCTGGCAAAAACAAAGGATTGCCTCGCTTTGAATCCAAGATGGCCACCAGGTTAAAAGAGTGAATTAGTAGTGGCGCTATTCACCAACAAGCGTTGTAAAGCGCCATCTTTACAAATAAAACCAAAAAACCCGCCTTTCAAGCGCGATGCAGGAATTCCAATCTCCTCAGTCAAAAATTTAAATTTCAAATTATTTTGCAACTACAACATACTCATCAGAGTCGTGAGATTTAGTCGAGACCGACTTTTAAATATTTCAACTTAAAATTATGTCGCAAAACGTTCAGGCTTTCCCTAAATTAAAATAAAATTGTTGTTGGATGGAAAACTGAATTAAAAGTGGAACTAAAACTGAACACATGAGTTGGTTTGAAGTCACCGTCAAAATTGCAGTATAAGTGTCAACCGTGAAAACAGGCATTAAAGTGATACTACAATAACTTGTTTTTGCATATTTGTAAAGTTATATTTTTATCTGACGAAACAGTTAATTTTAAACGGAAATGATGTCATATACTCAATCCAACACTCGCAGAAACCTTCGCGACAACTTAAGATAGGGTGCTCTTTTTCCACAAAGAAAATAAGCTTGGTTCCAACGCCGAATTTCTGCCATGTCGAATACAATTCATGAATTCAATTCGACAAAAAATCGACGTTTGAATCAATTAAATTCGACTAGTCGAATATGTGTCGAAAGTTCGACTGGCCTTGCCGCACTATACGACAGAAATACGACACCGATAGAGTCAAACGTCGCATTTCTGTCAAATCGAATCTAATACACACGTTATGCTAATGTTTTGAAGGAAATTTTGGTATCAACGCATGTGGGGACTCTTATTCAATTCAATTAAGTTCGACAGAAATGCGACAATTAAGTTTGTGGCAAACTTAAGCTTCAAATACTCAGACCATTTCCTTCAGCAACTAAGACAAAGCTTATTTTGAACAGTCTAGTTGAAAAACACTAGGATAAAATTGACTACAAATACGAGATATCGACCGGCACAACATAATGCATGTTTACGGCAAAATTCCCGCCGATTTATGCGTCAACTCGCGTATGCGCCCAGGCTACTCAGCTCTGTCGTCCTAAAGGCCTCCAACATGAATGGCCGGGGATCCAATTGACCGTGCGGTTCCTGGAATTAGTGAACTTGATCTTTAACAGAAAAGTGAAGCAAAACGCTTCACATTGCTCTATTTCTTTTCCAGTAAGATCCGGTAACGTTTCGTTCAGGATGGATATATTCCAAACAAACAAGTACTTCAGTCCATACACAGGATTTCCGGTCAGGGTGAAGGTCGGGGACAGAGTCAATCTTCGAATTGGCGTTCTGACGAACGTATCGGATCTGGTACTGTTCCTAGATCGCTGTAAGGCTACACCAACTTCAAACGTCAACGATACAATACACTATTACGTCCTCAAAAACGGGTACGTAAAGCTGTTCTTTAAACAGCGCTAGCAGGAAACAAACGAGGACTTGTAAACAAATGTTTTAGAGCATTTTCTCTTTTTTCCCCTAATATCTATTATTATTGTCTGGGTAAATTACCCAAATGTAAAGCGAAGAGGTGATAGATCAAAAACGAGAGCTAGTGTTTTACCAGGGGATCTAAACACCGAGAAATATTGGATTCCCTGGTGAAACACGAAGCTCGAGTTTTTGATCTGACTTCTCAAGCGAAAACAATACCTGCATTCATAAATCATTAGAAAGTATTGTTGCCTGGAATTTTATTGCATGCAATTATAGACTACAAGGGTTGTGATTGTTATTTTGTCATGGTCATTTCAAAAAAAGCCTGATCGCGTAGTGGGCAAGACAGCGGACTAGTAGTCAAGAGCAGCCATGAGGATGATGGTTCGAGTCACACTCTGCATGGACACCGATTTTTATTTCCGTCTTCTCCTTCACTTCTCCATGTATGAAGCTTATTTTTTTATTTTAGATATCAATTCTACATCAAGTGAATAGTAGAATGGTACAATATATATTGCTTTAAATGCTGTGCCGCTGAGTTAAGGAGCTTTTAATATCCAAAATGCTAATTACATGACGTCAGGGGGAGGCATCTGAAAACACTTCTTAGTGGTTGTGAATGGGCGTTTCTGCTGATATAAAAAAACAAATTTCTAATATTATTTTATTTCAACCATGGGTATAACACTGATAATTTTAAAATTTTGTTTAATTGTAACAAAAAAAATTGTATAATAATTGATGCCTCCCCTGACGTCATGGAATTAGCATTTTGGATATTAAAAGCTCCTTAACTCAGCGGCACAGCATTTAAAGCAATATATATTGTACCATTCTACTATTCACTTGATGTAGAATTGATATCTAAAATAAAAAAATAAGCTTCATAGGCACTTTAATGTTAAGCTCCAACACATGCATGAATCTTGATGCCCAATCTTGATGAATCTTGATCAATCTTGATGAATCTTGATGCCCAATCAGAACACAGATGAACATCACTAGTGAGCTCAATGAGTTTGAGAATGTGAAATAAAGAATTTACCCAATAAACTGATG
This sequence comes from Actinernus sp. WN-2022, assembly GCA_030867875.1. Classification (NCBI taxonomy): domain Eukaryota; kingdom Metazoa; phylum Cnidaria; class Anthozoa; order Actiniaria; family Actinernidae; genus Actinernus; species Actinernus sp. WN-2022. Next base: position 18,612,793 of record JAOWCC010001589.1, read on the forward strand.
AACTTTGGCTTTCAATTTTGTAAAAACGTTTGACATATATATTCTTGTCACTTCATCGAAGTAGGGTTTAAAAGGCTACGCTAGTGGTATGTAGCCAGCCTGCCAGTGGTATGTAGCCTGGAAACAGGGAAAGGTACCTCATCCCCTTCTCTTAACCTCCCCACCCCCTAGAGCATATTCACAGGCTAAGTGGTATGTTGAGGTTGAAAAACCGTTCAGGTGCAAGACCGTTCAGTTACTCTTCACTGGTCAAATTTCACTTCTAACTTAACTGTATGATATATGGATAGGTATTTGCGGCCATGGGTTTCAGAACCGGACACCAAAACCCGGATTTCCAAGTTATTTAAAAAACGAACCTAGCTATGTCAGTAAAATACCGTCTGACTTGTATTTTAAGTAATGGTTCGCGTAAGAACAGGAGCACTCAACGGCCAGGAATGCACAAAGGTGTTAATTGTTCTATTGTTGAAACTTGATATCTCATTGGTTGAACAGAAATAAACCTCCTAAAAATAGGAAAGAACTCTGATTTCACAATATTTTTTTAAAGAAAATGATTGAAGCGGACAATATGTAACTATGTAAAAAGAGAGAAAGAAATCATATGTGGGGAACATTGAATTATTTTATAATAACTCCGCTTTTGTTTTAGTCACGGCTTTCTATTAGCTGAATTTGTTTTTGAATCAAAAACATATACACAACGAGCGATTTCATGCATTTTAATTTGTCTGAGAACATTAATACCACTAGTCAAGAGATATATTTAGAAAAAATTGAACCATTTTCTATGTGGGTTAGTGAAATCACATTCATTGCCGCGGAACAATAGATCTTGCTCCAGTTCTTATACGACATTACTTAATCACTCTGAAGTGAAATTAATACAAATACTACTTATTCAATAACGGCACAGTTAAACATGGACGGGCATCTCGTTTATTGCCAGATAGAACGAGTATTAATGTATTACATTGGTTAAGAAGATAACAAGACTGAATAAACAGGAAAAATCAACGGTTGTAATACTGGCAAGTCGTACGACGTCTCCTTGGTATCTTTTAAGGTGTATCTCGACCTTGAGAAAAGTCTTCCAAGGGTGCGAGGTATGACTTTGGCGTAGTGTTCTTATTAGAGTGGATTTCGCATGACTGGGATTTAAAAAAATACAAACTGAGTGGGCGTATACCTTACAAAATAAGGGAGGAGGTTGGACATTCCTTGCCGCACTTTTCTCCCGTCAAAGTCCGCTATGTACGCTGACTGTGCTTATAACTCTTAGGAAGCTACAACTTAATCATATGCATTCGATTTACTGAGCTTTTGGTAATCGTACGATGTTCAACTGTTCGGCCGCCATTGTGTTAGCTTAGGGTGTGGCGGTGTGTTTCGCTATCCTATAATATCTGAACCAGTCGTTATTATTTAATTCTTTATAATAGGAGATATTTTATTAAATCGTGTATTGGGCGCAAAAAACTAACAGGCTAAAGACTGAGTTTTGTGCTGAGCTAAACGTGATATCAGCAAATATTTCACGATATTTGTGTTGTTTTTTGAATGGTTAAAGTTAAATTGGAGTGTTAATCCAAAGCGAACATTTAAAACAAAAGGATATATAGCTGACTAAATTTACAAAGAAAACCAAGACACTAACTTTATGCTATGCTAAAACAGTTCTTAATAAAGAGTTTATGTTATTTGAATTTGTTTGTGAATAATTAATAAAATAGTAATTTGAATGTTATTCCAAAGCGAGCTAATAGAATACAAATTAGTCTGCATGGTTGTTTTTGACACTTTTATCAAATAAGAAAAATCCCCTCCATAGTGTAATTATTAGGGCACGGTATAGCACTGGAAAAACTGAACCTCTTCTTTGCAATAGAAATTTCTTGAAAATTAGAATTTCAACAACAATTCCATGGCACTTTCAAAATATTGCCATCTGTTGGAAGTGTGGAAATTCCTAGAAATTGGAAATTCAAGGAAATTAAAAATTCCAAAAAAACTTCCATTCCATGGAAAAGTCCATTTTTTTTTCAATCAGGGACAGGAGGGAAATGGATCGAGGGGATAGGTCTTATAAACTGCTGCGCATGTTCAGTCAGCGGTAGAAATCGCGGGAGCAGCTCTAAATACTCCTAAATGGTTTCTGTTTTTTTTTAAACAAGCACCTCGCAAAAACGACCGGGGCTTAAGGGGAAAATTACAAGAGTTATTAGTTTAGTTATTAGTTTAGTCGTCAAGCCAATTAAATTTAGAACTGGTTCATGATAAGTACTTAAAAATTGAAGCTCGTACTTTTCTGTAACAATGCTTTGAAGTCCAAATTTTGAGTGAAAATTCAACCAACATGATGTGCGCGATCGTGATTTCCATGGCGTGATTCACGCAGGCGAAAGCGTTTTGCAAACCTGTCAGTCGAGGGTTCATATATCCTCTATATTTTGTTAAATAAGGACTGGGTAGTAGCCATGAACTACGTATTGCTTTCAAAATACACATCTTTTCCCTATAATTTGTTTGCAGATTCGGCGCGTAGGTCGATCGGATGTTTATCGACACCGTCAGCTGTTCTATCCATGCTGTTGTCTTTTATTCTATCCTGGTGCTTCTCTATGTGATCATTTAGGCATTTAGTAACTTGTAAAGTAGCTAGCAGAATAATATAGGGCAATGGACTTATCGTCGACGTATATATGCAGAGATAATGACTTAGCTGAGCCAATCTCGTTCCACATCATCTAGTCCAGTTTCTTATTACATGGAACTTAGAGTCAAATAATTAAGAATTCCAGACTGGCTAATACGACGGCCCAAGAAAGCATATATATTTCTGTGGATTTTGGCAAAGAGGAAGTTTTCCACCAGATATTATTCGACAATATGCTTAAACGCGAGAAGGATTTGTGAACATTTCTCTCTCCAACCTCTTTGCGAGTGTGGAAAACTTCTTATTTGCCAAAACACACAAAAACGCCTGCTTTGATGGTTACAGCAAACAGAAAGTAATGTCAAATTTCAAGGAGCTTGGTCACGTACGTAGTACTAATGCTATCATGGCCAAGAAAATTAGGGTAAATTGTCGTTCTTTCAAATTAAAGAAGCAAAAGTGTAAGTTAACATCAGGCATTGTGTATGATAACACACTGCGTATAATGAGATAACATAAATATGTAGGTGCTGGCTAAACATTTAGGCTACTAGTCGTCCAATCATGCAATTGCAAAGCGTTTTTTTCTTTCAAAATAGCAGCAGTTTTTACTCCCGAGTAATAAGCCTGGCCAAAATCTTCTGGGTTAACTCTAGCCTGCGTCGCATCCGAACTGAACTCCGATTAAGTTCGTCTGCGAACCAGCGACGGAAAACTTGTTCTAGACCCCCAGCAGCGTACCTTGATTTGAATACGCGTTCTGATTTGCTTTTAAAAACGCTTTTACTTACCCGTTTCTAACTGGCTATTTTGAAATGTAAACTCAGTCGGAAGTCGCACTGGTGACCTAGTCTCCTTCGCAGCTGTTCTTAGGATCGCTAGCTCCACTAACGGTTACTTACACCAGCACGACATTTGCAATAGCCAGTCTAGACCAATTTCAGCGTACATGTACAAATTAATTAGAAACGACTCGCTTTTGTCCGCATTTACGAGATCGCTGTTTCAGCCTCAAGACAAATGAGTTCTTTCAAAATATTTCATTTCTTGTTAAAAACTAACAACATAATATATACGAAGCTATTTGAACCGATTCTGCATCAATATTTTCAAGTTTAACCTATATATTTCCAACTAACGATTTCCTGCCAGACGAGAGTTCAGGCGCGGGTGGTTCTTGGATTCTGGGAACTGAAATATGATTGTCTGGGCATGCGGTTGGAATGGAATGTCTGGCTTGGTGTAAGCAGTCGTTAGTTGGGACGGCTGCGAGGGAGACTAGTCACCAGTGCGACTAATTTACATTATCAAAATAGCCAGTCAGAAGACGTGTAAGAAAAAGCATCTTTAAAAGCCAATCAGAACGTGTACTCAAATCAAGGTACGCTGCTGGGGGTCTAGAACAAGCTTTCCGTCGCTGGTGCGCAGAGTTCAGTTCGGATGCTACGCAGGCTAGGTTAACTCTCGAAAAGTGAAATATAGGTATTTTTTGAGTCGGTTTATGTTTGTGATCTACGTAAAGTACCTACGGCAGAAAATGTCCACTTAGGTTTCACACGTACACTTCATAGACCTCCCAAAAACTGCCATGCATAGACCTCTCAATTTCGCTTTCAAGAGGTTTTGGCCAGGCTTCTCGTAGGGCTAAATCAAAGCAGTGACGTCACAATATCTAGCCGCGCGTAAAAGAAAAGCCTGGGGACGAGTCTACATTTGACCTCAGATTCCAATAGTATTTAATGAGAACGCACATCCATACATCCGTTTTTAGATACACTCCTGTATCCTCATTTCGTACTGTTTCCTCAAGCAAAATACGAGGCAGAGACGAGACTGGAAGTACAATAGCTATTGTTTGTAGCCCAAATGGCCACTGCGTGATAAAGGTCTACTGGCCAATAAAGGATCACTTGGAATGGAGCAAATGAACGGGGATATTACCGGGACTGGGTGGATCAATCTGTGATAGGTCAACAAGTCCAGAATAATTTCTACTTTAGTTTTACGTAATTGTTACAATATTTTTAATGTTTTTCGCATAGGGGAATTAAGGTTTTCGATGTATTTTCTAGAGACATTTTAGTCAGGGAAAAAGGATGTCAGTGTCGCTTGGAAACATTTTCAATACTGCTGGCAGGACCGAACGTAGCCTGCGAACAGGCTCATGGGGGATTGGCGAGGAGGCCTGCACGGACGCTATACCAATTTGAATAAGACCCCGCTCAACTCGTGTACCGAGCCTAAATAGATAAACAAAGCAGCCCTAATTATCTTCCTCTGTTTCAGTTGTGTTCGGCATATGAGTGAAGCATTCGGCGTCTGAAACGAGCCCAATGACGGATCAATGTTGGGACGTAATTCACATTTGAATGTAATCCGTGCAGGATCACCGTACCTACCCCTCCCTCAAGAGCCTGAATGATTTAAAATAGGCCTTTTGCAGGAAACAGTCAGGTGCTGACATAATACTATGTTAACGAATGAATTGAGCTCGTGATCCCTATGGGAATGAGAGAGGCGTTGCCATGGATGTTGGATGACAAGTTATCTTTAAAATCGCTGTTTTGATCGACAATCGATTGGAGGTAGAAAATAGCATTTGCAATCAGGTTTTACTACAAACAATACCGATCTCGTACAAGTACATTTAAATAAATGAAGTCAGATGATTTTGCTGTCCAGTACAACCACGTGATTGCATTCCTGCAAAAGGCCCATTGTTGTCTAGCTATAGATAGTGGTAGAACTGTACGAGTGGGAGGGGAAAACTACGCGAAGAATTACGCTACGGTACGTCACTTCCGCGCCAGGTGTTACTCGATCGGTTTAGCCAACATGGCCACCAAGTTTTCCTTGGATTGATTTGAAACCTATCGAACGGATTTCAAATGAGTGGGAAAGTTAGGGAAACAACTGACGGCACTCACGGTTAAATATGGTACGACTTTGCGTCCATATCCCGTGTAGGGAGAGGTTCGGGGCTCTCACACTGTACAATCTAGCCATATGTCTTTCTAATTCGTAAGAAATCTGCTCTAAAAATTATTATTAAATTATCATTATTTACGCAAATAGAAGTCCAGCTTTCCTCGTTTACTTAAAGTGCCTATGAAACGAAATTTTCCTCATTAAAATTAAGATTTCAGTTGATATTCCTTTCGAAATGAGGAAGGATGGCGTTTTATGTTTTTCTTTGCAGATATTCAGGTTGTTTGAATATGCAAATTATATTATTTAGGATCTCATTGGTTGTGCACAGCGGGAGGCCCATTGATAAAGTGAATGATATCTCTGTAGAAATAGGGTACAAACTATTGAATCTTTGCACATGCATTGTACAAAGCAAGACACACATCCTTTTGCAAACCACAATGTAGCCATGGAAAAACTCTTGGCACTAGACTCCTTGAATGAAGAAAATAAATTACCGGATTTCTCATTTGGCAAACAATTTTATTGCTTTGGGTGTATCAGAGGTTTTGCCACAATGTAGGCATTATGTCTAAGTGCCTTAGAGTAACATAGACAGATCCTGGAATTTTATATTCAAGGTGAAAGGAGCCCGGATCCAATAGTGTTTCTATAACAACATCATAGTTTGCCGTATGATGTATATGTTCCTTATTACTATACATGTGCAAAGTTTCAATTGTTTCTAACTACTATATGCAGAAATATTCTTCAAATTGCGATCGGTTGTCTTCAGGCTTTGCACAACTAATGACGTCATAAATCCTCTAATTTCCATATTCGAAGAACCTGAATATCTCTGCAACGAGATGATATATTTAAAAACAGAAAACGCCATGATTCCTCATTTCCAAAGGATTTTCAACTGAAATCGTAATTTCAATTACAAAAAAATCATTTAATTGGCACTTCGTGTATTCATCCTAATACAACTTTTATTCATACAACTTGTATAACATCTAAGGGAATGACAAAAATATGAAAATAATATATGTAAATGGTGAATAAATGTATGTATTCTAGTCATGTGGGTGAATGTGTCTCTTACTGGCTGATAATAGCCATTATGAGGGCTTTCTCGATATATCAACGTCCTGAAATTCAGGACAATGAACAACTCTATTGTTTTCGTTCGTTCTTTGTATTTCAGGGTATTGTTTTGCTGTAGTTCATTGTATTCTGGGGTAAGGGTTCTTTGTATTTCAGGGTATTGTTTTGCTGTAGTTCATTGTCGTTGATATATCGATAAAGAGCCCAATTATGGATCTCTGATAAACTTGTTTTCATTTTTCACTTCCATTTCAGTGCTATAGTATACTCAACAAATTTACTCAATTCCGATTCACTGAGGACAAATACGTTAATAGGAAATAATGCAAAAATAGGAAATAGAGTGCAATTTGGAACTGCGAAGGGCGAGATTTGTCAAACCTGTTAGTTGGTATAGTGTAGAGAAAAAATGGACGTTTATCTTTCTCAACACGAGCTTTGTATGTTTGTGGTAAATATGCTATAAGTCCAGACAAAACACGTAGATGATTGGCTGTTATTCATAACTTCTTGTCAACAAGGCGCACATGTACGCCTGGCGTTATTCAGTTTAGTGTACTATAGGTTGGCGCAGTGATAAAATACTCGCCTCTCACTGCTGCATGGCTAACAACGTATGTGAGTTAATAGGTTTGTTGTTGATTCCTTGTCTGTATTCGAGCATTTTTCTCCGGGTTCTGCAGTTTTCGTCCCTCGGTAAAAATCAACATGTGAGTCGAGTACTGTATGTCCAAAACAGTTAAAGTGCCTATCACCCTTTTGCAATTTTGATAGCTTATGAACCTCCGAAAAGTTTTGAGTACTTCTGTGAAGAAAGTTTTTGGTTTAAAGTGAATACTTTATGTTCAACGCTTGTTTGAAATCGTGTAAATGTGACCTTTCCTGACCCATGACCGCGTAAGTAAAAGCCTGGGTCGAAACCTGGGTAGACGTCATCTCATTAATGCATTTTTCTCCATGCCGCATTTTGATCACAACAACATCGATGCATAGAAAATATACACAGTTTTTGAGTTGTTAGTAAAGAAACAAATCATTTTAGTCAACATGTTAAGGATTTCTTCAAATGATTGCAAAGCCGAATTAATTATTTGACGTCAAGATGACGTCTACCCAGGTTTCGACCCAGGCTTTTACTTACGCGGTCATGGGTCAGGAAAGGTCACATTTACACGATTTCAAACAAGCGTAGAACATAAAGTATTCACTTTAAACCAAAACTTTCTTCACAGAAGTACTCAAAACGTTTCGGAGGTTCATAAGCTATCAAAATTGCAAAAGGGTGATAGGCACTTTAATGTAGTGAGGAATGTGCAAGGAGTAAGGCATGCCCACAGCTGCTGTAATCTGCCATAATAATCAGCCTGCTATAACAAATAAAACATTGATTTATATATTTGTATTTATTTAAAGACATATTTACCCTACAAATACAGTCAGAGTTAGCTCATAACGGTAGAAATTAGAGGACTAAATAATCTGATACTGACAGCCAATGCAATAGAAAATGAAGTCAAATGTTGAATGGTCTTTAATGCGTACATTGTGTTCCTGTAAAGCTGGTTTCCGTCAGCTCTTAGCTCAACTCTTCAACACGGGTTAAACTACGGTGTTCCTCCACTGAATTTCTATTTCTGAAGGAAATCAACCAAGAGAAGTAAATTAAACGGAGGAAAGGAAGAGGGAAAACGTATGACCTCAGAACTATCGAGATTAACATTGTGTTGAAGCCCGTTTACACTTGCATACGATTTGAAATCGCTCGTGTGAACTACATGCTATTTAGCGATTTGGGGAACCGGGATTACGCAAGTGGTCAGCGCTTTATCTCTCATCACTTTCGCTTGGGTTCGAGCCCCGATAACATGTAAATTGAGTTTTTTGATATCTCGCCCTTGCTGCTCTGACCTCTGAATTTCTAACGAGACCTGAAACAACCATGGGGGCTGATCAAAGCCAGGTCCCGACTAATCCACTATGGAATTGGAATTTAGTGTGTTGGTTTTTGCGGAGGGAGGAAAACCGGAGAACCCGGAGAAAACCCTCGGAGCAACGGCGAGATACCAAAAGGGGATCGAACCTGGGACACAGAGGTGAGAGGTCGCTGATTGAGCACAACTTGGAATGTGGAAATTTGTGCCCAATCAGAGCGAGCCACAATAACCACTCTGTATGCATGCTGCATCGTGCATAAGAACGACCAACAAAACAATAGAGTTCTTGACATAGCACAATAACTGCATGGCGTGAAAAATCACGCAGTCGTTACATATTTTAGTAGAGAATGCAGGGAACGTAATAACAGCAATAAGAGGAAAACTGCTAACAGCTGTCAATCAAGACGGACGAACAGAGAAAGCGGAAAGAGGTGACTTTTTCCATTTGAAGATAAACAGGAAAACCAGAAAAGTTTCGAGAAGTTTCTCATTTTCACTTTTTCGCGAATAGTGAAATACCAACAAAAAGTTGAGAAAATTTCCTAGACGGCTGTAAAAAATAACACTTTTTCAGGTTTTATGAACGCCAGTGAAATCCAAAAAAAACGTGCCATATTTTTCGTTCGTGTTTAGAACACAAATCAAGAAACTGATTCTTGTTGTCTTTTGTACTTTCTGGATTCAGGTTTTTGTGAAAAAGTAGAATTGTCGTGATCAACGTTAACTCGAAAGCTTTTGCTCCTTTGGTCACTGCGCACTACCAACTATTCGAAATATAATCTGTATTTATTTATTTATTCAGTTTTTTTTCTTCTTCAAAATGTACTGTTGTGTTTATTTATGTAAATAGTGCGAAATAAAACTTGAAACTTGCCGGAACCGAGCACTGATTTTTCATTGATAAAGGCACTTGTGCAAGATCGGTAGGGTTATTTGCAAAATCTGTTTGTAAATGCTATTTTCCAGCAAAGCCTTCTCCATGGGATCACGAGCACAATTCGTTAGTTATTAAAGTGACATTAGCACTGACTGTTTCCTGAAAAGGCCTATTATGAACTCAACGTCGAACAATGTCTCTTCTTTAGCTTCCCGGTGTATGACATATATCTCTCTCGTGCATGTTTAAGATGTTCTAAATAACACATTTAGTAATACTTGAAGCGATATCTGGGTCGCTTTAAGCAGTTTCAAGAGCCATCTAAACTCGAACTGTCCATCTTGCAGTCCACGAAATCCGCAATCGAAAACGTCAAGTTATGAGTACTCTAGGGATAGAGAATAACTGTTTGTAAAATAAGCCAGCATGATGAGAATAAAACGTAAATATGCTTTAACGAAAATAAGAAAATGACAGAAGAAGAAGAAAGAATATTCCATTCCTATAGAGAGTTAAGGGTTTATATTCGAATATTATTGCTGCCGCAGCGAGCGAGCCTGAAGCGAGCGAGCAAGGCAGCAGTTCTAATCTGTAAGCGGGTCCAAATCTCGATTTCTTTTTTTACCACAATACATCACTTTTATTGTCTTTTTTTTACCACACTGCTTTGCACGAATCTGATAGTCAAGCAGCCGGTTCAAAACACAATTAGCATTTACAATTACATTTTCAATTACAGCCGACTTCCGGTGTTTAAACCTCACCGGGGAGAACAGCAGTTTTTTGTGCCCAAAACTACAACATATTCATCTAACAACTTGGTATTTTTATCACCCAGTAATATAATTTTCCTGCAAAACTACTACTCATGGTAGGTTCTCTTCTAATACACTTCCTTAACTGAGCGGAGCAGCATTCACTACCTGTTAGGTATACTAGTTAAAATAATATACTACCGAATTTAGGAATCGGACACTCCAGTCCCGAATAACAAACTAATGATACAAAGCTGTATCTAAAATATAAATATATATATATATATATTATTATAAACGCAATATACAAACAAACTAAAATATAGGTTAGCCTAGACAAGAAGTATCCGGTAAATAGTTCCATAGCTTAGGGAGGAATAGGAGGAGGTACACTGTGGGAGTGGTTAGGGAACGTCGGTTACTTGTAATACGGTATATGTTCTCGGACACAAACCATGAAGGATTTTAAAATTAATGCGGGACTCGGTTGGGAACCAGTATAATGTTGGGTTCCACTCATCGCGTTTCTGTACGATCGCTGACAATAGTGCTCAGCGATTGTAGCGATGTCGTAGCGATTATTTGGAAACAACTCTCCAGCCATCGTAGCGATCGCAATGATCGAACATTTTAAATGAAGTATGCAGCCCATGGTGACAAATATTTTGCGATAATGGTCACTTTTGAATATGTACATGTTCTGTCAATGATACAAGGTGCAGCCCTAGCAAGAACCTTATCATGCATAAATTGTTGGTTTCGACCTTATGTTATCATTGAAAAGATTGAATGGTTTACTTGCAGTACAAAATTACTTATAAACATGCACAAAAGTGATACATGTAAATTCAAATGTTTCACAGTATATGAAGTAAAACAAAACATTGAGTGAAACAATGCAATACTTGTATTTCCAGGGCCATGCAAGAATATGTGTACCAGATAACTTATACTTACTTATGGCCGACTGTTATAACAATTCAGTCATTTTGGATAAAACAATGGTTTTGGCCCCGGTCGCCTCACACTGGTGGGTTTCACAACGAGTTTACCAAGCAAAAATAAATATTTTTATTCTCCTGGGAGTTAATTAACATGGCCGAAGCACGATAAAAGCCCATATATGAATAGACCCTTTCAGCTTGCCTGTTTGTTGCCCCATTTCAGACCACGTGACGTTTCCCTTGAGTAATGTTTTTGTTTTGTTTTCTGTATCCCAAGAGGAAATGTACCAATTTCTATAATTTGTGAACAACGCATTGAATCACGTGGTCTGAAATGGGGCAATAAACAGGCAAGCTGAAAGGGTCTATAGTGCAAGAACGGTTATAAAGTTTTATTTCCATAATGAGATACAATGTGCATAGATCAGAACAAATAATAAAATATATGTGGATGTGGTTGCCTGACCAAGTTTAGACCAAGTTTAGAATCCCCTGTTGCAGCAAAATGTTAACTACGAGTTTACAAGTTTGACTACTAGTATACAAGATGTCTTTTCTTGAAATCTGCCAAAATGTAAAAATTAATTTGTAGGGGGACCTGAAACAATCATACGGGCTGATCCTGCTAACGCACATATCGAATTGAAATTTAGCGTGTTGGTTATAGAACAACTTTAGAATACCCAGCCACGAAAACTTGGGAGTAACTAAATATCTGCGTTACAACGTATAGCTGGTATTTGTATTCTGTGCGTTGTTTATTTAGCAGTGCCGCGGTAAGCGCGTTGATTAGGTGTTAGTTCATTAGTAATCCTTTGTGTTAGGGTATTTAAGGGTACACGCTGTTAGCGTCTTTCTCTTCAGCCGGTACCACAGTCAGGCACACTTCTCTTAGTTTTTGGAAGCTGCCAGCATGGCCCGCGAGAGTTCGTTTTCTTCATCCATAAGTCCTGAACTTCAAGAAACCATCATGCAGATTATTTCATCGTCAGTCCATGACCTCACAGCCAATTTGTCACATGTTATCGATACCAGATTCGATTTATTGCAGTCTCAGTTTACGGCCGAAGGACATTCCTCTGAACCTTCTACTTCTGGGGCCAGTTTAATCCAAAATCCTCCTGAATTCAAGAATAAGGACAACAAGCAGCAGTTCAATCATGAATGCAAAGTCCTTGATAAGCTGGAGCAGGCCGATAAGTACATCGAAAGGAGTAATCTAGAGAAAGCCAAAGAAGCCAATAAACAAGGTACAGTACTTGTTAAGAAAAGGATCAAAGTGATTAAGTTGGCAGAGAAAAGTGAATATGGTTGGTTAACCGTAAATGAATACCTATCGGATGATTTGGCCTCAGACTCTGAGGACGAAAAGCGTCTTTTCAGATCAGAGAGGAGAGCTGAGAGGCGTGTGAAACAGGTGGAGTCAAAGCGCAGAGCTCAGCAAAGACCGCCGTATCGTCGATTCAGTACTAGCATTCCTTCTGCTCCAAATTCTTCGCAGTCCGGATTCGTCCAGCAAACCTCTTCGCATCCCGCTCGACCACGTGGTCAGACTGGTCCTTGCTTCAAGATAAGTTGCTCATGTAGTTGTTAATTATATTTTGTAGTAACAGCAGTCGTTGTTCTTTTTGTGTTTATTCTTATCTCCCACATGCAGACTTTTAACTAACTTTGTTTTACTCTTCAGCCCGATATTGTGCCTGTTTACCGGGCTGTATCCAGTTTTCACCGTATATCCTTGTATTATTGTTATTATTTTGTCACTGCGTTTGTGCTAAGCACAGAATAACTAAATATCTGCGTTACAACGTATAGCTGGTATTTGTATTCTGTGCGTTGTTTATTTAGCAGTGCCGCGGTAAGCGCGTTGATTAGGTGTTAGTTCATTAGTAATCCTTTGTGTTAGGGTATTTAAGGGTACACGCTGTTAGCGTCTTTCTCTTCAGCCGGTACCACAGTCAGGCACACTTCTCTTAGTTTTTGGAAGCTGCCAGCATAGCCCGGATCTATATACCGGTTGTCATATCTTGATTACTAATCCTTGTATGTTTGACATTAATTATTTATTTTCATTTATCCTTTAGTGTTGGGAGTTTGGCCACTTAGCAGCTCATTGTTCCAAGGTTGTTCCTTCAAAAAATTCAGCGTAGAAAGATCAAGCTATTTACGGACAATCAATTGGCTTTGTCCTCCTGTGCATCTAATTGCGGATTCCATAAGGCATCTTCAGGTTTATGGTGCCAAAGGAATTTTGATCGCGCCGCGTTGGCCATCTGCCTATTTTTGGCCTTTGTTACATTGTAGCGCTGGTCGGTTTGCGCCATTTGTGAAAGCCTCGCTTGTCCTGCCTAACAGGCATGATCTGTTAATTCCCGGGCACGGTCAGCTACAGATTTACAAGCGGAAACCGTCAGTTTTTTCTGGCTGTCCAAGTTTTCAGATGTTGGCTCTTCGTATTGTAGCTCTGATTGAGCTTGATGAGCCGTAATATTGCACATTTTGGCATTGTGGCCATGTGCGCTTTTTCTTCATGTAGTTCTTATTAGCAGAACTTGTGTTGAAACTTGTAAATTCCAATTTGAATGTAGTTCCATAGGGACTTGTAAATTATAGCAATAGTTGCTTCAGTGCATTTCCAGCGGTATTGCTGTGTACGTCCGTATTGACGTGGTGCATTTTTGCATGTAGTTCTGATCAGCGGAACTTGTAAATTCCATTTCGTCATGTAGTTCCCTTCGAACTTGTAAATTATAGCACTACTTGGTTTGTTTCAGTGCATTTTTCAGCCAGTGTATTTTCCAGCCTATCACTGTGCATGTATGTTGCTTCAGTGCATTTCCAGCGGTATTGCTGTGTACGTCCGTATTGACGTAGTGCATTTTTGCATGTAGTTCTGATCAGCGGAACTTGTAAATTCCATTTCGTCATGTAGTTCCCTTCGAACTTGTAAATTATAGCACTACTTGGTTTGTTTCAGTGCATTTTTCAGCCTGTGTATTTTCCAGCCTATCACTGTGCATGTATGTTGCTTCAGTGCATTTCCAGCGGTATTGCTGTGTACGTCCGTATTGACGTAGTGCATTTTTGCATGTAGTTCTGATCAGCGGAACTTGTAAATTCCATTTCGTCATGTAGTTCCCTTCGAACTTGTAAATTATAGCACTACTTGGTTTGTTTCAGTGCATTTTTCAGCCAGTGTATTTTCCAGCCTATCACCGTGCATGTATGTTCGCATGACGTGGTGCATTTTTTGCATGTAGTTCTGATCAGCGGAACTTGTAAATTCCATTTCGTCATGTAGTTCCCTTCGAACTTGTAAATTATAGCACCGATTTGTTTTCAGTAAAAAAAACAATTCCTGCCGTATTATTTATGCCGAAACGTTATGTTGTGAGATGTGGTCAATTTATATATATATATATTATATATATATATATTATATATATGGAGCCTCGGATGGAACAGGTGGTACCCAGTTACGGGAGTTATATCATTCATAATTTTCTTAATTGATTTTTACATTGTATGTTTTATTGATTTGCTTCAGACGGTAACGTTATTGTTTTTTCCTTCGAGATTAGTCAATCCTTAGATCCAGACCTCGTGGACAGACATGCAGGCTGGAGAAATTCTAGTTCGAAGAGAAGGTATATCAAAACTTCTCCCGAGGATCTTCTCGTAGTTACTAAATCTATGCGCCTGTAAATTTATATTCTTTTACTCGTCCTGTGGAGGGACAGAATGACATGTATACATCATTTGTAATATTTGATATGTAACAGTTATCAATCTGTATATGCGCCTGTAATTCCTACTTTAGTAATTGCGTTGTCCTGTGGAGGGACTGAATGACATCTGGCTCCACCCAGATTTCCTAATCTTTTTTCCCTAACAAGGGTTTTTGGTAGATAGGTTTTTTTCTGGCCACACTGATGTCTTTCACTTTTGTATACATTATTTGTAATACATGATATGTAACGGTTATTCTCTGGTAATACGTATTAAACGATATTGTGCCTGTTTACCGGGCTGTATCCAGTTTTCACCGTATATCCTTGTATTATTGTTATTATTTTGTCACTGCGTTTGTGCTAAGCACAGAATCGTAGTTATTGGCTACTATCTACATACATGTACATACGATTGTATGGTGTATAGAGCGGTTGTCAGTTGAGTGTAGTAAAACCAAACGCAAATTACCCACAGCCAGCGAATCATGGGAGCGAGTAATCACAAGTAACTCATAAATGGCTTCCCTGTGAGTCAATGACAAACCAAAGCAAAACCCTAACCAATTTGCGTTTGGTTTTACTTTGGATTCTGATTGGTTGGTTTACTTTCTCAGCCAATAGGAGAGCTTAGTAAACGCAAAACCAAAACACTTCGTACACTCAATTGAAATCCGCTCTATAGAGATGGGTATACATATCTACATGTCTACGTAGCTGAATACGTGGCTACGTGGATACCTGGATATGTGGATACGTGGATACGTGCTTGGCTACATGACTACATTACTACATGTTTCTGTGAATTACTGCGATAATCGTTGTATCGCGACCCGCGTTTTCTAAACTTCACTTGGATGTTGCGTTTTTCTGTACCTCCAATCATCTAAACTGGGCGGGACTTATGCAAATCAGCCCTTGAACAGGCTCGTCCAGCTTCGCCCGCTCTCTGCTTCTTCGACACCCGGACTCGAAACAAGTGAGGAAAGTCAAGCGAATAGTATAAAATTTACAGTCAGTCGCCAAGGTCACAAGTCGTGCAAGCTCTCTGAGCTGTCAGAACACTTAAAATTTCCTAGCATCCTAGTAAATCCATTGTCTTACTATTCTGACCATGCACTCATCGAAACTCGGCATAATGCAAACAAGTTGGGATTTTATCATACCTTATAAAGTATTTCTTGCGTGTGAATGTTTATGACAAGCAAGCTTATTGCGGTAGCTAAAATCCACACTCATTTGCCTCAATCATGAAAGAATATGAACAAGAGAGCAGGGAATATGAATCACTCTCAAAACCGTGAATATTCAACATGAAACAATACTCACCGCTTAGGCTTCTCAGCTTTCCCGGCCTCCGTCGGCATTCAACTGACTGGTTTAGTTCGAAGTTCTTTTAATCTTTTTCACGAAAGTCTTGCCTTACGTGTAAAGCTCGGGAAATATCTACTGTCCTTACATTCTCTTTGCATTTATACGACTCTCCATCGTAACTCTCGAGGATATTATCGTGTCATTTTGATTCTCGTGTCTCGAATAAATCGAATAAGAAGAGAGCGAGCGAAGCTGGGCGCGCGTGTTCAAGAGCTGATTTTCATAAGCCCCGCCCAATTCGGATGATTGGCGGAACAGAAAAATCCAAAATCCAAGTGAAGTTTGGAAAACGCGGGTCGCAATACAACGATTATCGCAGTAATCCCAACCCTAATTACCCTACAATAAAAAAACTAACCGTCAACAATGGGTGCTCACTAATTTAGGGTTCTTTAGGGCTTAAATCGCTAAAGAACAAAGAAATATGCTTCTTAAATGTTTCTGTGAATTAATCCAAACCCTTACCCTACATTAAAGAAATCCTAATTATTAACAACGGGTGCTCACTAATTTAGGGTTTTTTAGGGCTAATCACTAAACAACAAAGAAATATAATGCTTAATGTTACTGTGAACTGATTCAAATCATACATCTTTCATTTAAAACCCAGTTAACATCACTAAACGTACAATGTGTTATAATATTTACTAAGTGTGACTTGGGAACCCTGTGGTGGGCCCTGTGGTTATGAAGGGACACCCCGAGGAACACGAGGAGCTTTTACAAGAACTTGTTGTAGTTTGGTTTAATAATGTTTTAGGTCTAGAAATACTAGTTGACTCATATCATAACATGGTGTCAGAACGGACACGGACCTCGTAACGATATATGTGGCGTAGCAATTAGTCGGAAGAGAGTAAAGAACAAGAATACCGGCCTGAAAGGAGCCGCAGCGACGAGTCGACAAAATGGCTGACAGAGACACGAATTATAAACCTGGTCCACTAGTGTTGGACGCACAAGCAGCGGAAAATTGGAGGAAATTTCTGATGAGATTTGAAATATACCTTATAGCAGCCGAAAAGGATAAGAAACCAGACAAGTTTAAGGTAAATTTACTACTCAATTTTGCAGGCTCGGAAGCTATCGAAGAGTACAGTCATTTTAACTTTGCCGAGGGAGAAAGCAATACTTCCTACAAAGTTGTCTGCAAAAAGTTTGAAGATCTGTGCCAGGGAGCCAGAAACGTTATTTATGAGCGATTGGTGTTCTTTCAGCGAAACCAAAAGGAAGGGGAGAGGATTGATAACTTTGTAAGCGAGCTTAAAAGACTGTCACTCACGTGTGAATTTGAAGGGCTTAGAGACTCCTTGGTTAGAAACCGCATAGTTGGAGGAGTACTGTCTGATGATCTACGAGGGGAACTGCTGAAAAAGCCAGATCTCACTTTGCAATGTGCTCATGATTACTGTAGGACATATGAGGCTACTGAAGCACAGAAGTATAAATTCAGTATGGCAACAGGTTCAAATGCACAAAGCACGCACAGGATACAGGCTGTAAAAAAGCACAGAGAAAGCGAGAGTGCTTCGTCAGCTCGGTCCTGTAAGTTTTGTGGATTTAAGCACTCATTCTCTCACCCAATTAAGTGTCCAGCATTTAAGAAACGTTGTAATAAATGCAAGAAAGAGGGACATTTTGCAAAAATGTGTCAAGATACCACTAAGAGGGGTCCAAAACTAGACACTGTGAGAAAAGAAGAGCATGAGGGTAGTAGTGAGGATGAAAGCTATGTAGAGCACACATATTTCGGATCTGTGGAACTGGACTCAGTCTCTAGCACAGCCAAGACAAACAAGAGCCTAATCACTATAAAGGTTGCAGGTACAGAGCTTAGAGTAAAGGCAGATACAGGTGCAGAAGCTACTGTTATTCCCTATCACCTCTATAAGAAGATAACTAAGAAACCTTTGCAAAAAATCAAGCAGCCATTGAAAGGTTGGCTTGCCTCTAAACCCATACACCCAAAGGGATGTGTGCGCTTGTTGACCGAATACAAGAATCGTAAGATGGACTTACTCTACCTTGTAGTTGAGGGAGATTTCATGCCACTAATAAGTTGTGATGCCTGCTTGGATTTAGAAGTTTTGAAGTTCATGAATCTCCAACAACTACAAACTGTGGAGTCTCAAGCAGAGATCACCATGACTGATATTTTTGGAACACCTACACCAGGGGGTGAGGTGAGTGCCATAGAGACTGATCCTGTGTTGAAGGATTATAAAGAATGTTTCAGTCATAAACCTGGGAAGCTACCAACAGAAGTACACCTAGAGGTTGATTCTTCTGTGACTCCAGTAATCCATCCTCCAAGAAAAATTGCAATTGCTCTCCTTGAGCCGGCACAAGCAAAACTTAAGGAGATGGAGGAAGATGGTATAATTGTGAGAGAAGAGGGGCATACCCCATGGGTGTCCTCTATGTTAGTCGTTGATAAGAGAAAGCCAGATGAGAAGAGAAAAGGGAAGCCACCATCTGAGAGAGAAGTACGAATATGTATTGACCCAAGGGATTTGAATACTGCACTTAAGCGTGTACACCACCCTATGGCTACAGTAGAAGAGGTAACAAATCGCCTTTCCGGTGCAAAGATTTTTACCACCTTAGATGCATGTAGTGGTTTCTGGCAGCTGCCTGTAGATGAAGAGAGTTCCAAGCTACTCACTTTCAATACACCCTGGGGTAGATACCGTTTCACAAGATTACCTTTTGGTATTGCTCCAGCTCCCGAAATTTACCAACGAGAAATGGACAGACTGTTTGAAGGGATTCCTGTGGAGATAATTGTTGATGACCTATTGGTACACGGTGTAGACCAAGAGGATATGGATCGCAAGCTGAAAATGGTGCTAGAGAGAAGCCGTGAAGTGGGACTGAAGCTTAACCCTGACAAACTTAAACTCAGAGTATCAGAAGTGAAGTATGTCGGCCATCAATTCACATCTGAAGGGATCAAACCTGATCCAGAGAAAATCAGGGCAATCAGGAACATGCCAGCCCCAACTGACAAGGAGGGTGTGCTCCGTTTGCTAGGAACTGTGAACTACTTAGACAAGTTCATTGAGCATAAAGCTGATGTACAAGGACCCATTTCACAATTGACCCAGAAGGATGCAGCATTTGTCTGGGACACACCTCAGCAAGAGGCATTTGATAAGCTGAAATTAGCCATCACTGAGGCGCCAGTCCTGGCATTCTTTGATAACAACCAGAAGACAGTGCTGAATGTGGATGCAAGCGGTACTGGGCTTGGTGCAGTGATATTGCAGGGAGGCAGACCTGTTGCATATGGGTCAAAGAGATTAACTAGCTGTGAACAGCGATATGCCAACATTGAGAGGGAATTGCTAGCTATCCTATGGGGAGCACAAAAGTTCCACAACTATGTTTATGGTAGGCGAGTCCTTGTGGAGACAGACCACAAGCCACTGGAGGCAATATTTAAAAAACCTCTCAACAGTGCACCTCCTAGGCTACAGAGAATGCTGCTGCAGCTTACCAAGTACGATTTGGATGTGACATATGTTCCAGGAAAACTACAGGTCATTTCAGACTGTCTAAGTCGTGCACCGCTTAGTGACACTGAACCAGTGTTCAAGGATGAAATTGGAGTCAATCTTATCGAGGAACTTGGGCTAGAGAATGATGCGTTGCAGAAATTCAGATTGGCATCACATGATGATGAAACCTCTAAAATAGTAATGGAGTATGTTGTTAGTGGATGGCCAGCTTGTAGGGATCAAGTTGATGAGCTGGCTAGGGCGTACTGGCATTTCAGAGAAGAATTGAGTGTAGAAGATGGCTTGCTGTTCAAATCGGACAGAATTGTGGTCCCAAGAGCTTTGAGGGCTGAGGTGCTAGATGAGATACATGGGGCACACATGGGAGAAAGCAAGAGTATGTGCTTGGCACGAGATTATGTTTTCTGGCCCTCTATGACAACCCAAATCAAGGATAAAGTTAGTTCGTGCACCATATGTAATTCCTTTCGCAACCGGCAACAGAAGGAGACATTAAGTCCACATGATATCCCTGGTTTACCATGGCAGGTCGTTGGTACCGACTTATTTGAATTTGCTGGTCATACATACGTACTGGTCACTGACTTCTACTCCAAGTACTTTGAGATAGAGCTCCTTCGACAGAGTACTTCCACCTGTCTCATCAACAACCTCAAGAAAATATTCGCAAGATTTGGTATACCAGACAAGGTTGTGAGTGACAATGGTTCACAATATAGTAACACCAGGAATCTGTTTGATAGTACTCACCAGTTCAAGCAGTTTGCTAGTGAATGGGGATTTCAACATGTAACCAGTTCACCAGAGTATCCTCAATCCAATGGAGCTGCAGAGAAGGCAGTACAGACTGCCAAACGAATCTTGAAAAAAGCTGCTGCAGAAAATAAAGATCCATTTGAGGGTTTACTCAAATACCGGAATACACCATTTGAAGACATTGGTGTATCACCTGTGCAACTGCTAATGGGTAGACGTACCCGGACTATGATTCCAACTCACCGACGCCTGCTACTTCCTCAGACTGTTGAACCTGACCGAGTTATTAAAGCACTCCAACTTCGCCAGAGAACGTCAAAGGAGAACTATGATAAAGGTGGCAGAGACTTACCTCCACTGGAAGCTGGAGAGAAGGTGCGAATACGCCTGAACCGGGACCAAGAGTGGCGCAAGGCTGAAGTACTGCCCCGATCATATTTAGTAGGAGATGAACAAGGGCGAGTCTACCGGAGAAACAGAAGGCAGATTATTGCTGTTCCAAAAGAGGAAAGGATGGTTCCACAAGTGGCAGCAACTCTGAAACCAGAACAGGAGTCTGTTGGGAAACTCAAACAACCTACAGTAACACCTGAACAACAGCCTCAACACGTCGTTCTGGGAGGGATGTCAAGAGGCCTCAAAGACTAATTGAAAACTGTTAGGAGAGAGATGTTATAATATTTACTAAGTGTGACTTGGGAACCCTGTGGTGGGCCCTGTGGTTATGAAGGGACACCCCGAGGAACACGAGGAGCTTTTACAAGAACTTGTTGTAGTTTGGTTTAATAATGTTTTAGGTCTAGAAATACTAGTTGACTCATATCATAACACAATGTAAGTTCCCTTTTTAGAATCTTGATAAAATTACCGTTGACAAAATATTTGAAGAAAACATTACCTGAAACATAAACATCAAATTGACCTACTGGTTGAATCAATTTTGGTAAGCACTGGGGGACTCGAGCCCATTACAACGGGTAGGCACCGTGACTAAGTTATTATATTATATTGAACCAGTATGATTTTGTAAATGATCACTGTATTATAAAGCATGGTTCTTGCTAGCAATAACTTTGGAAAATGTCTAAATACTGAATAAATTATAATTTTAAATACCTGTTATTTCCAATCATGAACGCTGTCGTACCCAACAAACAGACAACTTGTCTTCGGAAGAACTCGCTGATGCACCGTGTTTTTTTGCAGATTCCATAAGAGCAGGACAAAATAATTCTGAATATCAAAAGGCATGGCAATGAGACTTTAATGCAACTGATCCATGTACCCTCATGTTATTTTCCTAGCCTTTGAAGTTTAGAGGATGGCATCTTAGGCATTGCACAAATGATAAAGACTCATATGGTGGACAACCTTGCTGTAAAACTGGCGGATTCTTGAATAACAATCTAAGCCGTTACAACATACTTTCAGCTAGTGTCTTTGTGTCTGCGCTTGTGCAGTAAGACCATTGTGTAATTTGGCCTTACTCACACTTAGATTGAGCGAGGAACAGATACATGTACGTGGCATGTTTTATTTTGTACCTTATACTTTTGCTGCGTTTGACTATAAACAAGCATTGATGCCTGTAGTTGTGAACTGATGCATGTTTTTTTCTATTCCAGTCAAACATGCATGACATATAATTGCAACATTGTGTTTACAAGTCAGTATACAATTGTACATGTATATATGTAGCCAGTAGCTACGACTCCCAAGTTTTAGTGGCCGGATATTCTAAAGTTGGAAGCTATGCAAAATAACCCACCACTTGGTTCATTAATAATGGATTAATGCATTTTCTCAAATTCTTATAGAAACCTTCTAAATCCTAACCCTGAAATTCAAAAACATCCTACCCATTTTCAACCCCAAATAATTCAAACAACGAATCTAAATACACCTGAGCTAAATGGATAATTTGCACAATTTGTAAGGGATTTTCAAGTGATCTTTCGAAGTGGTGGGTGTAATATTTGATTCACTTCCAGTTTATTCATAATCTCACTTCCTGTATGTAAATGCCCATTGCGCGCAAGTACTGATGGTTATTAAACATGGCGTGTTTCGAGCACGAGCTTGTTTGTGTGGCTCTCCTTGAAATCTAGGAAAAACTACATTTTGGCGACGAGGAAACTAAGAAATGGCAAAACTAGTAGATATACGAAGTGTAGAACGCATGGATGTATCGGCAGAGATCGGGAATTTAGCACAAAAGTGGAAAAAATGGAAGAAAAGCTTCGAGCACTGCATCATTGCGAGCGGTATTACGAAATATCAGCAGAAAAGAGCAATGTTTATTGCACTTAGCGGACCCAGATGTACAGGAAATATTCGACACGCTTCAAGACACGGGAGACGACTTTAAAACAGCGGTCGAAAAGCTGGATGGATATATATTTTATATCGATGAATAACGTACCATTCGAACGACACAAGTTTCGCCAAGCAAAACAAGAGGAAAACGAGCCTATCGATGCATTTGTGACAAGATTACGAAAGCTGTGAGTATGATAATCTCACTGAAGATATGATACGTGACCAAGTTGTTGATAAATGTAGATCACACCGCTTGGGGAGGAAATTACTCAGCATACAAGAGCTCAACCTAGAGAAACGGCTAACCATAGCTAGGATATCTGAAGCATCAGAACAGCAAGCCTAGCAGATAGAAGGGAAAGAAGACAGCCAAAGTTCAAGTGTTAATGCCTTGAATTAGAGTAGAGATAAGGGAAAAGGAGAATTTCGGAAAAAGCCGGCCAAGAACCACTGCAAAGGAAATGGTGAGTGTTATCGTTGTGGGAGAAAGGGACACGTAGCAAAGAACTGTTTGATTGCAAAGGACAAAACCTGCAACAAGTGTGGCAAAATAGGACACTTTGCTAAAAATTGTAAATCTGAGAAGGTGGAGCGAGTAGTAATTCATTGTCTGATGATGAATATGCTTTTGTTGAAAAGCAATATGACCCAAGTGTAGGCAAAATGGTAGTGAACATTGCAGGCACACCTGTAGAGATGTTGATAGATTCAGGAGCCAGTGTGTAAACATCATAAATGAGAAGGTGTGGAGTCAGATTAGTCAACAAGGTGTAGGGCTAAGAGAAACCTCCAAGAAATTATTCGGGATCAGAGAAAGCATTGAAGACCCTAGGAGAGTTTGTTGCAAAAGTCACAGTGGACGGTACTAGCATTGAAGCAGAAATTATAGTAGTCCCAGGCACAAGCATACCTCTTCTGGGCCGTGAAACAGCTTCAAAGCTACAACTATTTCAAGTAGGACCACAGCTCAACACTATCACCAGTGGCTGTGAGCAAATAGTAACGACGTATGCAGATTGTTTTGAGGGTCTAGGAAAATTGAGAAATTTCAAGTTGAAAATACATGTTGATCCAAAAGTGCAGCCTGTTGCACAGCCATTTAGGAGATTACCATTTAATGTCGGGAAAGCTGTTGGAAATAAGCTCGAGGAACTGATTGAGAAAGATGTAATTGAACCAGTTTCGGGGCAAACACCATGGGTTTCACCACTTTTTGTGGTACCCAAGCCAAATGGAGAAGTTCGTATATGTGTTGATATGAGAAGAGCAAACGAAGCCGTCGTTCGTGCGAGACACCCAATACAAACAGTTGATGAAGTCCTTCTAGAATTGAATGGAGCTTGGGTGTTTACAAAGCTTGACTTATGTTGGGGTATCATCAAATAAAATTAGAGGAAGGATCACGGGACATCACAACATTTGTGACCCACCAGGGACTAAACAGATATAAGAGATTGATGTTTGGAGTTCCAGCAACACCTGAGATGTATCAGCATGTAATACAGCAAACTTTGCATGGATGTGAGGGAGCCTACAATATTTCTGATGATATTATTGTTAGTGGGAAAGACCAGGCAGAACATGATGCACGGTTGGATAAGACACTTGCAAGAATCAAAGAAGCTGGACTCACTCTCAATAAGGAGAAGTGCGAGTTTGCCATGGATAAGCTCGTGTTCATGGGCCATGTGCTTTCTGCAAAGGGAATTGCACCTGACCAGGCAAAGATAGAGGCTGTCACCAACGCAAAGACACCTGAGAATCTTCCTAGGTTTGGCTAATTACTGTGCAAGATTAATCTCAAATCTAGCGACCATAGCTGAGCCACTGAGAGCACTAACAATATCTAAGACAGATTGGCTGTGGGAGAAGAGACAGCAAGATGCTTTCGGTGAGCTTAAGAACAGGTTAGCGAGTGCAGATGTTATGGCATACTACAATCTGAAAGCAGAAACTCAGTTGATAGTTGATGCTAGTCCTGTGGGCTTAAGGGCCATTCTAGTACAGAAACAAGTCGATGGCCTTACTAGCCTTTATCATCGCAGATCTGAACTATGTCATACTCTTTTTCGTAAAATCATATCTAATCCTAACGGTAATTTATATCTGTTTCCACATAACCTCAGTAATCCGACTGTCATACTACGGTATAAGAGGTCTTTCACACTTCCGCTTTGTAAAACAAACCGATTCCGGAACACTTTCATTAACTCTAGTACTTTCACTAATAGACACAGGTCTTGAATTAGCAAAATAGCTGCTTTTAAACTGTTAGTTTTAATATCATAACATTTTATCGAATTAGTTTATAAGTATACGTAATTAATGTTTAGAATTGTGAACATTGGTAATTATAATAAACGATCTATCTATCTACTATCTGAGTGGGATGGAGTTCACCTTGATCACAGATCATAAGCCTCTTGAAGTAATTTATTCGCCCAAGTCAAGACCTCCAGCTAGAATCGAAAGATGGGTCTTGAGGCTGCAACCATACCAATTTAAAGTCGTCTACAAGCCAGGACCAACAAATGCAGCAGATACACTTTCGAGGCTATACGACCTCATTCAAGAAATGTTGCAGAAGAGTATATCTGTTTTATTGCTGAGAGTGCAGTGCCTAAGTAAATGATGTGGAAGTAGATTGACGAAGAGTCCGGAAAAGATCCGACCCTATAACACAAGTAAAGCAAAGTCTGAAAACAGGAAACTTGAGAAGTGATGTAGAAGCCTACAAAGGTGTCCAGCATGAATTGAGTGTGTTTGGACAGACAGTTCTCAGAGGAAACAGAATTGTCATGCCTACGAAGATGCGCAAGAACACATTAAGACTTGCACATGAACTGGCAATCAAGGAGTTGTTAAATCAAAGCAGACTGAGAGAAAAGGTATGGTGGCCAGGAATTGATAAAGATGTTGAGCGAATGATTACAGCATGTCATGCATGTCAATTAAGTAGTAGGAGATCGTTCAAAGCCTGAACCAGTACAGCCAACTAAATTACCAGTAGGACCATGGCAAAGTCTTGCCATAGATCTATGTGGTCCATTTCCAACAGGAGATAATCTCCTAGTTGTAGTAGATTACTATTCTCGTTGGCCAGAAGGTACAGTAATCAACACGTCTAAGGCCATTATAGACTGTTTAGATAACATGTTTACCACACATGGATTGCCAGAATCTATCACAAGTAACAACGGACCACAATTGGTGTCGACAGAATTTAAGACGTATCTAGCAGACCGAGGGATTGAGCACAAGAGAGTTACTCCATACTGACCGCAAGCCAATGGAGAAGTTGAGAGGATGAACAGAGTACTTCTGAAAGCTATTCCAACAGCAGCTGCTGAGAATAAAAATTGAAAGAGAGAGTTGCCAAACTTTCTCCTTGCCTATCGCAACACACCTCATTGCACAACTTGTAAGAGCCCAGCAGAACTTTTGTTCAACCGACAGATTCGAACAAAGCTTCCAGTATTACCAGCCCAAGAGATACCTGGTACAACCAACATGAGACTCAGAGATCAGAAGATGAAGGAGAAGTCAAATAGTTACGCCGATGAACAACGTAAAGCTGTTAAAGCAGACAGCGTAGGAGACAGAGTACTGTTAGAGCAACACAAAGAGAACAAGTTAACAACAAGATTTGCACATGAACATTATGAAGTTGTTGACAAAAACGGAAACTCTGTAATCATTAAGAACTCTGACCGACAGTCGGTATGCAGAAACTCTTCACACATGAAGAAGTGTGTACACTGTAAAAACATAAGAGTCGTTTTTTTTTACCCCAGACGGCCCCTCGAAATGAGTCGTTTTGACTCCTTTTGCCGTTACTCTTCAAAGAGTCGTTACTACTCTTCCAAGGAGTTGTTTTGACTCTTTCTGGAGTAGTCTTGAAATGGCTCTTTGAAGGGTCAAATCAGTAATCTAATCTTCAAAGGAGTTGTTTGACTCTTTCTGGAGTAGTCGCCAAATGGCTCTTTGAAAGGTCAAATCAGTAATCTACTCTTCAACGGATTGATTTGATTCTTTCTGGGGTCGTCTTGACATAGCTCTTTGAAGGATCAAATCAGTAATCTACTCTTCAGAGGAGTCGTTTCGACTTTTTCTCGAGTTGTTTTAAAATGGCTCTTTAAATGGTTGAATGACTCTTCCGAGGAGTCGTTTTAACTCTATTAGAGAATAACTACACTACTCTTATGATGAGCTATTTTGACCGTTTCATGAGTCATTTCTAAAGAGGAATGCTTTAGGCTTCATGATGTCGTTTTTATATATGTACTGACCTCAAAACATTGCCCAACCCTCCTAAAACCTACATGATGTGGTAGCTTTGTTCTCCCATGCAATGATTTAACATACTATATTATAAAAGGAATACAGCAACATACCATTAAAATAGATCTTTCATTTAATAGTTCAAGCAATTTATTCTATATAACATTGATAATTTCAAAATACTGGAAAATGAATTTGAAAATTGCATAAAAAAACTAACATTTGATAATTTCGTAATAAATATAGCAAATAAATCGAATGACTGATTTAATGTTGAACTATTGCAATATTATTGATGATAACATTTTTCCGAATAATTATATACTGAGAGAATCTGATGTTTAAAGCCTGGTTTTCACTAGCGATGCAAGCACAAGCACACGAGTCCTTATTTCACAGTGAAACCGAGCTCGACGCAAGCGCAAGTACTGACGCAAACACAAGGATCAAAATGTTTCCTTGTGCTTGTGCTTATGCTTGCGTTCGCGTTGTAGTGAAAACGGAAGACAACGCAAGCACAAGGAGTCTTCGACAGCTAATTACGTTTGACCAATCAAAACACTTGTTCTAGGTCCCTCTCGCGTAACCGCGTGTTGTGCAAAAACAAGATGGCCGGAGTTGGGACATTGACATTTGATGAAAGGTTTTCTGAAACAGTTCGCAAATATCCAATACTTTATGATAAAGCTTTCAAGGACAAAAACACGCACGATGGCTGCAATATTGGATTATTGGCCGCTACGCAAAAAGACAAGTGCCCAGCGAGTCTTGAGTTTATTGCACGGTTCGTTTTCACTTGACGCATATCTATTGTGCTTGTGTTTGTACTTTCGCTTGTGCTTGCGTCGCTAGTGAAAACCAGCCTTAAGGGACATTGTCAACCCCAAATGATAAACTTTCTCCTGACGGAAGACAAAATGAACTAGCTTATTACATGTATGCTTTCCAGAGAGTTAAAAGACAACTCAGGAGGATAAAAATATCAATTTCTATAGTAGTCCTGTTTAGTATTCGAAAATGACTGCTGAAGGCAATGACAGTAGATGCATGTGCTCAGTGTTAGCCTCATTCGAAAGTTAAATATTCTTCAAAAACTCATGAATAATTCATGAGCATTTTGTCCAATTAGATGAAGCGAATCACCTTTATCCCGATAAAATGCAAGGGTATAGCTTTATACAACTTTTCACTATAAACAAATAATTATTCGCTTTTCATCTAAATTTCTGAAAATTATTATCTTTTAGAAGTAATGTTTTTGAAGCCGTTTAATAAACTCGCAGCACGTGTTTTATCAGATCTAAAAACTCTCGGGCTGTGCCCTCGACTTTTTAGATCTGATAAAACACTGCTGCTCGTTTATTAAACTATACATAAATACCAGCGAGAGGGTGTAAAACTCGAAACTACAACATTACGCAGATTTGTGAAGCCCACTTTCTCGCTGGTATTTATGAATGTTTAACACCAAGATGAGGCTAACACTGAGCACATGCGTCTACAGTCATCACGTACAGTGGTAAATTAGAATACAAAACTGGAATAATAATTGAAAAACAAAGAACTACAGTTAATCCTCTGGAGAACTGGTCACATGGCCTGAAATGGGGCACAAACAGGCAAGCTGAAAGGGTCTATTACATTCAATTTGAAATCTAAACAAACAACACACTGTTATTTTTTTGTACAACAACACACTAAAATAGTCAAGCAGACAGAGCTTTGACATCATGTGAGATTTCAATCAAGTTGCATGCACAAATGCTTAGCTGACTAATAACCTAAGTATTTGTAATTCCAGAAAGAGGAATACATTATTGCAATTCGATGACCACCTGAAACCTGTGCATAAACTGCACTGAATGTATATTTAGTACCTCGCAAAGTTTAAATCAACATTATGACTGTAAATATTCCAAAATTATGTTTCCCTTTTGCAGCCAATAACAAACTTTGTACATTGTCCATTGATCCAGTTCATATCAGTCTTGTGGTAGTTGTTCTTTCAGCCTCTTGTTCCACATCCACATCAGATTCATCCTTTTTACAAAATAAAACATAGCACATGAGTTCAAATTGAGTAAGGGATGATATATATATATATTAAAACCAAGCCACCATTCTATCAACTTAGCAATCAAGAAAACTGTAAAAAAACTCATACAAATATATTTTTTCTCAATTATTTTTGTCTGCAGCACATGCACGGTTGACTATCAATTGAAAGATGGCACCTGGCTACCCAATAAGATGGCGAGTTTGTCAAAAGACGGCAGCTGGGATATGCTAATATAATATATTATTATTCTGCCAAGAAATGGAATGTTCTTTCCTTAATAACAAAATATTAAGCATGTACAGTATTTCATGCTCGAGAAACGGTGATTGGAATCCATTTCACTGTTAATCTTATGCATATTTCTTGTGTTCTTCGCAGAGTAGCCTACATAGCTGGCTGTGTAAATGGTAGCTTTCGCAAGAAGATCGAGGTCGTGGCCAGGGGTATTTTTTGAATGGCCGCCATCTTGGCCAAGCTGTGAGATGCGATCTGGCTATAAACAGAGAACAGTTATTTCTGGAAAAACTAGTCCGAAACTAGAATTAGCTACGCCTACGGTCATCTCCCGGAGAAGTAAAGTGTGACCGAGCATCTATATTAAACACGCATTATTATTTTTTAAGAGCGTTGTGCCCCATTTTATGCTTAACAAATAGTTCCTGGCAATAGGCCCTTAGCAGCTAACAGTCACGTGCTGATATAATACTTCGTTAACGAATGCGTTGAGCTCGTGATCCCCATGGGAAAGGCGTTGCCATGGATGTTGGAGAGCAAGCTATCTTTAAAAACGTTGTTTTAGAAAGATCGACAATCGATTGGAGGTGGAAAATAGCATTTACAAACAGGTTTTGCTAATAAC
Organism: Actinernus sp. WN-2022; assembly: GCA_030867875.1. Taxonomy (NCBI): domain Eukaryota; kingdom Metazoa; phylum Cnidaria; class Anthozoa; order Actiniaria; family Actinernidae; genus Actinernus; species Actinernus sp. WN-2022. The sequence goes on from JAOWCC010001589.1 coordinate 18,642,882, forward strand.
AATACCGATCTCATACAAGGCCTTTAATTAAAAGAAGTCAGAATTTTTTGGCTCTCCAGTACAACCACGTGATTTGTTAGCTGCAAAGGGCCTATTGTACTCGGCAATGTCGTCGACCAAATTGGAGCAGAATTAGCAAGTTACAAGAAAAACTTAGGTTGAGTGTGTTTTCAGCGTAGTGCATTGCATGAACTTAGCTTTACAATAATTTTCATGACACAAACATTTAGACTTTAGACAGTTTAGACTTAGTTGAATTCGAATGCTTACCTTCTTCGCCGCTTTCTCCGTAACTGGCTCATCTCATCCAGAGATATCATGTGTTCCTCGTGCACATCCCACGGATAAAATATTATTTAAGTACTTTATGCATTGGATTACATTTGCGAGAACATATTGTTGTGACTTCTGGGTTATTATTTTCTGGGAATGTTATCAGGATTTTTTTTTTTTAAGTGCCACAGAGCTTCCTTCGCTTCTATCAGTTCTGATTTGTGGGAATTACCGCGCTGTGCAATTTCACCGTCGGTCGATTACTGACGATTGCCTTAAGAAACGGTATATGTTTTCTTTTTTTTATTTAATAATACTATTTTGTTACATCCTGATTGATTGAGTTTGTTAATGCAAACTAATTATCATACAGGATGTTTCATTTGCCCGTGTTAAATGAGTGGTACGTAGTTCTGCTCTTTTAATGTCACACAGATGTCAATTTAAAGTCGTTAATTTCAGCTAAATTTCAGCTAATTTCAGATATAACTTTAAACTTCAGAATACAACAATGTCTAATAGTTTTATATTTCCTTTTTTCAGCACAGCTTATTTAAACTGTGTCTTAATTTGCAATAAGTTTCTTGGGACGTTCGAAGTTAATGCAAACTAGACATCATTCAACATTCTAGGAAAACAGTTTGTTGATAAAAGATGTTTACATTTCCTCGTTCTTGACAGAAACTGTTTTCATAACGGTATAAAAGGTGTGAACATCTTGAGTACGATCCAGTTCTGCGCAGCTCGACCAGTAAAGAAAAGGAGTAGCAGGAGAAAAGAAGTGAAACACTCCACACACCCTCTGTTTTCAATAATGTTAAGCTATACTGAATGTAAGATCTTCTTCATTCCAACTGCCATTTCGCTATTCATAACAAGTTTAACGGCATCTATCGTGGATCACAATGTGGCACGAGATACATGCTCAACCAAGCTCGATTGTGCTCAGGTGAGAATTCGTTTCATATATATTTTAGACGATACATGTATTAAGAATTGTAATTTTGTGGGGCGAATGTTGCTTAGTGATGTAAAGTTGAATTGGGATAATGGCGTCTTGTCTACGATCTGGTATTAGGATTTTTTTAAATCGAACCAACATTTCTTCAATTTCTAAACTTTTCGGGTTCTGTAATCTATTGAAAACTTTCTAACAAAGACATTAACAACTGAATGCAACTCCTTCGTACATAAGATTCTGGTATAAGTTTGTTGGAAATTTGTTGGAAACTAATTGGAAGTTTGAATTTCCATGGTTTTGCACACTTCCAACGGATGAAAATATGTTGGAAATAACCTTAACTACATGTGTCTCGATTTCGAAAATAAACGAAATCGGCTTATGAAATTGAACCATTTCTGTAAAAGAAAGCGGTTAAAACTGATCTGTTAGCAGTTGTTGGTTTTCCTATTTGTTGTCCTTACTTGATACACTGGAAAAACTGGACCTCCTCCATGGGTTGAAAATTTATTGGAAATTACAGTTTCTAACAAAGTTTACAAGGTGGTTCACTCTTGGTTCAATTCATCTACGCTGACTCGTTACACGTTTCATTGAAACCACTGAATTGCCAGAACTTTTACATCGGTTTCCGTGCCTTCCCACTTCTCAATGATAAATGTGTCGCCATATTTTCAAAAAGACTACAATATACTGAAAATATTGCCTGATCTCCTATTTTTACGGCTATAATCTGTATGTCGAAAATACTTTATTGGACAAAAAGACGAACCGATGATGTTGACTTTTTAGTAGCTTTTCTTTTCCCTAATTGGCGTTTTGACGTTATTAATGCTTTTTGGGTAGATTGAAGACATTATGTATGACGCAATGTAATAATGTAAAGCAAAATGTAATAACTTTTTAACAGAAACTGTAATAAATGATTGACGCAAAATGTAACCAGAAGGATTTTTTTTAATACGCCCATACATTTTTACTCGTTGGACATATTTATCTTGCCACTTAGGCTCAAAAAATTAATCTGCTCTAGCAGATCGCCACATCTCCAGCTATATACAAGCGGCATTTCCAGCAGGCAAGCGTATTCTGGTTTATGTTGTAGTTTCCATGCCCACGTAAGATGGCCGCGCGCCCTACGAATTTCGAGCCTTCCCGTTATTTTGTTTTATGTATTTGTCTTTCATTTATTTTAAACCAAATGGAAGGCTAAACAAGCTAAAAGACGAAGCGTAGCTGCATCTACTACGGCCAAGTTGGCTCGTGAGGAACGATATCTCAATAAGTCAAAACCGAACGACGGCAGTTCGTGTTCCGCTTCTAGTTCTACTACGCTTACTGCCAAACGTGAATTTCGTTTCTACGATCTACCTATGGAGACCGTTTCAAAAATATTGCTCTGTGTTGTTTCTGCTCAAAGCAGTGACATGGAAAGTGAAGAGAATAGGAAAGCAACATATATTTACAACTTTCTCGTGTTTGCAAACTGTGATTAACTGAAGTAGATAGTCACTGACAATATTCAGTCATACAGTTTTTATGCTGTTAGTGCTGTTACACAGTGCAATGTTTCAAGCAACTTGTCTCGCAGTTTAGCTTTGAACATGATGTATATTGTCTTGGCAGCGTTGCGAGACAAGTTGCATGAAACATAACCTTAAAAAAGGCAAAGTCTGTGTATTTCTTTGCCATTCGATTTTAAACACAACGCGTGTATGCAATCCTATTTCTCTTTCAATTCTAAACAAAACTTCACACCTCTGGTCTGAAAAGCTTTAACAATAATGGAGCTTACTTCCCAAGGAGTCAAAGCTGATATTTAAGCTCCGATAAAAACACAGATTGCATTAGAATAGCGCTGAGCGAATTTTTATGGCAAAATCCTCCTATTTGTAATTAATTTTCCGCAATAGTACACTCCCTCAAAAAATCCATCCTTAACCTTCTTAAGAGGTACTCCACGGACAACTTCATGACGGGTTGATCAAATAAATCCAACATATTTCCCAGGAATAAACTAGCAAGCATCATCAAGTGTTTCAAGCAGTGTACATGTATTCTTTCCGATCAAAAGAAATGTTCTTTGAAAACCTCGACTTTCACCATGACTGCAAAGCTATATTACATATAAAGTTCTCCGTGTGTTTGGTTCACTTCAAAAGTGCAATCGAACACATGAATTTTGAGTAAAAACAGTTGCAACGTAATAATATATTAAAGCTAACATACTGAGATTTCTGAGCTCACGGTATAATTATTCAAGGCTAAGTTTGTTGTACCCTATCCGGATAATTATGTACCGTGTGCTGATTAGGAAAATACTACTAGAACCCTATACATTCGCCGCGTTTTCTCGTTCTCTGGGATCACACATATACCTTTTATCTTTCTTTGGAAACACACAGATGCCCTTTCCTCGTTCTCTGGGATCACACGAATACATTTTTTCGTTATCTGGGTTCACACAGACACCATTTTGTTCGTTGTCTGGGATCACACAGATACGCAGACGCGGGAAAATCACCTAAAATATGCAATGGAACCCATGATACTGCCAGAGAGGTATCCATACAATATTTAGTAGTTGAACAGCTATAAATCATTTAAGAATTCTTCTTATCGTTTGAGTGATATTTATATATGCTAGGGCAAGGAAAAAGGGAAATCATTGAGCATTTACAACGTAGCCAAACTACAGTGTGATTCCTGTAAGTCACCCATCCAAGTACAAACCATACCCGATCGCGCTGAACTTCTGTTCGTCATACGATTTTAGAGTGAACAAGGTTGCAAAGTTAAGCAGACCGATTACAATAATATTTAAGTTTTATTTAGTGCTTAAAATTATCTAGAACTGGCAAACATGACATCTTATTGTTGTCATAATATTATTGTTTCCCAACAAACGGACATCAAATCAGGGAAATCTATAGCTAGACGCATATGAACGGATATTATACCCAATAATACTATATTTGTGAATATTAGTCGTTAAAAACAACTACTGGTACTAACCAATGGTAAACTGCTCTTGAAGTGTTTTGAGAAATAATTATTTCGATTAAATCCACATAAAGTGTATCGCATACGTACATGTTGAATTACTGCTTATCAAGCGCTCCCAGAAAAATGACAATGGACACACACATGCTTTTCAAAAATCTACGAGTTAACCTTTGGGTTCCTAAGTTTCATTATTTTTAAGGCTTTTGATTTCTTCAGTCCTCCTTAGCAGTTCGATCCATCCTGGACAGCCACATCTACAAGAACATGTCCGTTAACACAGATGAATGTCAAGAAGCTTGTAAGGAAGACCCTCTGTGTGCCTCGTATAACTTCAAGGTACGAAGCCTATTACTAAATTGAAATTATACGTTAGATTTATATATTGAACTCGTGTTATGACCAAAGACTCAAGATTTTGTTTCAGTCAGAGACAATGATTTGCTTGGTTTACAAGATTTATTCAAAAGCCATTATAAACCGTTTCAAGCTATTTGATGGTCCTTGGGACACATTTTGGGAACATTTTCTTGAAATTATTTCAGGGAGGGGGCAGTTGTGAATTAATTAGATAGTAAGTAATTGCTAAAGGAATTTTGTTATCGATTATTAAAAATATATGTGCCTGCTAAGTTAAATAATAAAATACCATAAATATGTCTTAAACTGGTAAATAGGTTGACATATTTATTCACTGATTGACCAAAACACAAAACCAAACCAAAACACAAACATACCATTTGAGATTGAGGTTAGAGGATTTACCAGACTATCGGTTTATGGTATATTGCTCCTAAAAATGACAACATACAAACTAAATACCAGGATAGAACGGGCTCCTATCCCCGCCCTTGTACCGATGGGTAAATTTCATTTTCTTGTACATCCTAGGGATAATATCATTGTCATCATCATCATCACCATCATCATCGTCGTCATCGTGATAATAATAATAATAATAATATCTAATTTATATAGCGCTTATTCATAAGACTGTCCTAAGCGCTTAACAATACATTGTCCAATAACAGTGATAATAGTTAAAAATTGATAGAATGAAAATATATGAATATACAATTACAAATTGATAATTATGCAATGTAAAAATATAAAAATGTAGAAAATCAATTGTACGCTAAATTTAAAAAGATACGTTTTTAACTTAGACTTAAAAGCAGCAACATTGGAGCAAGTCCTGATTTCCAGTGGAAGGTTATTCCATAGCTTAGGGGCGTGAACTGAAAAGGCTCGATAACTCTATAACTTTAAATTAAACGTGGGAACTCGTAAATGGCTGACTAACGACGAGGAACGAAATTGTCTCGCTGGTTTATAATGTTCAATCATGTCAGTTAAGTAGCAAGGAGCAAGCCCATTTAATGTCTTAAACGTTAATCACCATATGTTGTAGTCTGTGGTTTACATTTTGCTGAGGGATTTTAATCATCGCATCTTTTGAAAGCCCTTGTTGCTGATATTATAGAAATTATACGTGTGTTTCTTAATAGAGTATACACCTGAAGTTTTCTCTCGATCTTAGCTGATCTGCCTCTCCTTCGTATTTTATTTAGTTGGACAACGATTTTCAGGAGATATGTGAGCTAAATGAGTGTGGAATGGAAGAAGACTTGCTTGACATATCGACAGCTCTTAGAAACCTTCGCCCTTCAGGTTCATTTATGGCTTCTACCACTCAGCAAGTGAGATCCGTCAAGGTAAGGTAGTCCTCAGAGTTGGGGGGTGGGGGATACTCAAGATGTTTCTTGGTAAGGGTGTCCAGCTGCATGAGACCTATAAACCCGTTCCCACCACATAATATGTTAGCCGGTCTAAATCCGATCCAAAATAAGAAATGCAATGATATTCGTGCTTGTATTACGTAAACTCGCAGAAGTAATATGTTGACTGTCACATATGTTTTCACGCAAAATGTTTCCATGCAAAATATATTTTTAGATATTTTGACTGGATAAGGTAAATTACCTTCATTTTGATTGAATTTTAGGGAATTTGTTCCTCTCTGTTTCTAGGATAAAGAAGTGTGCAAAATATGTAAGGCTGGTTACCATGGCCAAGGAATCATATGCAAGGGTTAGTAGATAATAATATCTGCTCATTATTATAAACCGCCTCACTGGTTAGCTCAGTTAGTAGAGCACGGTATCGAGTGCGGGAGGTCGGGGTTCGAATCCCGACCGCGTCCTTGGGCGTGGACGTTTATAAGCCGTTGGCCTTGTCTCCTCCTACTTCTAATCAGTATTTGAAGGGGACGTCAAAGAAACTGTTGTACTAATCGAAAAAGTGTAGGGGATTGTCACCCAGTACAGCAGCCTGGCCATTGTACTAACCACACACTCAACAGTGTAAACTGCGTAGCGCCATAAGCAGTCCGGTCCGAAAACATTCACTGACGGGATATGTCAGTAATATGTAAAGCGCCATGAGACTGTGGTATCAGCATACCTCAAATTCCTCCAAAAGTAAGATTGGTATTTCTTTTTAACCATTCAATAGACATCATTAAGATCTTTCCTTTGCAAAAAAGGAAAGGAAATAGAGATTACTTCATGGAAAATGGGCGCGTACGATTTTTATTCAGGAGTAGAGGTAGGCCTACGTACTCTGGAAAAAAAATCTTAAATTTGTATGTGACGAGGTAAGGCGATTTAAGGCGGTATAAAGAAAATTACTTAAATTTGTATGTGGCAAGTTAAGGTGGGCTAAGGGTGTTTAAGGGAAAACTCCTTACAAGATTTAGTGTATGTGGTGAACTAAGGTGAGTTAAGGCAGGTTTAGGAAATTTACCACTCCCATAATAATTTAAAAATTGCAATAACTAATATATATGTTGTAGTTTAAAAAATACTTCAGGTTAAATTTGTCGAAACTAGTTTATTTTTGTCCAGACTAGTTTATTTTTTAAAACCTAGTTTATTTTTGTCGAAACTAGTTTATTTTTGTCGAAACTAGTTTATTTTTTTCAACCTAGTTTATTTTTGTCCAAACTAGGTTATTTTGGTTCAATCTAGTTTATTTTTGTCCAAACTAGGTTATTTTTTCAATCTAGGTTATTTTGTGTCCGACCTAGGTAATTTTTTTCCCAAACAGTAATTTTTAGGGTTTTTTAAATGTAGGGTAGCATTATATTTATATGTTGTTTAGTGACTTAACCTTTAAAAAAACAAAACGAAATTAGGGACTAGCTCTAAACACCCTAAATTAGTGAGCACCAGTTGTGGACGGTTAGGGTGTTTTTAAATGTAGGGGTAGGGTTTGTATTAGTTCAGAAGACCATTAAAGAGGCATTATATTTATCTGTTGTTTAGTTTCTTAGCCGTAAAGAAAACTAGTGACTACATTTGTAGCTCTAAACATCCTAAATTAGTGACTAGCTCTAAAGGCCCTAAATAAGTGAGCACCCGTTGTGGACGGTTAGAGTATTTTTAAAAGTAGGGGTAGGGTTTGTAGTGGTTCAGAGGACCATTAAAGAAGTATTATATTTATCTGTTGTTTAATAGTGACTTCGCAGTCAAGTAAAACAAAATTAGTGACTAGCTCTAAACACCCTATATAAGTGAGCACCAGTTGTTAACGGTTAGGGTGTTTTTAAATGTAGGGGTAGGGTTTGTATTAGTTCAGAGGACCATTAAAGAAGTATTATATTTATCTGTTGTTTAATAGTGACTTCGCCGTCAAGAAAAACAAAATTAGTGACTAGCTCTAAACACCCTATATAAGTGAGCACCAGTTGTTAACGGTTAGGGTGTTTTTAAATGTAGGGGTAGGGTTTGTATTAGTTCAGAGGACCATTAAAGAGGCATTATATTTATCTGTTGTTTAGTTTCTTAGCCGTAAAGAAAACTAGTGACTAGCTCTAAACATCCTAAATTAGTGACTAGCTCTAAAGGCCCTAAATAAGTGAGCACCCGTTGTGGACGGTTAGAGTATTTTTAAAAGTAGGGGTAGGGTTTGTAGTGGTTCAGAGGACCATTAAAGAAGTATTATATTTATCTGTTGTTTAATAGTGACTTCGCAGTCAAGTAAAACAAAATTAGTGACTAGCTCTAAACACCCTATATAAGTGAGCACCAGTTGTTAACGGTTAGGGTGTTTTTAAATGTAGGGGTAGGGTTTGTATTAGTTCAGAGGACCATTAAAGAGGCATTATATTTATCTGTTGTTTAGTTTCTTAGCCGTAAAGAAAACTAGTGACTAGCTCTAAACACCCTAAATTAGTGACTATCTCTAAAGGCCCTAAATAAGTGAGCACCCGTTGTGGACGGTTAGGGTGTTTTTAAATGTAGGGGTAGGGTTTGTATTAGTTCAGAGGACCATTAAAGAGGCATTATATTTATCTGTTGTTTAGTTTCTTGGCCGTAAAGAAAACTGGTGACTAGCTCTAAACACCCTAAATTAGTGACTAGCTCTAAAGGCCCTAAATAAGTGAGCACCCGTTGTGGACGGTTAGGGTGTTTTTAAATGTAGGGGTAGGGTTTGTATTAGTTCAGAGGACCATTAAAGAAGTATTATATTTATCTGTTGTTTAATAGTGACTTCGCCGTCAAGAAAAACAAAATTAGTGACTAGCTATAAACACCCTATATAAGTGAGCACCAGTTGTTAACGGTTAGGGTGTTTTTAAATGTAGGGGTAGGGTTTGTATTAGTTCAGAGGACCATTAAAGAGGCATTATATTTATCTGTTGTTTAGTTTCTTAGCCGTAAAGAAAACTAGTGACTAGCTCTAAACACCCTAAATTAGTGACTAGCTCTAAAGGCCCTAAATAAGTGAGCACCCGTTGTGGACGGTTAGGGTGTTTTTAAATGTAGGGGTAGGGTTTGTATTAGTTCAGAGGACCATTAAAGAGGCATTATATTTATCTGTTGTTTAGTTTCTTAGCCGTAAAGAAAACTAGTGACTAGCTCTAAACACCCTAAATTAGTGACTAGCTCTAAAGGCCCTAAATAAGTGAGCACCCGTTGTGGACGGTCAGGGGTTTTGTAAAAGTAGGGGTAGGGTTTGTAGTGGTTCAGAGGACCATTAAAGAAGTATTATATTTATCTGTTGTTTAATATTGACTTCGCCGTCAAGTAAAACAAAATTAGTGACTAGCTCTAAACACCCTATATAAGTGAGCACCAGTTGTTAACGGTTAGGGTGTTTTTAAATGTAGGGGTAGGGTTTGTATTAGTTCACAGGACCACTAAATAAGTATTATTTATCTGTTGTTTAGTGACTTAACCGTAAAACAAATAGTGACTATATAGCTCTAAACACCCTATATTAGTGAGCACCCATTGAAAAAAGATAACTAGGTTGAATTACCAAAATAAAATAGGTTTATTTTGGTTCAACCTAGGTTATTTTGTTCAAGCTAGGTAATTGTTTTCAACCTAGGTTATTTTTTTAACCTCGTTTATTTTGATTCAACCTAGTTTATTTCTTATTATGGGTTCATTCTAAGTATAATTTCTCTTCCCTTATTAATTATTGTTTACCTGTGATGTCTTAAGTCACAAATTAGCGCTATAGCTACATATAATTTACAAACTGTTTCTTTATTGTGAAGAGTTAGAAGTTCATTAGTTTGGAATGCGTACTTCCATTCTGTTCTAGTCACAGCGTGTAATTCTATTTGGAAAGCTGAGTCTAACGAGTACGCGAGTACGAGGTTTAGTCCAAGATCCTTTGAACTCGTTACTTTAAGATACTGTGGGGGAAGGGAGGGGAGGGGAGGGGAGGGGAGGTAAAATACGAAAACGTGCTCAATTCTTTTTAGAATGTGCCCCCTAAAAAACTAAACCCCATTTTTTTATGACTCCCCAAAAAGAAAGGATCTCTTTATAGAATGATTGATATCTAACAAAAATAACCTAGGTTGAAAAAAAAAACTAGGTTGAAAAAAACAAACTAGGTTGAAAAAAAAAACTAGGTTGAAAAAAATAAACTAGGTTGAAAAAAATAAACTAGTTTGGACAAATTTAACCTGAAGTTTTTTTTGACCTGCAACATATACATGAAATACAGATCCAATTAAATAATTATTAAACTTATATAGTAAGTCAGTATACATTATGTATAAATACCCTATACAGCAATTTGTAAAAGTTGTCTGGTTAATTCTGTATTCCGCATTCCCTAACACAATCTATTGTTTTACACAATTTTCATATTGGTCTCCAAATCATAAATACGTGTACAATTCATTTGTGTTAGGAAATACAGAAATATGACCAAGCCAACTTTTTATAATTTCTGTAAACATCTGCAAACACATCTGCAAAACACATCTGCCAACATACATCTGTATTCATCCATGTATATATCTACATATTTATGAACATATATATTAACTATAATATATCAATTATAAAATTAAGGTTAAGTCAGAAAAATATCCTTGTCATTTATCTGCCCCACAAAGCGGTTAACATTGAAATAGTCGGTCGATAATTTAAACATACATGTATATTTATTCATATTTATTCATATTTATTCATATTTATTCATATTTATTCATATTTATTCATATTTATTCATATTTATTCATATTTATTCATATTTATTCATATTTATTCATATTTATTCATGTTTATTCATATTTATTCATGTGTATTCATATTTATTCATATATATTCATATCTATTCATATCTATTCATATCTATTCATATTTATTCATATTTATTCATATATATTCATATTTATTCATATTTATTCATATCTATTCATATCTATTCATATTTATTTATATTTATTTATATTTATTTATATTTATTGATATCTATTGATAATTATTAATACGCATACTGCATGGCTACCTGCATATACATTCTTGATATACTAGTAAATATATAAACCACACACAATGTGCATACATAATACACAATATATAACACAATTACTAAGTGAATACATAACTGTGTTCATCATTCAACCATTCAACCATCCATAATCATCCAATTCCACCATTCCATACATATATACAACATTAACATACACACATACTCAACATTAATACAGTGAAGAATACATATACATGCATAACCATAACACACACATTTATATATAATAAATACATCAGCAAGATTTGGTTTCAACAAGCATATCAGTGCTTTCGCTTTATAATCATGAAAGAGATTAAGTAACTTCAAAGGAAAATAACAAATAAAATAACAGCTGCTTATGATTCACATGTTTTAACCAATTGACTTCAAGTAACTTGCATTCATAAAGAAATGGTAAACGTTCAGCGTGCGTCATCGAGTGATGGACGCACGCGGGAGGTTGCTAAGCACAAAATATGCGTAAGAGTCCCTCGAGGCAAAGCCGAGAGCGACTCTAAGCTTCTTGAGTGCTTAGGCAACCTCCCTAGTGCGTCCATAACTCGATGAACGCACAGGTGTGGCGTTTACCATTTCTTTTATAACATAACCACGACAATTAAAGAGCAAATAATGTTTTTGTTGGAGATGAAATATAAATTCTCAATACATGAAGGGCGCGAAAAATATAGCATAAATTAAGCTGAGCGCTGGCGCGACCGTTCCGGTGCAAAAACAAGTCATTCATTGATCTCTGCTCAACAAACTGTTTATTCAAACCTTGGTCTCAAGGAAAAGAGAAGATCTGGCCAGCTAAAAAGGTCTCGAACTGCAAGAGAAAGATATTTATTCAGTCCATTTGTTGTTGTATTGGAAGCAATCGGTTTGGTAAAGCAAAAATTAAGAACATGGTTCATTCGTCTGTTGAAAACTGAATAGCTCTCCGCGGAATTAAAAACGATCTGCACACCAGAGGTTTTGAATTCGTCGTTTTTCCTATGGATTGGAGTGAACTGTCAGTTGAATCTCCTGGTTTTGGCTTGTTGCTGTTGCCATTTGTGCCAGTATGGGATATCCTTGAGACAAGTGGACTAAGTAAGTTTGTTTGTTGTTCTCTAAAATTGTAAGTTTAATTACTTTCACATCCAAAAGTGGCAATAAAATTATCTCGTTGTAAAATGAACTCACTGAATGTGGAGCTTATTCATTATTCTGTAGTTGGCATTAATATAAGGACACTAGAGAACGTTTTAATGAGGTTTATTCGTTTAATTCCACCATGTACACCTCTATATCTTCGGCAGTTTTCGACTCGACTGATATCATTATAAGTTTAGTTTCTACCAAATAACCCATTGTGGTTTCTTTTAATTAGCTCATAAAACTCGTCTGGATTGTTTTAATAATCAAAAATGCTGTCCCTTTACCACTAAATATCGAGATTGAACAGTTCGTCGTCTTTTTTGTCCGTCCTTTCTGAATGTTTCAGGATCCAAAACTCAGTGCAAAAGTTCGTAAATCTTGTTTGTCGTTCGTACAGATTTGCAAGCCGTCTCAACTCTTCCTTTTCTGGTACGGTGGCTAGGAAAATAAGTGAAGCTCAAAATTTGCCAAGACAGTCGCTGAACAAAATTCCCTGTTTACTTGGATTAGAGTTTTTCTCTAATTGTCCTGTAAAATAGTTTTCGTGGAAATAGAAAAGAAAAATATAATGCAAAATCCGACGTGAGCATGCAACCCATGGGCAAATGGTCCACGGCTATTAGCCAATCAGAGCGCTAGGTTTATCGTGGTTATGTTATAACAATCATTAATTCCATGTATACAATTGTAACAATTTTCTTAACACTTTGTGGACCATACAAAAACAGTTTTGCATGTTCTCGCCCAGATTAAGTGTCTTCTCTCTGCTATTTTATGCAGATTAGGTTATATGGTTACGTGTATATTTTGACTAACCTTTCTTCCGAAACGTTTATATGAGAACAAACAATGTTATCGCTTCCTACTTCGATAGGAGCCATCTTGGATCCGGGCAATCAATAATCAATTAAACTCCAATCAATATAAAATCGATAATTAGATCAGCTTCGTGTATTCAAGATGGCGGGTGAACATGAAGTGTGTGTAACAAAATGAACAACAAATTGGCATAATTTATGGTAAGTAAGCAATTTAAAGAAACATTATTTTATTTAGTTCAATCGGGAATTTTAGCAAACAATGGATTTGGCGCGACGATATGTTAATAAAAACTGAAATATTTAAACCGAAAGTTATTGCTGATCTTCGGTCAGTAGCAATAAGCTTAAACTCGAACCTATTTCCCGAGTGGCCACACTGAACATAGCCTGCTATGCAGACGTATTTTTTTCACTCTCATAAATTCGAAGAAAAAGTAACGCCTGCTTTCCCGAGCGTTTAATAGCTGTTATTACGGTTATTACGGATGAGCCAAATGGTAAGCGGTTTCACACATCAGCCCTCATGAAAACAAGGCTTTCGGGTCAACCATTTCAAAATGGTACAGAGATGGAATCACGTTGAACGGAGATCACCAAGAAGATGATGCCCCAAACGATTTGTTTTCTTACCAAAAGCAAGAATAAATGTTAAGCGGTGTTTGTCCTTGGCCACTGGAGTGATTTGACGGAATTTGTTTACAAGCCTTGCCTTCAGAAGCTTCTTGGGTCCGTAAAGTCAACAACTCACATGCCAACTCCTCTTCGCATTCAGCCTTATCAAATCGGTTAGTCCATCCTTAGTCCACTCAGCGTCCTACAATCGCTACTAGTGCATCGAATGAAGCGACAGGGATGATAAAGCAGAGTAAAACGAGGATATTTCAAAGAAAAATTCACTCAAACAAGTTCAAAGCTGAAACAGCCTCAAACGAGTCGATGACCCGATAAGATGGGTGAAACCGCTGACCGTTTCATGGTATTTGGCTCAGCCGTAATAACAGCTATTAGTTTCCAATATGCAAGAATGACGTCAGCACGTTTGTTTTATTTTCTGCCCAATCAAAGCCATTGTTATAATTTTAGTAAATTGGCGCGCCAGTGAACACTGAATGTATTGTTTGAATTCCTCTTAAATGTAATGTAACATTACGTCACTTTCCAGGATATTGAAGGTAAAATTTGATTGGTCCATAACACAATGAGGTGTGCATATTTGAAACTACTTAAGCACTCGGGTAAGCAGACGTTCCTTTTTTCTTTGAATTTATGAGAGTGAAAAAAATAAGTATGCATAAGCAGGCTACAATGAACAGTGCGAAATTAAATGTTGATTTTGACACGAGAAGATAAATAAACGTCATATATTTAACCAACGTTCTTTTTATTTATTTTTATAATTAAGTCCTTGCAAATAATCATCCAATCAGATGTGTGTATAAGGGCCACGTGCAAGCCCAATATTTTACATGTAGCAAAGTTCCCCCGAGCTGTTTATATTATTGTGTTTATTGATTGCAGGATTATTTGTTCGTTATGCATCAGTCACTGAATTTTTTTAAACTCTGAATTTCAGTCTATATAAATACCTACTCTCCCCAGGCCTTGGATTAGTGGGGCATAGCGAAGACGTTGCGAGGGAAGTTTCTGCTTTAGGACATGCAAATGTAACATCCCTGGGATGTTGAGTATCATCTGTTTTATCATCTCTGCCCCTGGTATGGGCTCAAAATTGTATGATAGTACAATGTATGTGTTCAAGGCATTTTACAGCAAGAGCAGGGATTTTCTTCACATAAGGGCTAAAACACATGTTGCCAGGTTCAAAATCCAAGTCCCACTTAAATCTGTAGCCTGGGGAAGGTGGGGATTTACATTGACTGGTGCATTATAATAAAACGCTTTAAAAAAAATTAATATTAGGCTCAACCTTCTGTCTCGCCATCTCCACTTAAACATGTTGTCATACTGGACTCAGATAAATCCACTAGTTGTACATCATACAACAGAGGTGTTACTACATATGTGACAAAGTGTACATTGACTTCAGCCACAGACTACACTAATGTCTTCTTTTGGCACATGTGAACACAAAATCACATGTATGTATTAACATCTTAATGAGATATTAATTTCAGACAGTGAATGGGGCTCATTGTAAGTTAAGTCATGTTTAGGGATTATCATTTTTAGCTTTGCCAATGAAGGCAATTTAAGGAAAACTTGGGAGGAGCTTTGCGAGTTAGGACGGGTTAAGGCGATTTAAGGAAAATATCCTTTTTCTGGCTTTGCGAGTTAGGGCGGGTTAAGGCGATTTAAAGAAAATTTCCATTTTTTGGCTTTGCGAGTTAGGGCGGGTTAAGGCGATTTAATGAAAATTTCCATTTTTTGGCTTTGCGAGTTAGGGCGGGTTAAGGCGAGTTAAGATCCCAGAGTAGGCCTAAAGGTGTATCAGAAAACTAATATTGTACTGATATATCAGAATTGTTTTCTAATCATGTTATTTTAATGTAAACCATTGCTGTTGCGAAACCACAAATTAAAACTCAAGTTAACGCTCATTTTTTTAGTAAAACAGATGAAATATCAACAGATAAAAAGGGGATTTGCAGTGATCAAAGACAAACAATTTTTCGTATCTGGGCTTGCATCTCGACAATCCGAACCTGTTCTAGTTTTTGTTTGCCGGCTTTCATTGAACTCCAAATACTCGAGTCCGTCCGCTGTTTTCTGTAGTTGCACATGTCCCCAACACATATCGCGATGTTCTTTACGCCCTCGAAAGCCAAAGTAAAATGTACCAAGCAAGCCTTTTTATTTCAATATCTTTATTTTGTCTTCTGACAAAACCATCGCAGCTTTCGGCCTGTTTCCTAGATCCTAACAAACTCAACTCACATGTGGCGCCATGTTGCGGGAATTGAACTCTGCGCCACCTCAGCTCCCCGAAGACACCAGTAAGTAAAGGATAGACGGTGAGGCAGCGTGGACACATCACCAAATAAAGGATACGATGAAACAGCCCAAATATACCATGATATAATGCGGATACATCGTTGAGCAGTCTTGCTCTAAATTCCTGGTAGTGTACGCCAGCCGTCATGCCAGGAGAAAGTTTTGGCGTGGAGCCTTAGGTTTTAATAAAATAAACAAAATGATATGAAACTGTAACATGAACAAGTGATTATTCCGAGATAAAAAGCACAAAATAATAATACGAGTGAAGAATCCATATACAACTGCAGAATAAAACTAAGGATATAGATGAAAGAGGAATTATGACGTGCGAATGAAAAACGCATGGAGCTGACTGACCAATGAGTACTAAAATGAAAAGCAAACTAAAACAAGGAAGAATCTGAATTAAAATCGAAACTAAAGTGCGAATGATAAATAATACCAATGTACCGTAGGACTTCAGAGATGCAAGTTGAGCGTGAAGTTTGAGGTCGAACTGTTTAATAGGTTAAATAGAATTTCAGAGCTCACACCACTCCACCACCCTTGCTTCCCTTCGCTGAAATATGGTTCGAGTTCCTGGAATTGAGGACTCAACCTGTGGCAAACAAGCATTAAGGAATATAAAGGTTACGTACTTCACTCGAGGGATGTGAGCGGGCGTATGTACGGTGTAAACGCTGAGTATCTAAAGACGATGCGGTTAGGTTGCTGAGCCGTTATGTACGCAGTGGTAACCATTGCAGTCATGCTTACAGATATTAATCATGAGAAGCCGAACGAAGAGCGCGATTGGAGAGGAGAGGCTCTGACACATAGCTTGGCCCATGGGATCAACAACAACAACAGACTTTATTCACACCAAATTGCAACATTACAATGAATAATAACATAAGTGCAGTACAAGTGTCAGGTAGCGCGAAATGATAAAATATCAATCTAGTCAGGGCTACCTTTAAAAAAAGAAAATTAAATAGCTACGGTGGTTAAGCTATAGATACACACACAACACATATACACACACACATAAATAACAAAAAGGGAAAGACTCTTAATATAATTGATCAAATTCCATAGCATATTGCATATTGGATATTGGAGTTGGAGTTGGAGTTGGAGTTGGGATTCGTCAATAACCTCCTGATTAGTAATGTCTTTGCGGGTGCAAAACTGTGCAATAGCGCCCAACCAGTGGTTTGTACGTGTACTAAGTAAAGTGACTTACTAAAAGAGTGTCAACGGTTTTCTCATCCGCTTTTTCGAAACTTATTGGATAAGTAAATGTCAAATCCGAAAAAAAAAAACGTTTATCTTAATTGCAAAACTCAAAAACAATAAAATGGAAATGGGAAAATAATTCATCCTCCCCTAGTTACAAGAATGTAAAGGCTTGGCCATCTTCGAATGTTTCAGTCTTTTAATATGCTTCTCAAATCCAGCCCTCCCGTAAAATGTACCTTCGCTAATAAGACAACGGGATTCACGCTACGATTTATTCTTCATAAAGTGATACTTGCTTGATAAGTCAGTAAAACTGGAAACCAATACTTGAACGAGTCGTGCACGATCATAATCTTCAAAAATGAACGTATTGTAATCTTATTTTTCATTTTACATAATTAATATAACAGCTGGAAGTCAATACAGTATATGTAGACTCGCTCCTCGCCGGTAATGCAAACAGTCACGTGAATTCTCACTTGTTACCTACATGTATCACTTAACGCGTACAACACAGTTACATTATTATGCAGAAAGCTAGAATTAATGAATTCGCTGTAAGAAGTAGCTAAGTCAGTTAACGCTCAGTTTGTTTCCGAGAAAACTGCTCAGTAAGGAAAGAGAGAAACCTGTTCAGTAAAGAAAGATAGAACAGGGCAAATACTCTGTAAGTACTATAATATTACTGCATTGTAGTGTACCGCTTCACGTCTGGTTTGCTTTTATTCGGTTGACAGTTGACTCTATGTTTGATTATTATACAGTGAATCGTTGGAATAATGTCAAACGAATTGCCGTAAGGAAGTGGTTCATACAGTATGCTTTCATTTAAATATGTTTGTTTTCTATTCCAGCTTGCAGGTCAGACTGGAATCTCTTTAACGGGTCCTGCTTCAAGTACTTTGAGAATCCGAAACGCTGGGATGTTGCCAAAACCAGTTGTGAATTGTCTGGGTCAAGTTTTGTTTCCATCCACAGCAGTGAAGAGAATGCGTTCATCACGTCTATCACAGCGGCAGTAACGGTTTGGATCGGTTTGAATGACAAGGCTGTGGAAGGTACGTTTACCTGGATTGATGGTACACCAATGGACTACAGTAACTGGAAACCTAGGCAACCAATAATCAATGATGGTAGTGACGACTGTGCAAGGGTACAGTACGCCAGGTGGTTTGACAGTAACTGCGCGATGAGCCTAGCCTTCGTATGCAGGTACACCTTGTAGTTCTCTCCAGATGAGACACAATTATGATTCACATAGACATCATCGCAGTACATATCAACAAACTTACACTATAATACCGTCGCAGTCGATTAAACATAATTAAATTGGATTACGCCTTCAAGTTTTCTTTCTAAAACAAAACGTTGACAGAAAGGAATTGTAAATATCCTGTCATGTTTTCACCAATGTTCAGGAGCCCGTTATCCGTAGTGTTTTTAAGCCTGGTTTTCACTAGTGATATAAGCAAGACACAGTAATGCATTGATCGTTAAAGTGCCTATAATCCTATTTGCAATTGTTATCTACATCTACTTTCATTCTTCACAAAGCCTTACAGCATCTAGTGAAGGGTGCCATGGTCAGCATGGTCAGCCGTTACAATAATGAATTAATAAATACATGAATTAATTAATAGATCAATAAATCATAAGTCATTAAATTTAAATAAATAAATACATATTAATATGTAAATTCCTTAATTGTTAGTTAAGGGCCAGAAACTCCGAAGCTGACTGTTTAAACACTTTGACACTATTTGATGATACGACATATTCAGGTAGTGAGTTTCAGTCTTTAACAGTTCTTGGGAAAAAGCTATACTTATAACAATCACCACGAGGTTGTAAAGGAATAAAAGTATGTTAGCGGAGGTTTCTAGATCTCTTAGTGTGTTTAACGAGTTCAGATGGCAATTCGATTGTTACGGTTTTTGGCGGCCTCTGCCTGTGTTTTATAAGGTACGCGAACGACAGCTAATTGGTTGAATCAGCTAATTGGCACAATCCTTAAATATTTTTCAGGCTAGACTTAAATCACATCTTTTCCAACTAAAACAGTGCACCCTAATTATTGACTATTTGTTTGTTTGTTTTTGTTCATAATCTATGTTATTTTGCTGTACCAATGTACTTCTACTCGCATTGCTGATTTACCAATTATACAATTTTGGCGCCCATGGTTGTCAGTGCCTGTACAAGCTCCTTGGAGTTTTTCTGACTGAACACCTTCCATATATACATAATATAGATAATATAACATATTCCACATAGATCTACAAATCGATATAGACAAAAGATACAAACAAACAAACAAGCAAATAATCAAATAATAATACTGTATTATATATTTCATTTTATTTTATTTTATTTTGTGTGTTATATATATATATTATATATGGTAAATAAAGATTGACTTGACTTGAATGGTGAATTCCTCACATGGCGCGATATAAGGTACTGGATGTGTCGTCATCATAACTACAATAACAACAGTCTCGAGATCGGATTTTGAAAACGGACGATCTCGGACTCGGATTTTGAAATCGCTGTAAAGTCTCTGGCTCAGATCTTGAAAACGCAAGTCTCGGCGTCTGGCAAAATCTCGGATTTACCATTCGCCACACCCTAATACTTAGAGTAAATTGATCCTTTCTTTCTTACATATTCATGAAGTTCATGTGTTTTGATAATCCCAAAAACATAGATTTGGTGTCGAAACGAGCACGGAATAGATTTTTTTAAATGATCAAAAAAGCACGCCATCTTGGTTATGTGACATCACAAGAGGAACATAAAGAACCGGAAGTTCCTAAATGTTTCAACGCACTACACTGTAAATTGTATGTAAACTTTTATTACCTTTGCCTGAGGTCTTCACTATGAAAAAGAATCGCTGTTATGCCCGCCAGACGCCATTTCGTGGTCATGGATTCCAGGCTTGTGACATCACAGGAAGATCCGAGATTTTATCGCAAGTAATCATTCTTACACCAAACATCACGATGTTTTTACCGTTTATCATTCGAATTAGACAATTTAACCCTCAAATTCGTTTTCTTTGAATCATTGTGCATTAGTTTCGAATCGGTGGTATTAGAGTGGTTTACAAGTCCTTGAAGGGAGCCGCGGTTGTGTAGTGCTTAGCGCTTACGCCTTTCGCGTCGAAGACCCGAGTTCGCACCCCGGTCACGACAGTGACTCTTCTCAAGGTGTGGAAACCAGGTCTTTACATTGGGGACTGTGAATCCCTCGTGGCTCGGATGACCACGTAAAATGGCAGTCCCGTCTCCAGAAATGGGGACGTAAAAGAACCACTGAGGACGCAAACAAATCTCTGGTGGTGACCACCCTCTGTGTCAGCAAATGAGGTCAACTTGGTGTAGTATCCAAGGAATGCTATATCGTATGAGACCTCAACTACCTAAATGTAATCACGATACCAACCACAGCTAGAATGTCACCAAGACAGCTACATACTGTCTTTATATGTTCTCTTCGTAAGACAAAGCGCTGTGTTACCACAGAAGCTCTCAGAATCCCGTATCTGTAGCCATCAGTTATATCAGAAACGCAGTCGTAGAATCGTTAGATCGTTCGTTGAAATAAATGCCGTGTAACCACCTCCAACTCGGGCTCAGATCCCGCGCAGGCTGGAAGGTCCTACAACAAAAGGAAGTTAGAAGGCAAAGCACAGTCACGTGATAATTTGAAATCGAAATAACCGGGGGCCCTTTCTAGGAAAATATTATTTTTTCTACCAACATCTTTTCTTGAAGAGGGTTTCTTTCTACAAAACACTAAAACAAAAATACAAACATCATCAAATGGATAGATGTTAAACGTAATTTACGTTGAACGGAAGTAATTTCTGGCAGATGACTGACAACCTTGAACAATGGATTGGTGACGTCAGTAGGGTCAAAAGCGCAAACGAAAGTAACTTTTATTCTGCAAAGTCTAAAATCAAACTACCTCCCTTATCAAACCACCTCCCTTATCAAGCCATAGAAACCTACACGCTAATTCAAAGCTGAAATACTTATTTTATTAAAAGTTTGGTTTCCAATTCTCTTTAAAATATAATTAAACTGAACTATAAATGAACCTAGCTCAGTGTTGATTAAGAGGATAACAATGCTTTATTTTGAAGTAAACAACAACTTTATTATAAAATCTCACATATAAGTATAGATATATTTATAATAATACTAACAACGATAGGAGTATTAGGGTACCTGAAATACTAGTACTAGTTAATCTAGGTCAGGTTATTTGTGACTGACGATTTGACAACCAGTTTGAGTAATATGTGTTGAAAACGGTTTCAGAAAATTAAAGCGTTCTAGACGTTTTGAGAAAACCGTTCGAACTGTTGTACTAAATTAATTAAAGCATTCGAAACGGTTTTAGAAAACCGTTCAAAACGGTTGAACTCATTAACTAAACGCGGATGGGCCTTGACAAACAAACGGTTTGGTTCAACCGTTTGAACGGTTTAACACTACCGTTCAAACAGTGTAGGAAATTTTCGAACGGTAAGCGAAACCCGCGTTCAAACGGTTCCTCAGAACGTTCCGTTCGAACGAATACCAAACGGTCATAAGACGTTTTTCAAACGACCGTTTGCAATAGCCGTTACTGTACGTTTTCCCGTGTGAGGTCACAATTGTTCCTTATGGTCAGAGAGTACCTGTTTGCGTGATTTGATGTTTTTACAGAATTCTGAGGAGAGCAGTTTCAGGTGTCGTTGGGCAGCATAAAATATTATGTTTTCCATTTTTATAGAACCAGAAGTTGTTAAGTGTAAACTGGTGTGCATTTAGGCATAAGTCCACACAGGAATCCCTCTTTTTCAGGAAATATGAACAACGTGTTTAGCCATCTCCCACTACGTCACCCGCGAAAGAGACGTCTGAGCAACGAGCCGAAAAATGCCATACTGATGACGTTCAGATATCCGTTTCCTGGTGCATAAATTAGCGCAAGATGAGGCGAACTACAGCGTTATTTTCAAGGTATAAACTACCGAGGTTGCTCATTTGTTTGGCAGTGGATCACGGTTATGAACAGCCGTGAAAGTAAAGCATATCTAGCTTCGTTCTTTCAGCGAATAGTATAATTAAGACTCCAGACGAGGTGACGTAGTGGGGAAACGATAAGAGTCTGGATGTCTTCTCAGGCTGTGTGTAAACACGTTCATATTTCCTGAAAAGTGGACTTCCTTTGTGTAATGCAATCTCAGCTGTTGACAGTTGAAATACCGCTATTCCTCGATTCCACATACAAGACTGCGAATGGGTCATTGTGCCTTGAACTCGCACCTTTATAGAATAACTTGCTATCCTATCCCGGATTGCGTGTGTAATAAAGGTACAACATAATGAGTTAAACACTTTTCTTATTTTGTCCCCGGTATGCTGCTCAGTACTTCTGTGCTGTCGTAAATTGTAATATCGTCGTAAATTATATTGTCTGTCGTAAATTGGAATACCTGCCGCAATTTGTAATACAATTTGTCAGATTCAAATTCATTTATTTTGCACTATTTTTCTTTTTTTATCAAATTTACAAATATGTAGAAAAAAATAAAACATTTGCATGCGAATAGGATTTTTATGCTTTTTTCTGATACTTTATTTAAATGAAATTGTAATCAATATATTAGTAATGAACTGACAATTATCGTTGCATAGCCACAATAGCCAGCATGTGGCAAAACGGTAGAAGTGTCAATTGGGGGTACCCCCTCTGGGGCTATTAAGATAACACGTGATGCACGCTGACTGTGAGGTCACTCGCTTCAACTCTTCGAGCAGCGAATACTTGTTATTTTGTCGTCAAAGGTGAGCATTATTATGGCTTCTTATATGCCAACTGTTCTTATTCTAGGACATTTTTGTTGTACGTAGACTTCGGTCTGATCTTAGCTCTAGCTTTGATGAACGCATGGACGAGTATCTTGGCCTTCGCGGCACAGCTAACGTTCATTTGTTCGGTGTTGGCCGACGAACCGTTTCCTCTCTTCGGAAACACGACTTTCACGTGATTTCTCGTCTTGCTCCCGATATTATAATTTTAGAGATCGGTACTTATGATCTTGCTAATGTTTGACCCGAGGTAGTTGGGCCTGCTATCGAGGGAATGGTTAATGTTCTGCGCGTTAAGTTTTCGGTGCGAGTTATTTCTGTTTCTCAAGTGATACCACGCGGCGAGAATTACCCTTATTGTTTTTATTTCAACGTTGAATCAAGTTGTTAGGGCGCTTTTAGAGTCATTGTCTGGTGTTTTTTGTTGGTATCACAAGGGCTAAATAACCCCGATAGGACTCCTTTTTCGGCTGATGGCGTCAATGTTAGTAAAGTCGGCCAGTATTTTTGTTTATACCGCAGCTATCGGGGCGCCATCTTGAAGGCTCCGAGCATGCGCTGTAGTGGGTGGTTTTCGCACCTCACAGGGCAGCGTACTTCTTCGGTTGTTTCGCTTGATATTTAGCGAACTGAGTTCAGCCGGGTTTCTCAGTTATTTTGGCTTGAATTCAGCGATCCTAGAGCAGATCTTTCATGCCAGCACAAATTATTGTTGCTCTGATCTTTAATTTGGGTTTGGGATACTGAGTTTCTGTTTCTAGTCTTTGTTCGTTGTGCTGCTTTTTTATTTATGTTGGTAATATTTATTTCCTCTCATTTTATTTTACGGGGCTTAACTCCTCGGTATGTTAGAGAGGCTTAACTCCTCATTTTATTTTACGAGGCTTAACTCCTCGGTATGTTAGAGAGGCTTAACTCCTCTCAATATATTTTACGAGGCTTAACTCCTCGGTATTTTAGAGAGGCTTAACTCCTCTCATTTAATTTTACGAGGCTTAACTCCTCGGTATGTTAGAGAGGCTTAACTCCTCTCATTTTATTTTACGAGGCTTAACTCGTCGGTATTTTAGAGAGGCTTAACTCCTCTCAAGTTATTTTACGAGGCTTAACTCCTCGGTATTTTAGAGAGGCTTAACTCCTCTCATTTTAATTTTACGAGGCTTAACTCCTCTCTAACTGAATTGCTTTGTCATATTGAATTTTATTTTTTGTAATTTTATAGGGCTCTTTCTGCTGTTGTTCTCTTTCTGTCTTAGGATGCCTCCCAGACGTTCTCAGGTTCAGTTTCTTTTCGAAGCATGTAATTTTCGCGTTTCACCAAGTCTATTAGTACAATGATTAAGTGACAAGCGTTCTTTCAACTTTTGAAATTATGTATGGCATCCACCGGCATTCCTAGAGTTCTCATTTTAGGCCATTCTTTCGAGAAAAGGCTTAAAGTGCAAGTAGGGCCATAAAACAACAAACTATTTTTGCCTCAAATTACTTCAGTTGTCTAATTTAATTTTCTTTGAGTAATAGGAACAGAAATTAAACTAGAATAAACAACAGAAAACAACAACAGAAAACAATTTCTCATGTTTTCTGTTGGTCCCACAAAGTCCTGCTAAGGACTTATATTTAGCAGGTGGCATTCATGTTAACTCGGCAAGGCAATATTTCCTGTATCAAAGTTATTGTGGCACCATCTTTAAGCGTTGGGCATGCTTTAAGTTTCCGATTTAATTTGCACACGTTTTATACGACATATACTTTTTTTCAGTTTGACTCCACAATTTCATTGGTTTTTGATTATTTTGTCCATTGTAGATTATCTTAAAGATACTAGATTTTCTTTTCTTTATTGCTACATGTAGTTGTGGGCAGTTTTATGGTTTTGTTATTCTTGTGACTAATGCCCAAGTATTTTTATGATCTTTGCTTTGGTGGCTTCGTCGATCAGTTAGGTAGTCGTACTATTTATGTATTGTAGCATGTTGCCTTTGAGGTTTCGCCCTCAAGGTTAATGTTGTTGTGACATTGTCCACTGTTGTTGTTGAGGCTTTATTGTACTCACGCTGTTATGGAGGACGTATCCTCTTTTTGAGGCTTTCCTCAACATTAATTTTGTTGGCAATTCAAGGGCTTGCTGGTGTATCAACAATTTGTCGACATGGTTTGTTCTTGCCATGTTGTTTTAGATTTGCTACCCATAACTTGGTAGATCAGTTAGTTTATATAAATCAGTCGTGAGGGCATTCAGTTTCTGCCGAGTGTTCTTTGTTTTGCAGAAACATCATGCCACCTAAATACTCTGAGAGATTGAGGTGCCCATCAGTCAAAGTTGCTGAGCAACCTCTGACCAAGAGGGCAAAAGGCTCAAGACAGGCCAAAAATATGACAGCCTCAGCAACAGTGCAACAGCCACAAGAACCAGCACAAGGCCTCAATATTCCACCTGGTCTTCTGGATTAGTTAGTTTCCCAAGTGGCAGATGAGATTACTAACGATTAGCTCAGGCTTCGCTGCACCAAGAACAGTGGCAGGTACAGATATGGTAGTGCTTAGCACCCCACCCTCTTCACAGATTGTTACAGAGGCGAGTCCAGTTGTATCCGTCCCTTCCCAGTCTTCTGTTACCAGACAGTACACTGCATATAGCGACATTTACCACAGTTTTGGTGGCTTCTCTTATGAGGTCAAGTCTTCAACCTTCATCTCTTCCAACTTACACTAAACTTTTCAAGGAGTATTGCCAAAACTAAATGGTTAAGCTTGTTGGTGCATCTAAAGTAACAGTTGCCTTAAAGTCACATTCCTGTACTATAAACACAGCTACAATCAACATCCTTTTCTATGGTTAAAAATCGGCAAGCAATTCATGTTTGTCCAGTACAGTTGATTCTGGATTATTTGGCATGGGTCCCATTCTCGTTACTGTTGAGTCCAGTTTCAAGAGCCTATTTTGTTGACCAGCTTTTCCTAGCTCATGGCAATTTTTTCATAGTTTATTTTATAAAATTTATGGGACTGATTAGCAAGGGCAGCAGTCCCCCATCTCTCCTTGGTGTTCAAGGCTGATTAGGATTAGGGAAACTGATTAGCAAGGGCAGCAGTTCTCCTATTTGTACTCATCATAATTTTAACAGCTCATACATGTAGCAAGTTGTTCATTATTAGTTTATTTTATGAAATTTATGGGACAACCAACGCCCCTTTTTCTTCGATTGTTCATCGTCAGGCAGGTACGTGTCCTGTTAGGCTACTGCTTGATTATTTGACCCTCAGAGGTCTTTCTGCTGGCACACTTTTTCAGACTAGCTCAGGGGTTCCCATGTCCAGGGAAATATTTGCTTCACTTCTTTCTTTAACTATTAAGCATTGTGGATTAGACCCCTCCTGTTATAAGGGACACAGTTTCTGTACAGGGACTGCCTCGCATGCAGCGGACCAAGGGCTATCTGATGCCCAAATAAGAATACTTGGACGTTGGAAATCCACTGTTGCAATGGAGATTCAGGTTGTTCAAAGCGGGACAAATTCTGGAGTTTCAATTCAGTGACCGGATATCGTATTTATCGTGCTGGACCGTAAACAATTCTCCTTCCAGGGACACAAATTTCTTGAAAATACAAGAGTGCTTGTAGTCAGTGTATTAAAGGGAGTGAATGTAAGCGGGAGCGAATAACCGAAGCAAACCCAGTACTGTAATTTGTGAACTCGACCTGAGACTGTTGTGAAAAGGTCATCCGCTCGCATAGGGAAATCCTATTAGAAAACGTATTAACTTGCCAGGCCACGTAAGGTAACTGGAAGTCGAAAGTCAGTCTCAGCTTTCATTCACACATTTTGTCGTTGTTTAGTTCACGTTCGTCGGGACAAATAGATAAAAAATACAATTAATTCGGCAGCTTTCAAACAATGAAAAGTTGTTTGAAAAAACCCAGTCCGAGTTAAAGGGCCAACACAAGGGCATAGGAACACTCCTGTGTAATATACTCCAGGCCAAATACGCAGGTGTGTGAGATCCTCCGCATACAGATTCAGAGCAGTGTCGAATCTGATTGGGTAATCCTGTCACGTGTTGGGCCAACTCGAAACACAAAACAATTAAAATAAAAAATTGCAATTTCTGACTCGTGCCGGCCAAAGGCCTGGCCCGAGTAGTTGATTAGAGACATTTTAGGTTTACTGCCGAAGAAAACCGACATGAAAATCATTGAAATTCCGAGGAGTAGGAAAGTGCTGGTGCCCCAGGGATTGGAGTGGTCCAACTGATCCCCCTCCCCCCCAAAAAATAACAGTAATAAAATCAGGGAGAGGGGATATGGATATTTTGTGGAACCACATACAGTGAACTCTTGCTAGAATTACATTATTGAACATTCTATCAACGAGTTATCCATTGGAGGCCTATGTTTACTTGTATTCAGCGATTCAATTGAAATACAAGTGGACGCATGCTCTGTTGCTGCAGGATTCGCCATTGAGTTCACTCTTGTTTCTGTTGTAGTACCCGGCAAGTGGAAACTGACGTTTCATCTCATATTTTTCTAAAAGGATAGAAAATTTGCCTCGATTCTACGTCTCATTAATATTAAACGACGGACTATATCATACTTAGAGTAGGAGGGTGAAACAGAGAACTGAAGTGATTATCTTTAATTGGGGAGTCAATGTTTCCCGTGAATCCAATCAAAAGGCAGAAATATGAATTATGACTCGATATATATTGAGATATACTTTATTGTTTTCCACGCTGAACAGTTTGTTTCACCTTATACTTATATTTCCCCTAAACGTTAAGGAGTTGCCTCTCATGTTAATGTTTCACTAATTTTTCATGAGTTGTCTACATATCTTTTCAGAAGTTATTTCTGTTTTTCACAAGCGATAACAACATTGCGTGGGCTAACACATGCAATATCATTCCACCCAGGCGCGTCCTTTTTTAAATACATTTCGCCGCAGAATTCATGTCCCTTGAAATTGTTTGGTTCGCTTTTGACCCATTTAGTGTAACCACCAGACAGAAGGGTTCCATCGAGCCAGTGGAAGGTTTGATCGGCACCTGGATAATAAAGAAAGAACCAATCTGAGCGCTTGCTTCTGTTTAAAATGGTGGTGGAGATATTTGAACCTGAAATTCGTTGCGAAACGTTTCTTGTCTTGAGAGATGCTCTTATAACACGTTCTGATTTTGCAAATCAGATTGCTATCGAACAAAAAGCATGCATAAATAGTATGACACAAACCTTGTCCTATTCTTAAAGACCAATTATCTTTAAAGCAATATGGTAAATCGAACATGGACTTAGTAGGTCGAAAGGAATTACGATATTGTGCTGTGGCCCTACTTCCAATTTACCTTTGAAGAAGCCAATCCACAAAAAGCCTTGCTTCGATGCTTTGATGGCGAGTTCAAAAACGAACGTGTTTTCACCGGCTGAAGATATTTTTACCAGGTAACCTCCCAGGTCCTGACACGCCTTGCGAGCATCTTGGAACTTCTTGGTTATACGATCAATGATCATGTAACAAGATGAGTTGTACTCAGTCCAGCCTGGAGGACACGATCGTGGGGTTACTACAACAGAACAAAACCAATAACGAAATTGAATAACGACAAGGAAATGTTTTAAAGCTCATATAGGCACTTTGAATGACTATTTGTACTATATATTGACCACCAATAAAACTGAACTAATTGTTAAAACCCCGTTACCTCGCCGTACCTTTACACTCGTAGTTCAGGAAAAGCTTGATGCTGTCCACTTCCTTTAGAATGAGATCCGCTTGGCTACGAGAGGCACATGCCTCCTGTCCACGTGGCACCAGTGAATTATTGATCTGCAGATGTGCTGCAAAAACAACAACACAGTAGCACAGAGTCTTCAGCATATTCCTTTTTCTTGAGATTTTACTTTTAAATTTGTTTTTGATAGACAAGAAAGTTGAAATATATATATTCTCACCTTTTCCATTTATAAGAGCAACAAAGCCCACGATGACAAGTAGTATGAAAAGTTTTCCCAACATCTTGTCACTTAACAGCTGTAATCCTAAAGAAGATAAAATGATCAAAAATTATATATTCTAGGGGTATGTTCAGACTAGTAAATCTAGTTAGCTAACCACAGGAGGTAGCGAGCTTCTCCAGTCTGAACAGTTTTTCCGCTCTGGTGATTAGCTAGCTAGTGGTCGGTGGAATACTTTGAAGTTCCAAGCCACGTAGCGAGGTAGCCTGCGTAGCAAGCTTTTCTGTGTTTTATTTTCCGGCTTTTTCGCTTTTTTGGCTGCGCGACAATAGGGCGAGCGCAAAAAATTGAGGGAGGGGGGAAAGGAAACGCTTGCGGACAGACCCTGGGTTTCTGAAAACCGCCCACTTGACCTTTCACGCCTGAGTTCATTCGAGACGTTAGAGCTGTCAAATGTTGACAATGGAAGAAAGTGTCAGAACATGGGAAGAAATAATTACTTCCCAAAACGAATCTGCTCGATGTGATGTCGAACAACTCGAAGAATCCAAGTGATAACTGTAGAGTTTGTGAGTGCGATTTTAAACCGAAATTTCGCAATTTGCTTAGAAAATTAGGGATACATTTCCTCAGATGATTTGTTCAAACCGTCGAATTTGTTCAAACTGTCGAAAGATTGCATCAGTGTATTCTAGCAGATATCTGTAAGGGAACGGGAATCGAGGTAGCTGATTGAATGGCGAGCTATATTCGGATAGGGTTTGCAACCCTTGCGCCAGGAAAATAAGAAACCTTGGAACTCTATACTGGCTCATATAAAAGCACAGGTACCCCAGGATCATTATGCGTAAAACGGTTATTTCCCGGATATTTGAAATTACAGCGAAATGTATGGAGTTTTAGTTCGAATGCCCGTTTGCTCTAAAACAAAATTCAATAAATCGTCAAAATATTCTTACCTGTCTCTTGTGTGCTCCTTTTAGTTTCTGTGAAGTTTCAAGCCATTCCGTTCAATTTTGAGGGAGTTACAGTAATTTTCCTTCCCTTAAACCCGTGCATTTTGAAAAAAAATCGATCAAATGCCCCACTACCAAGACAGAAAAACTGTTCAAATGCCCCACCAGTTTTTCATCCAGGTTGTTCAAATGCCCCACCATCGGGGACCGGATCAGAGAATTTTACAAGGCGAAGACTATTGACAAATAAATGAAATCATTGTTTTACTCAGAATCTCTGACTCAAGCAATTCACAGGAAACACCGACGGTGAAAACCACCTTCAACCGGTCAGGGATGAGAACAATCATTTATACCGGCTCGATCGTTATTGCCGTTTCAGTTATATACTTTATAATAAACGTATTTAATAATGGTTTGAAATTGAATATGTTAGTTTATGTACTTGGTATATAAAGTATGCAACAGGCACCAATCGGCCCGTCTTTTACCGATATAATAATTAAGTTTTTAACTCGCTCGCTGTCGAGGGTCGCAGCAAATTCTTGTTACGCACTTAATATCACGCAGTCGGTCAAAGTTCATGAAGCAAAACGTTTATAGGTTTAAACATAAGCAATTTACCTTAAATTTGGCAGGTTTACTCTATCAAGCCTCTACAAATGCGCAATCATTATCCTGGAATTCCTCGAAGACACGTATGTTTGTCAAATGCCCGCCCCTGAGGGCTTAGATACTCGTCAAATTCCCCACCCTCGGGAGCAAGCCTCTGTTCAAATGCCCGGGGGTGGCCCGGGGGGGGGGGTATGCACGGCTTTGGAATTGACTGATACATTATTGGGAAGGTGATCAGCTGCAGAAAATCGCCTCGAATTCGCATAGAAATCCCATACATCGCCAAAATTCCTTCAAATAACGGTTGCCCAAAGACAGGTCCTTCACCACACTCAGCTTCCCTTTCACTGGTTTACTCTAACCGGAGAAAAATGGCAAAAACGGAGAAATATGAATTCTCCGGTTGTTATAAGGGAAAGCTTCGCGTAAATCTTTGACATTTGGTGTGGCAAGACTCCAAATAAACGCGAACGATAGCCTCGAGTCGTGCCTCAATATTGATGATCTACCAGAAGGCTCATCCCATATAAGACGACTAAATTCTCGCTCGGATAGGAACTTGAGCGCCCCATTCAGCCCTTCCTTGAAAGATTCTCCGGCCAGTTTACATTTTTAGCGCTCAAGACGAGTTGATTGTTCGAAGCCCTGCACGCCTCAAAATATGATTGATGGGTGTCAATCAAAGAACTCGAGCCGCGCCAATCAGAAACCCCTTTTGTGGACGAACGGGATTTTCAGAATCCCACGGTTTGTCCGCAAGCGTTTCCTTTTTTCCCTTCCCCCCCCCCCCTCCCCCCATCCTCTATCTCTTACGCTCGCCCTATTCTCGCGCAGCCAAAAAAGCGAAAAACCGAGACAAAAACAGAAACGCTTGCTACGCAGGCTAGTAGCGAGGTGGCTTGAATAGGATCTAGCGCGCTAAAAGCCCCCATCGATGACAGATTTTAGTTATATTAAGGTTTCGCAATGCACACAAATGTCAAGTCAGTGTTGTCATCCGATCTAGCCGACTTTGTTCTAGCTGTCGCTACGACCAGTTTCACTCACTCCGAGGTAATTCCACGACAACTACCGGGTGTATTGTACGTCAATTGAGCTATCATGAATAACGAGGATCGCCGAACACCCAAAATCGACCCCAAAATCGCCAGGGTTGGTTTATTTGTCTATATCTTCAAGACTTTCAACAGTACAATAATGATTTTTTTTTATGGAGAGGTTTAGAGCGCTAAACGAAATAAAATGTTGTGTTTTGTGTTAACGCGAACATCTTAATGACGTCACAATGACGTCATTTATCCATTTATAATAGGTTTCTCCATATTTTCAAGTAGCCGTAAGATGCTAAAATGTTAAATTTTTCAATTCTCCTCTTGTTGGGAACAAAGTAATCGAAAACCCTATTTCGATTGGTTAAGAGGGAGAAAAGTTATTTAATTTTGAATTTTCGTAATTTTCCCGCCAAATTTTGGCGGGAAATAAACAGCATAAAACCATTTATGAAACATATTTCTTCAAATAACTTTTGGAGTCTTAAATATTATTACATGACAATCTAGAAACTTTAAGAAGACCTTAGTACCTAAAATCGTATGTTTTTTGAATTGTAATTTTTAATGGATAAATGCTTTCGAGGTTACATTGAAAAAACGTAAACGTCACTATGACGTCATGAGTATTTGGAAACGCCCTCTAAATATAGGCGAGTGAGCATTGTATCTATATGTTTTTACCAATGCACTTCTAACGCACTATGTAGTTGTAATATCGAGTTTTTGTTTGTCTTTTACAGTGGAAAGCCTCATTTATGTAAAACACATTACGTCACAGATAAGACGTCATGAAAATATTAAATCCTTAATAACTTCGGGAATATTTATCATAGAGACTTCAAAATTGTGCGAAATAAAAACGCATCACCATATCGTCGTTATAGCGTACTTTACTTTGAACGACTATTTAAAAAGGAATTTGACCAAAAAAGGAGCTTACTCTTATGACGTCACAATAATGTCATTATCTAAAACTAATTTAACCAGAACCTGAAATTTTACTTGCATAGTAAACTGTGAAAATTGTATTCAATTTCAGAGAGAATTTAGGAAATTGTGTCATTTTATCTAATTTTGGTCACGCTCAAACCCTGGCGATTTCGGGGTCATTTATGCCCACCGTGTCAGTAGTAGTTTTTCGCACAGTTTTAATATTTTCGGTTGAAATTTCAATTGAGCATTTTGGCGGTCAATTATTTGTGATTACAAAACACTCGCGCCAAGGGCAGTTATAGACCAAATTTCTATCTTTAAGAGATAGAAACAAACCAGAACTTCTACAAATAGAAACAAAATTAAAAGTAAAACCTACTAGGCTAGCTTATTAGGGACCTTAAGCAATCACGACGGCAACGTCTAGGACGACGGCATAAAACAATAGTCTTAATTACAAAATACAATAACTGCACGTGAAAATGCACGCAGTCGCCTACATTTCCACCGTTCTCTGCAAAACCATAACGTGAAAACCCCAAATTGTACGTTTTAAAGACAACGCGAACGTAAGAAAGTAAATCAAATAATTTTTCGTTCGGCGTGAACGGAACTCTATAGTCATTATATTTTTCGAAAATCTGGCTGTGAAAAACAATTCAAGGCGAACAAGGGAAATAGTAAACACCAAATCTCGGGAAAAAATATTTTCTACGTCCCGTCGTCATTGCCGTCGCCGTCCTGGTTACTTAAGGTCCCTAATGTAAGTCGTGACACATATGGTACTGGGTAAACAAACTAAATCTCTAATTAAAGTGCTCATATTACGCATACCAGAATTTGATCTAAACAGTACCGATTTATTAACTAGCTGCGATGAGTTGCTGACAGATATCTCAAGACTCTAGCTAGCTGCACGATACTAGTCTGGACATACCCTAATTAATTAATGCAATCAACATTTTGGTATCAAAATTGAGCACTATTACAAGTTGCTCTTACAGCAAAGGATAATAAACTCAGTGTTGCCCAAACAAAAAAATAATCAATTCATTTTTGCCCTAAGATATTTATTTTTGCTATTTTTTGTTTAGTTTTGGTCTGTTTAACATTACATAAGCAAACGGTTTAGGATGCAGTTAGTCTCATTCCGGAAAATAGAAAATGTTTGCATGATGACTTTACTGTTCAATTTTCTAACTTCGCATCCTATTCAATTCAGAGATGGAAACAAATATACTACAGACCGATTATAAAGAAACTGAAACACGGGCCGACGTTATAGCTTGCCATTTTCCTCTAATAATTAATGAAGAGAACTCAATAATAGATGCGTTCAGTGTCATATCCAAAATATTGTTCTTCACCGAATGTTATTGCTTTGATAGCTTTGATAGTCTGCATATTGACCATTAGATTGTGATAAATTGTGTTTGACTCGACTTACGCGTCAGTTTCAGATATCCAATTAAACGTTTTTTCCCACAATTGACAAGCGATAAGAAAGTGATATTTTGGGTTCTTAGCTGGACGGATACAAAGGAAATCGTGTTTTCAAAATGAGGACGATAAGCTATTAGAATGTCGAGTATCAACAATTTCTTCCATCAATTCCCTTGAGCACCAGTAGACAACTTTAATGAATATTTATTCTATGGTTTGGCACTATTATCACACTACAAAGTAATTCCTAATACTATTTTCACAGAAATAATTCTGCAGCAAGAATATTTTGTCAAGTTAGCATTCTGCCGATTTCCTACCTTAAACACTTCTTCAAGTCCACGCTGTTCCAAAGAGAGCTTCTGGAATTGAAGTAATAATGTTTGAATAATTGTGTGTATTTATGCAGTTGTACACGTGTTTAATTACTCGGAATGTTGTTACCCGGTAAGATCAACAAACATAGAGAGCGGAAGATACATATATGTATGATCAAAAAAAGGCTCCCTGAGGTGTTGTGTGGAATGTTGTTACCGGATAAGATCAACAGAGAGCAGGACGTATGTCTGTAACCCGGAACAACCCGGAACATACCCGGAACACCCGCAAAAAAGTAAAAAACATTCCCGGAACACCCGGAAAAAAGTAAAAAACAATTTAAAGAAAAATTATATAACAGAAAAAAATCACCTAGAGCTATAAACAAAATGGCTATTATGCTTGTGTATTGCCAATAATTTCATTCAGTTGAGACTGTCGCACTGTAATACGCTATAATTTATGTTAAAGAAGGATTTTTGAACAAGGAATTGTACAATTTATATTAGGATAATACATTTTAGGGATTTATACTTTTTGGAAATACATATTAGAACAACACACTTAACTAGGGATCCATTTCTGTAATTGCCAAGGAGTCAGCATGTTGGCGATATGCAGGAAGTGTAATGTAATGTAATGTAAGGGTGACGTATATGCTGTAAGATAGATTTGCCAGAGCCAATCAGAACGCGAGTAGAGTTTGATGTCACGTGATCTGGCTTGAGCTCTGATCTGCCAGAAGCCCACGATGGAATACCCTGGTGCCAGAGGCCACAGTGACCGACGTAACCGAGTGGTCCTGGGGTCGATAGCCCTGTTGTCAGTTCCATGGTTCGATTCACAGCTAGCACCGTGCGGCCAGCATGCCTATAACTACAAGAAAAACAAACAAAGAAACAAACACAAATATTAACTGAAACTTATCGTTAGTATACTGAACCAGCGAGTTCAATTCTCGAGTCAATCCTCATTCTTGTGAATCTTGGGCGCTTTTCTCCCGCTCCCTCACAGTACAATTTATAGCATCACAATGTTGTGTAGATGTACTGCGTAATAATCTCAATGGCGTTGACATTTCATGGAAGTAATTATACCACAGTTTTCAGTAGTCAGTTCATGCCTAAGCAAAATTACTATTCTGTCACTTCGGGACCGTGGTAGCACTCATCTCCTAATAAAAGGAAAACGCTGGAGACAACCGACAAACCTATAATCTTTGCCACGAAAATCACACTTCGCTCACTCCAAATAACTCGAAACTACGGTAGGCCATAGAATGATAAATAACTCATTCTAACCCGAATTTCTTCAGAATGTGGTATCGCTGGATCTTAAAATTCGGATTGGGATGAGTTCATTTATCATTCTATGGCCTACCGTAGTTATTTGGAGTGAGCGAAGTGTGATTTTCGTGGCAAAGATTACAGGTTATGCATCGTATATTTCTCGGTTGTCTCCAGCCTTTTCCTTTTATTAGGAGATGAGGTAAAGAGGTTCGAAAAAAACACAACGGAAATGACCCTAGAAGAGCTCAGAGGTATGAATAACCACAACTGAAACATTGTAGGGTGAATTCGAGTATTTATAATATGAACTATTCAAGCAATATATACACAAATCATGAGATTGGGCTGCCTGTGGTTCCGCGTTATACAGACGTTTCAAAAGACACGTGGCAAGGCTACCTGTGTTGTGTGGAATGTTGTTACCCGATAAGACCAACAAACAAAGAGAGCAGAAGATCGACAAACAGAAAAGAACATACATATGGATCAAAAGACATACATGGCAAGGCTACCTGATGTTTTGTGGAATGTTGTTACCCGATAAGGCAACAAACAAAGAGAGCAGAAGATACATATATTTATGGCTCAAAAGACATATATGGCAAGACTACCTGAGGCACTGTGTGAAAAGGTAAACGGGCCACGATACTAGCCGATTTGTACCCGTATTCATAAAGAATACATGACTTTCTGGACATGTCTGTAGGTGTGTCTGGTTTCCCAAACACCTGACATGTCATCCAAGTGTCATATCCGTATACGCCCAGATTCGAACTTTTTCCCTTTCAGGGAAATTCCGGATCTTGACAAGTCGACTCGCCGTGAAATAATCCGTAAATGTCGTGATTTCGTGTAACACTCGGGCTATCTATGGAATCATGTCCCGAAACGTTAAGTGCAGACGTGATGGTACTGAATTATTCTTGATGTGTAGTATGCGCTATATTCCACGGTATTGATTTCAGTTTGTTTCAGGTGAGGAAATGTAACGCGTTCACCTTTTGTTTCACCTAATATTTGTTGTAATACTCCATAAA
This sequence comes from Actinernus sp. WN-2022, assembly GCA_030867875.1. Taxonomy (NCBI): domain Eukaryota; kingdom Metazoa; phylum Cnidaria; class Anthozoa; order Actiniaria; family Actinernidae; genus Actinernus; species Actinernus sp. WN-2022. The sequence goes on from JAOWCC010001589.1 coordinate 18,679,551, forward strand.
TGTCGTGATTTCTAGGAACACTTGGGGGTATCATACGAAACTCAAGTCCCGACTTTTGACGCCGGACACGTTACGTGCACAAATGTATGTGTTTGATACCGATTTATTCTTGACCGTGTTATGTCCCACGGAATAAGACGATATGCGTCCTTCGTACCACCTTATTTATGTGCTAGTGAAAACTTTGCAATGGTTTAACACGGACGGTACAAAGTGCAGGTTGCAGGTTTGGAGCAGGTTGACAGTTTTCGGTTGATAGATGAAATATATCAATAGATAAATAAAATAAATATAAAATTAGCTAATATAAATTAGATAAATAAATTTTAATTAATTAAATGAAAATCGACAAAAAAACTCAAAATGTCAGAAAGTTCCTTTCCTGTCGCCGAGAGAAACCTCTATGCGCCACGGTATCTGGATTTCCATTGGCCGAGAAAAACGAGACGGTAAACGTTGTAGATTCATTGTAGAATTCAGATTGTCCATTTCCTATTGCTAACGGCAAGAGAAGGCGCGAAGTGGAGAAAATATAATAAATTTCCTTGTTCGTATTTATAAATCAAAGCTTTCTTTAGGATGATTTAAGGGAGATTTAATGAACGGTAATTTCAAGGTATTCTGAGCAGTTCAGCAAAATAACAAAATGACAAAGAGCAGGGAGGAAGTGAGCAGACGACCTCGTACCGTCTGAAAATCAGACTAGAGTTTAGGAGAAGTCCTTTCTACGGTGGCTCGTAAGGGACATCAGAATTTCAAACCACATTTTCCCGCTAATTCGTCAAAAATGACGAGTTAATTTTGCAAACCACATTTTTCGCTAACTCGTCAAAAATGCCGAGTTAATTTTGCAAAGCACTTTTTTCGCTAACTCGTCAAAAATGACGACCACTTTTTTCGCTAACTCGTCAAAAATGACTAGTTAATTTTGCAAACCACTTTTTCGCTAACTCGTCAAAAATGACAAGTTCATTTTGCAAACCACATTTTTCTCTAACTCGTTAAAACAATTAGGACCTCAATGCGATCATAGGAGACCATTCGGTGTTGAGAAAAGTGGAAGAGGTGTATACAGGACTGAAGCAATGGTTGTAGAAATATTTACTAGTAATACATTACATGCAGAAGCCTCACGACCATTGTTGTCATTGTTGTAATATATAAAAAAACATGCAGGAGAGAGCATGGCACAGTCGTACAAACTCGTTAAATTTTGAGTTTTCAAAAATTGACCAATGATTCAATATTAAAAATATAAACCTGGACTTGCACTGGAGTTACTTATTTTGACTTGCTCTTTCCATTTCTGGCATTGAAATTGTGCTAGATTCATGATATTTGAGTGACAAGGTTATGTGACCTCCAGCTACAAAGGGCCTATTGCAGGCTGATAGGAAATGCATTGTAAAAACTAGTACACGTTTTCATCGATAAAACAATTTGTCGTTTTGCTGTAAGTCCATGCGTAATAGGCATCATTTTGTCAGATATATCAATTGACTAAGATTTACTGGATTAAGCAGTTAAGCAAGAGGGTCTACAGTGTATAATTTATGTGGATATCGTTAGTGCAAGGGGTGCATAGGGAAGGAGGGATATACTAAGGGGACGTGCTAGGCCATAGGGTAAGAAGATATATATGTAGATGATAGCTATTGTGTTGCGCTGGGCATCCAAACGTTTTTAACGTTTAGTTTATATGACATGCAGGCTACTATTGCCTAGAACTAGACTTTCGCAGATACTAATAATACTAAATATAGTAATAGCATTTTCATAATGGAAAACTATAAGAACAAAATAAAATGTATTTTTAATGTTATTCTTTCACTATAAAAACATGCACTGCAACTTGAAACAAAATTATTTATGAGATCACCACACGAAAGTTAGTCCACAATTGACTTCAGTTAAGTTTGTGCGAAAATGTTGCAGTTATTATTAATGATTCAATAATAGACCAGTTCGCGGTTAATTCCGACATTTTGAAAGGGGTGCAAACATGGCGCGAAATACAGTGTTTGTATGGGAATCCGATGCCAAATAATTTCCATAGCGAAAAAAGTGGTTTGCAATTCTGATGGCCCTTACGAGCCACCGTACCTTTCCTATCAATCGTCGGCAAACAAAAAACTGCGTGACGACATAAATAACGGCTGCAAAGGTACTGTGGGTTCTTGAAGAACCAGCGAAGATCGCCAAACAGTCATACCATAAATATATTATTTATTTTATTTATCTATTGATATATTTCATTTATCAACCGAAAACTGTCAACCTGCACCCAACCTGCACTTTGTACCGTCCGGATTTCACAGCCCAACCGGATACAATACGATTCGTTTCTATACTCAATGATTTTAAATATTGCCCTTCGCATCAAATATATACCTGAACAATTTATAATTGGCGTTTACATAAAAGACAACTAGCAAACATTATAACATCATGGTGTGGAATATACTAATGCAGGAGCCCATAAGTATATTGTAGTGAATATCACTTTTCGGGCGCTCTGATTGGCTATCCAAACAGTGAATATGATACTTGTTCAACATTTTGATACTTGTTCAACATTTTCTTAAACGACTTGGATCTTCGTAATGACAATAATGGCTGCTCTTTAGTCAAGTATGCGGATGATTCGACGATATTTGGTTCCCACTAATAAAGATAGTGCAGACATCTCGGCAGAAACAGTTCAACAATTTTTTGATTGGTCTGATCTAAATTCTGTCATGTAATCCGACTAAGTGTAAGGAACCTATATTCCGAAAGAGAAATAACTTAGAGCCCTATAGGCGAATCCTTGCGGATATCATTGTTTACATTTTTGCCTCATTAGCATAAATTAAACTTCAAGCTACTAACAAACAAACTACATCAGTTGAAAGAGAATTTTAAACTTAGTCATTACCGTTATATATTAACGGAGAAATTCACTTTTCAAAACTGTAAAATCGGCTGGGGGGCAAGAGTTGCTGACAGCCATACTTAAAGATTTTTAAAGGCTCATTCCTCAAAACAAATCATATTACTCTTAAATTTTCGGTGATTATCACGTGTGACAAGCTCTTTAGATCTATTGACTCTGTTTGTTTGTATGTACGTCGCTTGAAGTTTGATGTATGCTAATGAGGAAAAAACGTAATCAAGGATTCGTCTATACAATTTTCAGGAACATACCCCAATGAACGGAGCTAACTATTTTAGGAGTGACGTTTCAGTCGAACTGTAGATTCTCCTCACACATAAGAAATAAGCTCAACAAGGATAATAAATGCATATTTGTACTTAGATCTCTGAGAAAAGAAGGATATAGCCAGACAGAAATAAATCACCTATTTTACAGTATCGTTCTACCTAACATTACATATCGCCTTTCAGTTTAATTATGCTGCATCTGATGCAGAACTCACTACCATTCAATGTTTTTTAGATCGTTGTTTCAAACGTAAATATATATCAAAGCATATTACGGTACATAGTCTGTTAGAGAGGCAGGATAAGCAGATATTATGACTCAGCATCGGCTTCAAACCCGGTTGATTTTATTGCTTCCAATAATCTGACAATGTGTAGTATGTGATATGATGTGGTTCGAAATCTGAAATGGTTACATGAATTAACATTCGGAATAACTAGCGATGAGATGTAAATCAAATGAATTACAGTTTGAAATATATTTACCCGGTGGTATCTTTGGTAGTGTTTAGAGCCAACAAATTGTTTTGATCAGTGCGGGGCTACTCTAATTAATCTGTAATTATCTTTATGAAGTAAGCATTCGGTTTCATTTTTAACTCGTGGATTCGCGCAAGCGCAGAACACGAGTTATTAGGGTTAGTGGGTGGAGCTAATTTATTCATCGTTTTATGGTGTGTACTTCGTTTTTTTTCTGTGTACATCGGGGACTCTCCGTTGGCTGTCCGAATAGTGTTCGATATTCCGAAGATATATCTACGGATGTTTATGGTATGAGTCCAAGAATTGAAAGATTTGGTCATGCAGGAGAAGATGTATTGACGGTGCCCTCCTAATGCCAGACACTCCAAACCTGGACAGACATGGTAGTGGGTCCCTATCAATCATACAGTGATGTTGACGTAACGATGACGTCATCGGTCATGTGATTTTAAGTACGTGCCATATCTCCCTCATTTCTAATGCCAGACAGTTCAATAGTTGAAGGGAAGAATATTTCTTCATCTGTTCAATATATTTCTATTCTGCTCAAAGAACACCTCTGGCATGAATAGTTTTACATTCACAGTGATTTTAAATAACTTTTCCTTTTTTGCAGAACAGACAGAATGGAGTTTAATATATCCAAATTTTGACATTAATTATTTCACTTTATCGAACTGAACTGAAATAACGTAATATATTCACATATGTTCCATCCTAAAAAACATGTGTTTTCTTTGATCTTCTAGCCAGTTGACCTCCGGGTCATGTACTGTTTATATTTGATAAAACGTTTGCAAGTTACATTTAGCTCGCATTAGCTATAGATTCCCAAAAACTCATTTTAACCTCTTCGATATGTGATTTCTAAGTTCAGCGGAGCATTTTGATTTAGAGAACAATTCGATTTAGTGTAGCTAAATAACAACTTTGTCACACAATCCTTGTTCAGATTGGAAGGTTCCAGAACTAATTAGACTGCATGTGTCAACACAATTAGCCATTATTAAGCGAAGGTTCTATACGTAATCAAGCTATGAATAGGTCGTTTATTCCATACACAATAGTAATTTAACTCGTGGATGCACGCATTTGCAGAAAGAGTTATTGGGTTCAGGTGGATACGAGATAATTTATTCGTCGTTTCTTTCTGTGACTCGACGACTCGCCGTTGACTTTCCGAATGACCGTCCAAGGTTTCGAAAAGATTAGGTCATACTGGAGAAGAGGTATTGACGGTGCCCATCTAATGCCAGACACTTCAAACCTGGACAGATATGGTAGTGGGTCCCTATCAATCACTTAGTGGTGATGACGTAACGATGACGTCATCGGTCACGTGATTTTAAGTACATGCCCATATGTTCCTCATATCTAATGGCAGACAGTTCAAACCTAGACAGACATGGTAGTGGATTGCTATCAATCACTTAGTGGGGATGACGCAACGATGACGTCATCGATTACGTGTTTTAAGTACATGCACATATCTCCCTCATTTCTAATGCCAGACAGTTCAAACTTGGATAGGTATGGTATTATTTTCCCAAGATTCACTTAGTGGTGATGACGTAACGATGACGTCACCGGTCACGCGATTTTTAGTATATACCAAAATCCACGAGTTGCCCTTAGGGGCCCTATGTTGGTATTTCTTCATCAATATTAATTATTTTTGAACGGACTTTGTACTATATCAAACACTGCTACTAAAACTACATTTCTGTTGAAAACAAATTTCACCATCTTTTTCATTTTGAAGGTATCCAGTAACCTTAAACATTTCTCCCCAGAGCATTTACTCCCTCCTCCCTGTACGCTAACTTCTCCCTCCTCCCTAGTTTTTCTGGACATTTCTCTTGCCCTCTTAGTTATTTTTAGCCGTTTCTCCCTTGACCGTTCCTCTCCGCTATAAATAGCATAGCAACTCTACTTTATGAATATACAAAAACATTGATATGTCAAAATTTGATCGTAGTGGCACTCTAACTTCTCCTTATGTAACTGAGCCATACCAGCAATGGAAACTTTGTTAAACTTCCAGTCACTATTTATAGAGGGTAACACGTTTACCGCTAACATGTAGCTCAGTAGTCTTCCACATGGTCCTCTGTTGACCTAGTCCTACGATTTTACGTCTTTGTCCGAGAAGACCTAACCGTTTGCTGTTGGATTATGTAAATGACATGTAAAGGCATTACCTTCTACCCAGTTATTTTAAGACCCTGCATCGGTCACGTGATTTTGAGTACATGCCGATATCTCCCTAATTTCTAATGGCAGGCAGCTCAAAGTTTGAAAGACATAGTATTGGGTCCCCATAAATCACTTAGTGGTGAGGTCGTAACGATGATGTCATTGGTTACGTGATTTTACAGGCTACACAGGCTAAGACAACAGCAAAAATAACTTGAACTTGAACACTTCCACATGTTTACTCTTGAGAACACACTAAAATACATTTTACATCCACGAGTTCGCCATTGGGGCGCTATGTTTCAATTATATTTTAGAACCATACATTCCCCCTCCTGTAAAAAGGGTTATCAGAGTTCAGTAAAGTAAGCTCAGAGTTCATTAAAGTTTAGATCAGAAGTAAATCGGAATCAAATGTTCTGTAGTTATAAGTTTCCGTATCCAAACGATGTACTGTAACATAACCTCTTCCCTCATATTTTGTTACGTCTTCACCCGGTTTAGGATTCTTGTATCTTACTTCAACCTTTCGAACTTTGCCATCATTCCCTGTATATGATCTTGATATTTTTCCAAGTCGCCATTGGCTTCCACTAGGTTTGAATCTTGAATGAGGAAAATGTCTCCTCGACTGACATTACGATGTGCTGTATGCCATTTTCTCTGATGATAAGGCTTGGAAAGTATTCTCTCGTTCATCTTTTCCAAAAGTTGTTTATAATACTTTGAACAACAGCAATAATAACTTGAACTTTGAACACTTCCACATGTTTACTCTTGAGAACACATTCAAATACACTTTACATCCACGAGTTCGCCATTTGGGCGCTGTTTAATATAACTAGCCATACTATTTCGTGTCTAATACCATAAAGGACAGATTAATCCCTAATTTCAACTTGAAATTTCACGCGTAATTTGTAATTTCGCATGTGAAATTTCAAACGCCGCCTACGCGCGCTTAATTTTTCCATTCGTCAAAGCCTGATTTGTAAAAAATGCTTTCCCCAGTTTGTTCTTGCTTGTTTAAGATGGGCATTGTTCCTCTGCCTTGTGTTATAATTGGGTTAACTTCTTTCAAGATGCCTTTTCTAGTTTATCTGTACGTTCTTACTTTGCTGATCTTGCTCTTACTGTATCTACTTAACAAATTGAAGTTAGTTTTTTTTATGTGTCTGTCCTAATATTGACAATGATTTTCGTCATAACATGGTCAAACAGCTATTTTGGCCATGTTATGACGAAAATCATTGTCAATATTAGGACAGACACATAAAAAACTAACTTCAATTTGTTTTTTACAACAACAAAACACTTTTAGCTTCAAACGAGTGTGTACAAACTGCCTTTCGAGTCGAAAAGTCCAAACGTAAACACGTCTTTCTGCTTTCCCAACTCTATAAAAATACATAATCTATATTCTAAACGGTTTGTTTCTACTTAAGAACGTTATGTAAATATATCCTGAATAAGAGATTTTAATCATGAACTAGAAGATTATGTATTTAATTCAAGACAATTTCTCAGTTCTAGTTCTAAAAGATCGGTAGAACTTGTCACAAAGTCGATCACAAATTAGCCGAAAATGCTTTGTTCGACTCGAGAGAAAGCCCATATTTTGACAAATGGCACCACAGAAGGAAGTTTGACTCACCGATTAACTTTTCCCAGTGATGAAAGGCTTTTAAAATCCTCATTTTCTTGATTTTTGGAACAGATGTGTACACAACCTGAATTCACAAATCTCTGCAAAGCCCGCTTCGAAAGCCGGCCGCGCGTCTGTTAAAATATTGCATATGAAAATTAGCCAATCAGATTGCGAGAAAATTGGCGGTTGTTGTAAAAAATGTTATATACAGTTTGCATCTTCAATAACCATGTGCATGTATGTAAACTATGTATGTGTGTGTGTATGTATATGTGTGTGTGTGTGTGTGTGTGTGTATGTGTGTATGTACGGTATGTAATACCTTAGTATCATTAGGCCTATCTCAGAATCCTCCATCCATAGACATCCCAAAGTATGTCAGTGCATAGCCAACCCAAAGTACGTATTAGTCACTTAAACTTGAAAGTATCCAAAAAGAGCATTTCCCACTATATATCCTCTTTATAGCTGTGATACCCTCTTAAAAGCTGAAATCCCTACACTAGCTACAAGACGCCACAAACTGTGCAAACTATTTGTCTCTCAACTTAAGCAGTGTAGCCAACATCCTATCAATTTTCTTTTAACTAAAATAGAGACCTATGAACAGTTATAATTTAAGATCTGATTCAGGAATAGGAAGAATAACTATGAAATTTGGAGATTTCGCACGTTCAAGTATTTGTAAATATTTGTAATAATTTCCATCAATTGTCAATTTCCATAGTTTGTCAGAATTGAATCAACGATTAACACTATATATATCACATAACATTATATATATCACATAACACTATATATATCACATGTGAATATCGTTCTGATAACGATTTGCTAACACCATAGTGACTGAGTGACACGATTTCTTCCGGCCATCCCAATAACTCGTTTGAAATCTGATCAAACACTAGTGCATTTGGAACTGGTGTTTCATTGGATGTCAAGATACATCCACCTGACGAAGCTTCGAACAAAGGTTTGACCTGGTTTCAAGACCCATGCATGTGACCATAGTTAATATCCATAGAGTGGAATGGTTATGAACCCAGCGACCTTCTTTGTTGTATATCTTTGTTACCGTGCACAAAACACAATAGAAATTCCAATGTTAATCAATCATCTAATAGAAGTGTGGGTTCAGTTGTTCATGGGACGCTGATGAACTATGACCGTACACAATGTTTTGTATTATCCCTTCCAACATAAATTTCAGAGCCTTTGTTAGCCCCTTTGAAGTTTGCCGGGTTTCCTAACCATTCTATTAACTATGATGTGGCCACTGAATACATTCCCACCATTGGATGAATATACTTTGAAGAATATTAGTGACTTCCACAAGATGGGGCAGAGCATGTCCAATGAAACGACAGATCAAGGTTGCTCCGATTAGTTCAAACACTGATTAAGACACTTGCATTTTAATAAGCATTAAATCACATGAATGGCGAGTAAAGGAAAAGAAGGAAATAGAAATCCACGTCTGGAGTGTGACACAGCATTTAAGACACATTCAAGCAAAATCGTCCGCAGTCTATTGTCTTTTCCGATAGTTCTTACGCGAATCATAGAAGAGCAAATGACATTGTGACTTTTCTATCCTTTTCTATACTTTCTTTCAAGATTACGGAAAATAAATCTTATAGAATGCAGGCCGAGCATGGGCTTTTATCGCATGGTCGCCATGTTGAGTCCCAGGTAGTCTGTTCACAGGCTCTAGATACTGGGGAAAATGATGAAAATAAAACGTGGCGAAAACAAAATGGGATAGTGGGAGGGAAAGAGAGCCTGTGGACATTCTATTCCGAAACCTCTTCCGCCCACTTGTCAAGCTGTCACTGAATTGCGGTTTCAAGCTGTCTATCAAATTCCAGTTTACAGCGCGGGATGGGATGTAAACATACTGCGGCATGTCAAAGCGGCCCTATAGCTATATATCAATCTATATACCTATAGCCTGTTCACAGGCTCTTGATACTGGGAAAAAGACGCACAATTTAAAGCCTGCATAGCTAAAGAAAGCTAGAGCTATAAACGTTAATTTTCAAAAGAAATAAAATCAAGTTTACTGTGAATTCCGTTCCAGGTAGAGTTTTTCGAAACGAGTTCGGTTCAAATTTCACACATTTGCCATTTGGGCGTGAAGTCAGTTTCGCCAGTAAAAGCTTTATACATGATTTTATAAATGGACTTACCATCCTGTAACTGAGTGGACTTCATCAATCGCTATTGCAACAGTTTGCTGCCTTACCTTCTCCTCTTTCAGCTTTGTTGTCCATCTTTTTGACGATCCCACTATTGCGGCGGCTGATATCCCAATTGCCTTGAGATGCTTGACCTGGTCATTCATAATGGCAACCAACACAGAAACTACAACAATTGTAACTGTATCCTTACCATGCAAAACTTTCATCAAGCGAGGGAATAACTGAAAAATTAAGCTCTTCCGCCCGAAGCCAGTAGGTAACGTTGCAAATACCCCGAAAATCCCAAACAATTGCATCTTGCCTTCGCCACTGCATCGCCCAGTAAATATTAAAGCATTTTCAGTCAGTAGATCTCGAGCAGCTAGCCGCCCAATAACTCCACCAAATCACCCATTTGCAGCCATTTTGATACGTGTTGATTGAAATACGAACAAACCGAAACCGTTGGTACGCGGTTAGGCCTGGGCGCTAACCAATACAAACTCCCTAGTGGGCAAGCCTAGGTCAAAAATGCTCAACCAAAGGCAGTTCACTATGATGAAGGTTATCTCGGATCTACTGACTGAAAATGCTTTAATATTTACTGGGCGATGCAGTGGCGAAGGCAAGATGCGATTGTTTGGGATTTTCGGGGTATAAAAGTGACGAGAGTTCGACTGGTTGAAATCCTTCGTCTCCTACCTTTCCTTGGTATACAGTTAGCAGAACTGCTGGGGTCAAAACTTGCCGAAAAACGCTGAAATTGCAACTAGAGACAGACTATGGACAAATAAACACATGCTGTAAGTATTGTCGCTTTTTATTCAATATTAGTGACTAAAAAAAATCCATACAAATGCTAGTAAATAAAGCCACTTACAGAGCTTGGGTTACCTGTGGTGCAGCCGCTCGTGCAGCAACAGTTCAAAATATCTAACAGTTCTTCAGTTCGTATTCTTCTTGTCTCTGTTACACAAACACATATTTGCCACTCGCCAGGTTTTCAAGACACTCTGAAGTATACTAAAAATAACCAAGTTAACCTAAGAAGGCTGGGCTCATCTGATGTTAGACATGACATATAGGTGTTGACGTGAACTGTCAAAATTGACCAATCAGAGGGTATACCAGCAGCTGGTATACCGGAACAAGGTTCTGAATCAACGCGTCATCTCCCTTAGATTGACTAATATCATCAATTGTCAAAATCTAACCCGAACTACAAACCGAACCCTAACCATCGGACGAGTTCACGGGTAAACGACGGATTCTCACTCACCTAGAGCTAGGGTTCACAGGTATACAAGAAAGGAAGGTAAACGAGAGAAACATTTTTTTTGAGCGCTCCTACTCGGGCTCGTAACCATTTGCGTGTTGTGCAGTGTAGTGCAGACGTCATGACCACTACACTAAGCGCGTCTACCGCCGTTTGGAATTTGACAATTGTTTATCTTTATCCTTGACTGGTTTTAACCTCGAAGTTAAATTGAGGATTATAATCAATTCTAGCCATTTTGACAATTGATATTAGTCAATCCAAGGGAGATAACGTGTTGTCTGAATAGACTGAATGTCCATAGGCCCTCTTTCCCTTTCCCCTTTCTCTCCCCATTCCCCCTCCCTTCACGTTGTCTACCCCAGTTCTAGTCTCCTCTTTTGTTTTGTCAGATTTTAGTTTTTTTTAGTATCCAGGGCCTGTGAACAGGCTAAGTCCCAGGAGAATAAAAACCTTTGTTTTCGTCTGGTAAATTCGTTCTGAAACCAAGCAGTGCGAAGCTACCGGGGCCAAAACTATTGTTTTATCCAAGATAGCCGAACTGCAATAACAGCCCATTACAGCTGGTGGGGGCCTGCTTTTACTCCTCACACGCTCCCCACTACATCAACTGTTTTGGACACACTACAGGTATTTCTTTATTTCTTTTTTTGGTTAATGTTCTGTTAAAAAAGGGCAATTTCGGCTATTTTCTGTCCAAAATAAGTAGCCCTTAGCTTATTCAAACGCGTATGAAAGTAAATGATGACCACTTATTTTATAGTGCTTTGAATCCATCAACTTCTAGAAACGCGGCCACTTTAAACTATACAAGTCGAACATGAAAAGGGCTTTAGAAAGAAGACTCCTTTCGTGTTAACATGCCTACTACCTATACATGCAATACACAAATCTGAACATACACATTTCTACTTACGATGCAATACCATGAATTGGTAGTTACAGGCGCCATGCCAGCTGTAAAACCCGCCAAAACTACGCAGACGTACCGGTACGAGTGCGTACACTGGTTGACCGTTCGACGGGACCTACACGTAAGAGAGTATGTAAATAATAATAATAGTTCTACATTTATATTTAACAATTATTCACTGAAGTCGAACTGTGTTACAAAGAGAGGAAATGCAGCGAAATTGAGTGGAAGTGGGCAAACTCGGCTGACTGAAAATCTGCCACAGCGAGTGCAAATTTATCGAAAGGAACCGCTTTCATGAGTTCACTTCAAAGGACAAATTTGCTGGAAACTACAAACTACAGTCTGTAGTTTTGTGGATTATAGCCATCACAGAATCAAAGACAATGGTAAATCAAGAGACAAATGATTTCGGTATGAGATAAAACTTGAAAACACACCGAGACTGGCGAGAGAAGAGCATAACAGCAACCGGCTTCATGAATGAAAACTAGAACTTGTTGTTTTTCTATCAAGAACCACGGGGGAAATAACTCAAGTAAGTACACTCTTTTTAAGTCGAACAGTTCCAAAGTCTCGTTGTGTTATTTATTGCTCTAAGTAGACGTTATTTCAGTTGTGATTCACGAGGACCGAATAAACTCAACCCCGACCAAAACTCTTAAGTAAACTTTTTTGTGACGGCTTATGGATTAAAATAAGCTTCAAGTTTAGCCATACTTATTTAGTTGCTTCTTTAGTGGGTTTTGGAAAAGCTTTTTCTTTCATATTATTTATTTATTCGTGAGAAACATCAGTAAATATGCGAGCGGTCATTTTGGTAAATGCCTTGTATGTTATATTCACCTCCAGGCGCTCTGGAGGTGAATATAGCGACGTATGACGCAATTCTCGACCAATCAGAGCACGGGAATCTCTATATTCACTGATGAAATTATACTAAAGCGCCTTATTCCTAAACGTCCAAAGCCGCTTTACATAGCTGGAAAACAGTTAATTTACAAGAACTATAAAATCTTACGATCTAAGCAATAACTAAACTAATACGAACTTTCCTTAAATAAATATGCTTTTAACTTAGCTTTGAAGACTCCCACAGAGGGCCATAACTTAATAGTAGGTGGCAACAAATTCCACAGTTTGGGCGCAATAACGGAAAAAGCCCTTTCTCCATAGCTCTTTAAATAGACTGTAGGAACCTTCAGAAGGAACTCATTGGCAGACCTAAGATTACTAGCAGGAGTATAGTACTCTACCATATTACGAATGTAGGTAGCAGCCAGATTATGTAGAGCTTTATATGTAAGAAGTAATATCTTATAAGTTATTCGTTTATTCTTTGAAGTTATTCGTAAAGTAGAAGCGGACCAAGTCTTATTCCGGCATTAATAAAGAAACTAATAAGGCAGCAAAGAGTATTATAACTAAGTGTAATCATCCACATTTCACACTGTATATCTCTTATATCAGATATAATTGGAAATTGTATGGCACTACAATCCCTAGGTTCTCCGACGGTGTAGTGGTTACCAAGTCCGCCCTGAACGCGCGAGACTCTTTCAAGTATTCTCAAAAGCACATTTAAGGAGAATGCCTCTTTAACAATAGCAAGTGCGAGTGATGACTGGATTAGCGAGCACGTGACTAACCACAGTATAGCGGTCGCTACTACCAGTTAATACCTGTAAAAGTAAAATACGATGGTCTACAGTGTAAAATTACGTGTACTCACTTTGCTTATCTCTGTCTTAGGGGTTATCTTAATTTTATCTGTTAACAATTTTAACTATTTCATTAAATGCAATATTTAGAGTGTGAAGCAAAAAGGAAAAAGTTTATATTAATAGACGTTACCTTAACTTTCCCACCAACGCTGTAGGGAGTGAAAATCCCGCCGTCGACACTATATTCCAGAGTGTAGCTCTTCGCCCATTGGCTGGCGTCCTGTCGTCCTTGTGTAGACACACGTATTATCTGGGTTGCTTAACCAAAATCAATCTCAAAGAACTGATAAACGTTGTTGACCGGAGCAGACCAGGCCCCAGTCCTCCCTCCGCCAGCGTAGAAATGGAACCTGGCGTTAGCTGCTCGGTGGCCCGAGTTCCACTCGGACGAGGCAGACATCTGATTGTCAGCCATGGTAAGTTTGCTCTGGCATTTTGGTATCTTTGGTATCTGGAATCCTACAAAACAATGCATTGAATGAGTTGTTTTCCTGTTCGTATTTCGTTCGTAAACATTTTAATGAGGTCTTAATACTGTGACGTTTTATTTTGTATGAAAATGGTTAAAGTAGGTTGTCATACCTTCCTTACATCCATACAATTCAATTCTCATGGAAATGTGTCCATACCACGTCTTGGGAAGAACCCGGATGTATCTAGCGATAATGACTGCCTCAAGTATATTAACGACAACACCATGCCTGTCTTTGTTGCCCTTCAAAACTTTGTTGTTAGCATACGAGTCGAAATATCCTCCATTCAGGCTGGACTGCAGACGGTAGGTGGTGACTCACTGGTTGGCGTCCGGTCTTCATTGTGTCGCTATACGTGTGATTTTAGTTATTTTACCGAGATCAATTTGCAGAAACTGACCAACATTTTTCACCCGAGCGGCCCAGGATCCAAGAAGCCTTCCTTGACGTCGAAGATGAAGCCTCGCACGAGCAGGTAGGAGATTTGCATTGTAAGAAGTAGAAGCAGTGATGCGAGAATTAGGAATTCTCCCATCGATCATGCCGAGTGCAGAAGCACTCAGGGAACACAGAATCCTGTTGATTAAAGTGAAAGCTATACTTATTTGCAGCTCGAGCATTGGTAGATGTAAACGATTTAAATATAGTTAGCTGAAGAAATAATGTTTAGTTTGTCTTACCAGAAGTGCATCCATAGAACTCCGCTCTCATCGAGATATGGCTCTGCGAGGTCTTGGGTTGAATGGGAACAAATCGTGCGATTATCGCTGGACTGATGTCATGAGATACCACGGTGGAGCGGTCTCTATTGCCAGCAAACATCTGTTAAGAGTTCTCATGCACATTAATTATCCCTTTATAAATTGTGAACTTCGCCGTATAACGCTAATTAAGCAACAATGGTTGTTAGGTTGCCAAGCCCCTGTTTTATTTGATTGCAACGTAGGTTTTGTAGTATGAGCACTTTGTGCTCGTTTACTTCAAGTATTCGAACAATGTAATGATCACAATTTAATTTTCATGGGGGAGTTTGAAATTGTACAGATTATGGGCCTTTTGCAGTAATATAAACACGTGGTTGTACTGGAGAACAACAACATCTATTTAAAGGCACTTGTACGAGATCGGTAGTGTTATTAGCAAAACCCGTTTGTAAATGCTATTTTCCACCTCCAATAGAGTGTCGATCTTTCCAAAACTGCGTTTTAAAAGATAGCTTGCCATCCAGCATCCATGGCAACGCCTTTTCCCATGGAGATCACGAACTCAAGTCATTCATTATTAATGAAGTATTATTATATCAACACGAGACTCTTTAGATGAAAAGGGCCTATTAGTTTTCGTTTTGTTCAGAAATAGTAACGAGTTCTTACATTCTTAGGGTACGTTTTCCAAACGGTTCCATCTCGACTATATTCCAAAGTGTAGCTATTCACCCATTGGTTAGCGTCCTGTCGGCCTTGAGTTGCTATGCGGGTTATTTTAGTAGTCTGGAAAAAATCCACCTGAAGCCATTGTTGGGCGTTGTTGTACCTAGCAGACCAGGCACCAGTCTTTCCTCCACCAGCTATATAATTCAGTCTGCCATTGGCTGCTCCGTGATTGGCATTCCATACAGAGGAGGCGGTCATCTGTGGGTCTGTGATCACATGTTTCTCTAGGCCAAGAGCGGTCAGGCAATCGGGCGCTACCGCAGCCTGAGAATCTAACGAGAAAAGTCGTTATTTGTTCTACTTTGAAGTATTTCTACGTCTAATTTGCGTCAACAGCAAATGTATTAAAAGTTAAAGTTGCAAAGAGACCTGTACTGACAGAACTAATAGATCAAGTTTAGCATGCAACAGTGGTGAAATAGCGTCCGTCGTATATGATACACCGCACTGACTGGTTAAAATTGAACTATTAAGGGCCTTTTTGCACTTCAAAATAATCTGTCAACAAAGGAGAAAAACAATTGTTCAAAGCTGCTACATGCGCGATTGCCCTGATTCTTGAAAGTGTGAACACGTTTACTAAACAATTACATTTACTAAAGATTTAACTGTGAATTCCTTACTATCGGTTTGGTTTGCCTTTACAAGAAAGACTACTGGACAGTATTTCTGATTTAACTTAGTAACCAATCTTAATAGCTTCTCCGGCGATATAAACAAACAAATGAAACTTACCTTGAATATTAAGCACGTGCAAGAATAGAACAAGTAACAGGAGTTTTCCTGTCATTGTGGGTCGGCAACTCTACGGAAAGGAAAACAGGTTAAAATACTGGAAAGATATTTGCAATCACCGTCAGTCATACTACACCACAGCCCGTCTGTGCACCCATGGCTAAACGGAGATTAAAACGTTACCGTCAATTAACAGCATTTGTCAACAAGAGAGAAAGAAAGAAACGCCGTATTTTGGGGCAGGATAGCTATCGCAGTTGGAAATTAATACTAGTATTTTCAATACACATGTGAATGGTCTCTTAGCTTAACCAATACTTCAGTGGCCTCGTGGTTTTATCAGTAACTGTTACTTTTGCTAGAAAATTTACGATAAAACAGGCTCAGTAAAACAAACCCATACATTTTACAGACAATTTTATACTCAATTAAGATAACGTTTTAAAGATCTTACCTTAGCGTAACCCGGCCGTACAACTGTCCCAATACACTTCTGTACGCGAGTTCTTGACTAATGGTCCTTATTGTACCTGTACTGTTTACTTAAAACCTGGCGTTTTTGCCAACATAACGTTAATCCCAATAGGATTACGTAACATATGATTAGAATGATGTTTTGAACAAGGAGTAAGTTGTTGTATTTAATTGCTCGTTAAAAATATTAAACGTATTCATTTATATAGTGCCGAAATTATACATGAGTATATTGACATGCGCTTCACAAGGTTATTTTTTGTAATACGGACTGCTATTGTGGCGCAATGTGATGCTGTGCGGTTTACAAACATGAGTGATTGTTAGTACCTCAGAATACCAGGCTGTTCGGTCGGGAAACAACCCTTAGAATAATATCGCATCCCCCACAAGTTAGAAGAATGTCGCGTTTTCCATTCTTGTTTATCACCATTCTCTTCAACTAACAATGTTACGTAAGAGCTGCCCACGTTACGTTATTGTGTATCATTAGCTTGCTTCTCTTTTCCACGTAGTTGTCATCTCATCACATTGTATTACTTGCGTGTAGCTGCTAAAGGTCAGGTTTTTCGGCACGACGGCAACAATATACCCGAAACATAGCCAGTTCCGCTATAAAAGGCATGGCAAACGCATGGCAAACTCGAAATTTGCAGAGTGAAGAACGTAGGCTCTCCTGTTAAAAAGCGAAATTTTAAGGGTTTAAAATCAAACAAGATATCAAAAAGTGAACATAGAGAAGATAGTTGTTTATTAAAGACTTTACGCGGTATGTTACTATAGTTTGCGAACTTTGAACCCTTACTCTGTTTGATTTGAATTTCGCGCGATTAGCAATCAGTGTGTTGGGAGCACTCAAGCGGAGCATCACAGAGATGTTCACTCCACAAAGGCAACTGAGTGACAACTGAAGGTGACTGTGGTCTGGCCATGACCCTTTTATACCCGTACGTCATGTTTAATCACACGTGCCCATGGGTGACTCACAGATAAGAATGTTTAATTTATTTATTTAATGTATTTAAGGATTAAGCATAACATGCATGGTGCAGAAACAAAAGGACAGGAAGTCCCCTACAAGGTTTAGGCACCAGTAACCCAGCTCACAATAAAAACCCGATCACACCGGCCCATCCCCAGTTACACCCTTGGATTAAGAAAATAAGATAGTAAAGCAAAGATAATAATAAAGCAAAAGAAGGATCTAGCAAGAACAGATAATAAAAGCATTGGCACGGCGACACTTAGGACATATAAGCTTGTAGCTGCGAATGTCGTCTTGGTTAAATTCATGTTTAAGCCTATAAAAAAAGAAGTGTCTGAGTTTTCTCTCATAGGTCGGTAGAGTTGGGGATGATTTGATTTCATCCGGGATGACATACCATAAGTTAACAATGCGCAAACAATACGAGTCCCTAAAGCTGCACGTCCTGGGAATGACAGATTTCCTAAAGTACAAACCAGAGGAAGCACGGCGGGAACGACCGGAACACGAGCTCACGTATTTAGTGATGTCAATACTAATAGCATTAGCCTTGCATTTGTAAAAGAACATACATACATACATACATACACACTCTTTATTTATACACGGAGTCCCATTCATCGTGAAAATTACAAAGATGCTCTTCCAGAGAGCCGTGTGTTTAGTTCTAAGCTAATGTGTGTTTAGTTCTAAGAAGACTATGTCTAGGTATTCTAACCAGTAATTGATAGATAAAAGGTTAAAGGACACCAATCGATCCTTATAGCTAGGTCGAGGCAAAGTTTTACAGATAAATCTAGTTGCCCTGCGTTGAATAGATTCTATAAGCATAACGTTTCTAATAACAGATTGAGGAGCCCATAACTGACTACAGTATCCTAAGTGAGATCTGGCCAGAGCTACGTACAGAGTATTTATGGAGTTGGTAGGTAGGTCCCTTGTACAGTTTCGCTTTAGAAACCCAAGCATTCGATTTGCTTTCGCAGTTATTGTGTGAATGTGGTGATTCCGTGATAGGTAATCGTTTTGATCACTTTAATTCCAAAACTAAGTAGTCCATACGACGCTAATCATTTGATATTTAGCTGAGAGATTCCTGCAATTTTTGATCTGGTGCACAACAAACGCATATTTTATATAGAATATAATTCTCCCATGTGCTGAAGGTCGATCACGGCCTTGAAGTACTATTTCAAACAGGAATTCAAGTGTTTATTAGGGGTTCCAAACAAAACGAGGGCCGCAGCGCCGAGGATTTTATCGTTTTCGAGGTATTTGGAATTCCTGATTAACATAAAGAATGAGTGATGGAAAGAGCTTGTCACACGCGCGAATTCGCTTTAATCGCACGGCGGCCATGTTGAGTTTGAAACAATAGATTTCCCACTCGTAGCCTCCTGCTGAGCAGTTTCAGAACGAGGTTAGACGGGAGTAAACAATAGATTTCCCACGCGTAGCCTCATGCTGAGCAGTTTCAGAACGAGTTCACGGGTCTAAAACAAAGGTTTTTAGTCTCCTTGGATTAAACATGGCCGCCGTATTCTCGGGTCATTAGGAAGTGTTGTTGACCAGGTATTTTATTGCATAAATGATTGATTCCAAAAATTTGATTGGTATTTATTCTTCATCATTTCAATATCTGATACTTCCTACTTCTATACTCCCTGCCACAAGACTGTTCATGAAGTCGATGGTTGATTCCAGTTAGTTGTCCAGTTGTCCAGTTGCGCCATACGCCATTGTTTTATATTTCCATCTTATCACCACTCTTTTTTAATATAAATAAGTCAATCAACGTTAGAAATATGCGATTGCAGGATACCCCACCACTTCGTTCATTAATAATGCATTTTCTCAAATTCTCATACAAACCTTCTAAAAACCTAACCCTGCATGCAATTAAAAAAATCCTACCCATTTTCAACCCCAAATCATTCATAGAACGAGTCTGACTAAATACACTTTAAATACACAATTTGTAAAGGGTTTTCAAGTGATCTTTCGAAGTGGTGGAGCAAGTTATGCTACAAAATTTTAGGAGAGTTTACCGGTAAAATCTTGTCCGCCATTACTGGAAGCCGTTCCTTTATTCAGCGGAAGTGATGTCATACACGCAACACGACAACCAGCGTGCCTACTTTTTTCGCGCAAACCTCGCAAGAATAAATATAACTTTATTCTTGTGTACGCGAAGAGGTTTTTAGTAGATATATGCCTTCCAGGCGTTGTGTGACCGCCTCAAAGATTAGCTCAGTTGATAGAGCACGGCCTAGAGTGCGGAAGGTCGGGTGTTCGAATCCCAGCCGCGTCCTTGGGCGGGGACGTATAAGTCGTTGCCCTTGTCTCCTTTCTCTTCTGATCTATACGAGGGGACGTATTATTTCGAGAAAGAGTAGGGGATTGTCTTCCGACACAACAGCCTGGTATTCCGAGGTACTAACAATCACTCACGATTGTAAACTGCACGGCAGCATATTGCGCCACAATAGCAGTCCGTATCACAAAATAACCTATACAATTTGCGCTATATAAATGAACACCTTTGCCTTTTTTGTGTTGTGCAGGTGAGCGTGGCGCGTATGGCATCATTTCCACTGAATAAAGCTGAACAAAGGAAACGGCCTCCAGTGATGGCGAACGTTTACATTCAATACATACTCGGAGTTCAATATATACTAGTACTCGGAGTTCAAAATACGACTTCCCATCGTCGTATCGGAAAACGGTTTGGCCTGGTAATAAAAGAGTGGAGAGAAACGGGTAGTGAAATCTCCCTCCTCCCTTGTGAGTTTTAAACATTTCTCCCTAGAGTATGAATGTATATCCCATTTTTCCCCTCCTCCCTGTATACTAAATTCTCCTGCCTTCCTAGTTTTTCTGGACATTTCTCTTGCCCTCCTAGTTATTTTTAGCCGTTTCTCCCTAGACCATTCCTCTCCGCTAATAACATAGCAACTCTACTTTATGAATATGCAAAAACATTGATATGTCAAAATTTGATCGTAGTGGCACTTTAACTTCTCCTTATGTAACTGAGCCATACCAACAATGGAAACTTTGTTAAACTTCACGCTTGTGAATATGTCAACGGGTATATATCCCTTAGGTTGGGTGCGCACCTGCCATCAGCAAACAAAAATATGAAAAATTCAAAACGAAATGGCACCCCATATATGACTGAAGGATAATTTGCACTGTGTAAATTGTAATATGTTTTTGTATTCGTATTCGTATTCGTATTTTTTTTTTAGTTTTTTTAGTTTTGCACCATTGCACTTGTAAAGTTATATGGTTGTAGTATAAATAAAGGCAATTGTATAAAAAAATAAAAAAATAAAAATAAATGAAAACTTTGTTAAACTTCACGTTTGTGAATATGTCAACTGGTATATATCCCTTAGGTTGGGTGCGGACCTGGGCCCGGTTGCATAAAAAAGTCACTATTTATAAAGGGTAACACGTTTACCGCTAACATGTAGCTCAGTAGTCTCTGTTGACTTAGTCCTACGATTTTACATCCTTGTCCGAGAAGACGTGAAAGTCTAACCGTTTGCTGTTGGATTATGTTAATCGAATGTAAAGGCATTACCTTCTATCCAGTTATTTTAAGACCCTGCATCAGTAGTATGTAAACTGAGGGGACTGGCGCAGCACCAAGGATTTCAATCACACCTAATTTTTTCTGGCCCCTCACCCCCAATGTATTTGTTTGGATTTTGTAGACCACAATGCCCAAAATCCCAACTTATTATCTATTGAGTACCCTAGATGTTGCTATTTTGAGCATTGTGGTCTACAAAATCCAAACAAATACGTCGTGGGTTCGGGGCCAGCAAATTGACGTACAACGGAAATGTTGATACTACGGCCAGTCCCCTCACTTTACGTACTACTACAGTGCATTATCGTATTTCGATACCCTATTAGAGAAAGGATAGTATAAGGTATATATCACACACCATAGTTACTATATCGAAGGACTATGGCTAACGTATTATGCCTCCCCATAGAAATCTTGACTAAGATTGTAGAGTATGCAGGCCCTACATCATTTGCAAGCATTGCTTCGACTTCAAAACGTCTAGGCAATGCAGCGTCTCTAGCACGCTATAAAAACGTAGATCCAGAGTTCCGTAAACGAGTACTCACTTTAGGTTTTAGGCTTACTCGTAACGACAACGATCGAGCCAATTTGGCTAGGACTTTCGGTATTTCCGCAAATGATAACGACGATCGTTTTCCGCTAGCCTACGCCAGTAAAGATGATAATCTTAATGTCATTAAGTGGTCTCGTTAAGCACTTACGGTTTGTCAAAGAGGATGGACACGCTAATTATGCTCTATACGTTGCCTGTAGGGATAACCATTTTCATATCGCTGAGTGGCTCACTAAGCGCTTTCAGTTCACCAAAGAGGATAACACCGTTGGGGCTGCTATACTAGACGCTGGTATGAATGACCGTCTTAATACCATTAAGTGGCTCATTCGACGCTTCCGGTTCACCATAGAGGATGAATACATTTATCGTGCTCTACTATGTGCCTGTAGAAATGACCATCTTAATACCATTAAGTGGCTCATTCGACGCTTCGGATCCGGTTCACCATAGAGGATGAATACGTTTATCATGCTCTACTATGTGCCTGTAGAAATGATCATTTCGATACCGCTAAGTGGCTCGTCGAGTGGCTCGTTAAGCACTATCAGCTCACCATAGAGGACGAAGATGCCCTTTATGCTCTACTAGCTGATTACAGAAATGAGTATGCCGCCATAGAGGAAGAAGAAGAATCCGATTGAATTTTACCGCGAAAAAGCACTTAAACTTTATCACTAGTTAATGTTCAAATTTCGTGCATTGTACAAAATCCAAGCATGTGATTGGCTAATGAGCGTGCATTATTGGTGACCACAGCACTCGACCCAGACCCTCTCTTACCTAGGGAAAGGAAGACCTAGTCCTTCGCTTAGTTACGTGTTTGGACGGCTTGGAAAACCTCATCGCATATTAAACAGTGAAAATGCAGACAATTACTATAAAGGTTACGGCAGGATTGAACTCTGTTGCCTGTGTGACAGAAGATATATATTTTGAGGCGAACATTTGCATAATCGCTGGTTGGAAATGGCTGATTTGCGAGTGCTGGAAGTACAACTTTACAATTACAAGTCAACATGTGTCCGAGTGAACAAAGGTTTCTACAACACTCTAGTAGTCTTACTTAAGAAATGGATTGTATTTCCGAGACCTTACTCTGTCAATAAGAGGAGAAAATTAAGCGAGAATTCAGTGGATGCTTCGAAAACCCAGGATATTTGATTTGGAAAATGTTTGCATCGGAGCCGAGCACATGGCCGGAGGCCGGTTTCGAGTCAAGATTTCAATTCACTCACTGCCACTGGAATCTGCAGGTTAGTTATTTTCGAATGAAAGAAACTATTAAAGAAAGCAGACTATCTAGGAGTTAAGCCGGCTAAATAATTGATATTTGAATACATGGCTCCAAGAGAAACGTTTTCGAGTTAAATGTACAATCATACTATTCGCCTTACATTATGTTTTCAGGCAAACATTTGCATAATCGTTCGTTAGAAATGGCTGATATGCAAGCGCTGGAAGTACAACAACTAACAAGTCAACATGTGTCTGAGTAAACAAACGTTTCTACAACACTCTAGCAGTCCAAACTGAAGAAATGGATTTTATTTCCGGCGAGACCTTACTCTGTCAATAAGAGGAGACAATGAAGCGACAATTCAGTGGAAGGTTCGAAAACCTAGGATATTTTTATTTGGAAAATGTTTGCATCAGAGCCGAGCACATGGAGGCCGGTTTCAAGATTTCAATTCACTGGAATCTGCAGGTTAGTTATTTTCGAATGAAAGAAACTATTAAAGAAAGTAGACTATCTAGGAGTTAAGCCGGCTAAATACTCGATATTTTAATACATGGCTCCAAGAGAAACTTTTTCGAGTTAAATGTACAAACATGTACTCGCAAGGCGTCAACTAAACTGACCGAACGCCAAAGTAAATTATTCTTTGCAAAGTTATCTACTTCTGTTTTTATTCATTGTCTATTGAAATGACGTTTCTTTGTGGAGATATTTACCGTAAAATGATTTAATTCATGCGAAATATTTGACTTCTTTATGAAATTGTTATTGACAACTGATTTCAATTGAAATTCACGGCTGACAATGCACTCAGTTTGAATATTAAAAGGGTTAGAGACTTTATGTTTGTACTTTATCGGCAAAATACAGTCACTTGCTGACTGTACGATGAACTCAAAATGTCTTCATACTGCATTCGGCCTTCGGCCTCATGCAGTATTCATTATTTTTCGTTCATCGTACAGTCAGCGCGTGCCTGTATTTGGCGATAAAGAACTCACAAGAAGTCTCTAACCCTTACTTAGACCGTGTTTTTTATAGATGGGCTCGAAGTGGGAATTGTAAGCGAGTAACTTGTCGAGAAAACGCGTGATCGTGGTCTTATGCGTACCACACCGTTTTATGACGTCATTAAGAGGCATATGTGATCCCGAACGCCGTAGCACCTCGTAGCTTACCCCAATGACTTTAGTTCGAAGTATGGAACTGACACCTATGTTGTTTTCTATTGCCACATGAATAATCTCACAGACTATTTGTTGGATATCCTTAAATACTCCTCGAGGATCGAGTTTAGCAAAGGTCGTTGCGATGTGAGGAGCTATGCTGTCAGCATTTACATCTATATCGATCTTATCATCAGCATGTAACGATCGTAGAAAGTCATTACCGCGATAGATGGGTTTGTTACTTAGTTGTACGAAATTAGCAACCTCGCCCTTAGAGCGAACGAACCCGCATTGTATACACACATGGTAAAGTAGTGCGGCCACAATAGTTCTCTTAGCTCGGCCACGCATGGGACAAACTTTCTTTGCTTGGATGAATGCGTCGGCTACGATTCCTAATATGTTCATAGGAAACGATAGGTCATGATTATGTTTATAAGCAGTGTTGTCTGCTCGTAGTTCTCGCATAATTGTTTGCCGTTGTGATTCTTGGTTATTCCATTTCTTTGGAACAGCACGGTCTAGATCATGTTGACACTGAGAGCTATCCGGACCTACTATACGCAGCCGAGTAGTAACATTGGTCGCCTCTTCACACAATTCGGTCTCGGAAACAAGACCGCATGTGGGGCAAACTAATTCCGTTCCTTCCACCTTCATCGAACAGAGACACTCGGAACATGTTTCCATAGGGTTAAGACGTAACTGTGGAGTAAGAGGATTGATATGTAGACTTGCACAAATTTCGGGACCAAGCAATCTAAGAAGATCGTCCATACTAGTAGCGTATACAGTAGGTCTATCTATCGTTTAATTGCTAACAACAACAACAACAAAATTAAGAGAGAGAGGCAGTTACCAGTTTCCCTTCATTCCCTATTTTTTCGTATTGCTATTTCTAATTACTCAAACTCTTCTAATGAGCACACCACATCGTCTCTATGAATCTCGCAGCCCTCCAATTTCACCGCCAACTCATCAACGTTATCTCTAGGAATCGTATGGTCCTTCAATTCCACTTTATGGTCTTTCAATTCCGTCAATACATTCGAGAAGCAATCCTTGGTCTTGCATATCAAATCACGGTATTTCTTCTCGCGTTTACGGTGCTCTGGTCTACCACAATGCAACTCGCACAAAGTCCGTAACTAGTACGACAACCACAACCGCATTTCAAACATGGGACGAATAAGGCGACCCCTTTTCGTATCTGAAAGTTATGTTGAGAACAGTACTCTGATATCTTAGAACGCTTCCTTAAACAATTCGTGTCCTTGCCACGCATCAACCAACTACAAGTTATCATCTCAACCATCGTGTGATATATACCTAATACTAGTTGTCTCTAAATGCTGTCTTAATTCCAACCTAGCCCTAAATAAAATAACGAAAAGTCCTTTGAGAGCGAAAATCGTATTTACGTTTGGCAGAACAGCTGCCGTATGTTAATTAGGGGCTGACGAAATCGAGGTAGGAATCTACATACGAATAATCATTGATGCTGCAACCAGACTCCCTACTATTAATACTATTATTAGGGAAAGGATAGTACCCTCTTTTACTCCGCATGATATACCATCCGCCAACTCATTAACATTATCTCTAAGAATCGCCTCTTTTACTCCGCATGATATACCATCCGCCAACTCATTAACATCATCTCTAAGAATCGTATGGTCCTTCAATTCCACCTTATGGTCCTTAATTTCTGCCAATACGTTTGAGAAGCAATCCTTGGTCTTGCATATCAAATCACGGTATTTCTTCTCGCGTTTACGGTATTGTGGCTTACCACACTTCGCACAAAGTCCGTAACTAGTACGACAACCACGACCACACTTCGAACATGAGACGAATGAGGCGACTCCTTTTCGTATCTGCCCGTTATGATGAGAGCAGTACTCTGATATCTTAGAACGCTTCCTTAGGCATCTTGTTTCCTTACCACACAACAACCAATTACAAGTTATCGTCTCAGTCATCGTGTGATATGTACCTAATACTAGCGTATCTATAATTGGGGTTTTAATTCCAACCAGACCCTAAAATAAAATAACGAAAAGTCCTTTGGCAGAACAGCTGCCGTATGTTAATTAGTGGCTGACGAAATCGAGACAGAAATCTACATACGAACCATACATTCCAAAATGTCCATAGAATTCCGATCCGACCCTAAAATTCCGATCCGACCGACTTTTTGTATTTTTAAGATTTTTTATTTTTTAGGTCTCTTTGGAATTTTTTAAACCGCTTTAGAATTTAGGGTCCAATTGGAATTTTAGGTCTCTTTTGAATTTCGCCCACGCTGATGACGTAATGTGGTATACAGAAATCTAAATACGAACCAAAACAACACGGTAATTTATACGAATTAAGTGCAGCTGCTCTTAGCAAAGTTAAAATAAAATCCACGCGGGTTTCTTTCTAAGGAGTATCTATTCTTACCCCACTAGACTGCCAAGTTTTGCTCTCATCTCCTTTCGGATCTCGGATCGAAGTTCTTCTACATTTTTTGACCCTCTTTCTTTCCTATTTCTTTGTCGTATCTCAAGCTTAAAGGGGCTCTGTCATGAATAACATGCCTGGTTACTAAGCCGCCCAAAACTTGAAATCGTTCGCCAACGCTTTCAAGTTTGAAAAGCAAATATATCCCGAGGAGCTCCCGATCACAACATTGAATCAATCCGTCTACATCGCTGCCATCTCTCATTTTAGTATATAGTAGTTTATCTTTCATATTTAGTTGTTCAAGTTTTATATTTACCAGAAATGTTCGTATTCAGATGTAGTTGTAATGAGATTTTGGGATGGCATCGACAAGAACTTCGAGCTACAATGGCGGCTCAACTGGCAACTGGCCGTGATGGACGAAGAAAACAAATCTGGCCGCAGAAAGATTTTGAAGAGCCTGAAAGAACATTAGAGAAAGTGTCAGGAAAGCCCACAAGAGTATAGTCCTTGTCTGAAAAATTTAGGGAGCCTGAAACGATTTCAAACACCGCTTTTGAGATGCGAGTTTCGTGTTTACAGTACCCGGGTTTCGGCGGCCAGTGAAATTACGCTTCGGTTGTTCATTCCTGCTTGCATTCGTCCCCTTTAATACGTTTCTGACTACAAGAACTCTTGCATTTGTAAGTAATTTTATCTCCCTGAAAGTTGGAGAGAGAATAGATGAGTACATTTTGTAGGTTCTCATCGAGAAAGCACAACTCGCATACCTAGAAATGTAGTTTACGGTAAAATACGGTAAATTCGACAACCGGTCACTGAAACTCGCCAGAATGTGTTTCTCTTCAGCCTGAATCTCCATTGCAGCAGTGATAACAATACAAATATGTTTTTCTAACTGAATGCCTTCGACCAAGAGCCAGTTTGTATTATAATATAACTGTCGTTGTATCGCGATCGCAAGTAACTGAAAGTCATTACAATTTCTCAAGTGTTATGCATATCATTAAATTGCTTGAAACCTGTTCATGCGCATCTCATGACAGAGCCCCTTTAAGCAATTCATATTTTGATTTCTCGCCAATTATACTTCCGAATTCGGCTTCTGAAATATTACCATCGTCTAGTGCTTTCGAGACTTTGACTTCCACGGAATTCGCCTTTGCTTTTGCCAACATAACGGTCTTTTCATGCTTTGAGACGCGAACGCCAAGTTTCTTACTGGCGATAGCCATCAAAGACGAAATGACGGCACAAAGGAAACCCGCGGATCCTAGAGAAATACCCACAGGTATCCCAATTCCCGTAAATGATGAGCCTAACGCTGTGGCAGATAAGACGCCACTCAAGCTACCTGTGGCCACAGCAACCCCGTGAACAATACCACGCGCTCGGGTATATTTTTTACGAACGACTTCGTAGTGCTTTGCCTGTTGTTCGAGTTCGGCAAGCGTATCACATACTTTCTGCAGTCTAAAGCTCGATCCATTATCGCTAAGTTCCTTTATAGCTCCTGATGGATAGATATCTGGTGCTGTTGGAAACGGTTGAATCGAATCGCCGTCCATCGCATATTATACATATGACTTACTCAATCTTCAATACGTATCGTATAGGTCGACCACGAAAGTCCACAATATTTTCGTTCTCATCGCGAATTGTTAGACGAAGGTTGCTTTGCATTGTCCTAAGAGCTCGAGTGGTTGTTGGGAGTATAGAGGCGTATGTTGATTTCGCAAACTTTACACCTCGGATCTCTAAGCTAGCTAGGACTTTCGATCGTTTTCCCCCGAGAAGTGAGAAGCTGGAATCTACCACATCGCAGTGGATATACACTGTGTGGTTATCTTGGAGCCATATTTCGTGTGTGCCTACTTTTAGAAATGCATCACTATTATCTTCATTACCTTTGACACCAAACAGCGTGAAGATATTTCCGCTAAGTAGAATCGGTTTCTTAACTCCTAGGTTCCAAGACCTCCCATATAAAGATTTCGTGAATTTTATGATGTCAGCAGTGATTGCTGGTTTGAAGTGTTGTTGAAGGGCTGCCATATCGTAGTTACCTTTAGCAATAATGTCTGGGAACCGTACACCTTCATGGGTATTCCACCAGAAAGTCGCATCCTCTTCTAGGTTCCACCAACTGTTCTCGAAAGTGACCTCGACTAGCGAAATATTATTGATAAGAATGGGTTGATCGAAGTAGACAGCCGATGTGGTGGTGGTCAGCCGATGTGGTGGTGACATATGTGAGAACCATCTTATATATTGAAGTTATAACTATGTATATGTATAGCTTCAATATGTCTCATAAAGTTAATTCCAAAGGTGATTGGGGTGACTATATCGCACCTCGCAATGCAAAGGCTTTCGAGATCTTTAAGGAAAAATATCCCCACGCGGACTTCGAGAAGTTATCAGCTAGGACAACGGCATCCGACATACATGATGAGTCAACATACGAGACTAAGATCATGTTTTACTATGGGGGGCAACATTGGGATATGGGTGGTCTCGTACCAGCAGATGTTCGAAGACGTATCGATAGAGCGCTATGGGATGTGCATGGAGGTTTCCCATCTACGTTGACACTAGACAAAAGTGCGAAATATCCTATTCAAGCAGTTCCTTTTACCGAACCGGCACAAGATATAGGTCTCACCAAGTTATGGATATACGTCACACCTACGAAAAAGTTCAAAGCAGGTGTCCCTAACATATTCAAGGAGACCGTCGTAAAGCATTCGACAGCAAAGGAGTCCCACCATTGGTTATCAGGTCCGGATTTTAAATATTGGCCTCAACAGTTAAATTTCGCAACATGGTGCGAAACTTCCGGATGCGGAGTGTCGTTATTCGATCCTACTTTCAAAACATATCCACCGGTTGTTCAAAGGTTCCTACGATTTCACGTATATTTCACAATACGAAGAATTCTACATGAACTTGGTGGTACTCATGGAGTTCCTCTACCCGGTGACTCTGCCTACAAACAAACCGATAACCTCTATAGCAAAGCGGCACTAGAGAAATTATGCATTGAGTTCGGTTTATCTAGAACACCAGACTTCAGATGGAAAGGAGGTAGGAATGACGGACTTGGCGATGTATTCCTTTTGTACGATGATGGTTTCAAAAACGTCCACGTAATCAGAGGTTACGACAAAGAAGCAGATAATTGGCCAAATCACAATAATTTATTTGCAGACCAAGGAGCTAAGAAGGAAATGGGAAATCTGGTATCTTTTATTCGGAACGATGACCACGGAGGAAAACAATATAATTGGTTCGCACCACCAATCGGAAAAGGTTTGACAGACGCTGGATTGGGTAGGGTGAATAGATCTGTCGAGGCTTTTGGATATTGCATGCTTGGTGCACAAGCAGATCTGAATGAATCCATCGTAGATAGCCATAACGTTAAAGAAAAGTTTAAGAGCTTGGTTGAAGGCGCTATTAAGGTAAACGACTTAAAGTTAAGTTACGATAACTATCTTACCGCTATAACGACAACGCATAAGAGGCTTGATCTAGCAATAGCTGTAGGTGTGCGATTACTGCCAAGCAATCTAGTGTACTACCTCGGAAAGAAAGATGGTTATAAAAATCCAACCCCGAAAGCCACGAGAGATATGGTGTTAGGTACGTATGATATCAATACGGAAGTTAAAGAAACAAACCGTCCACCTCCCATGGAAGGACCACCCGATAAGAAGCAAGTACCACACAAGAAACAAGTACCACACAAGAAACAAGTACCACACACTTACGTACCAAAGTCCATCCCACAACATGAGATCAATCTCGCAGCGACATCTATTGCCGCAGCTGGAATCGCATGGACGTTGTTTCGTTAACGTCGTTTGTATTGCTCTATTACGAATACCACTGCTGCTACGATTAACATCAAAATATTATTTGCTAAGACTCCAACGACGTCACCAGCCATACTAAATATGAAACTCGCAATTGGTCCAATCATCTTAGGTAAGATCTCCTCTAACTTTCTACCTACTGCTTTTAATGCTTTGACAGTGGCTTTAGCGGTGGCTTTGGCACATCGCCCAGAATGCTATTGTTTTCGGCGACATGTACTTACGGCTGTGATGTTTAACTGAGGTCTGCATAATTATGAGTAATACTAATTATTATTCAATAACACGACTATGATTGGCTACTAACTAATCGGTGTGGGAATACCATACTCCCACATCACATTAAGCACATGTCAATCACTGTCGTTCACTCACCGGTGTGGGACTAATGAAATCCCTACGCTCGTTAAGGAGATGTCCATATCCCTAACCTCGCTCATTTAGTAATTATCCTAAACTTGTTATATCGATAGATGAAACTTCTGTGCCACAAACCTTGAGAAGCACACACCCGTTATATGAAGTCCCCACTAGAAAATTGTTCTGGACGCTTGGCCAAGAAGTTACCGTGTTAGTTTGAACTCAAACAAGTGCGGCTCTTAGCCAGTTCGGAGTGAAGAGTTTGGCTTCTACGGCAGACAAAAATACGAGAAACGTCTTATTTTAAAGATAAAGATTATTTGGTTTTAATCCGCTATCGCCTTTCACGTTCTTCTCTGATCGAGGTTGTCGTGTTCACTTTTAATTACCGAGTTAGCTTGAATTATACAGTTCCGCTCTTAGCCTGTTTCGGAGTGAAGACGGGAGGTTTCATTTTTAGGAGTTTCACTACTGGCACAGACAGAAACACCAGGAACGTCTCATTTCAAAGTTGAAGATTTAAAAAAGTCCGTTTCTTCATTTGATTTTGATGCGCTATCGCTTTTCACGCTGTTCTCCGAGTTTGTCATGTTTACCTACAAACGTTTTGCCGCTCTGGCTTCACGCTTAGCCGGTTCGGAGTGAAGACGGGAGGACGTTACAGTTTTAGGAGTTTGACTTCAAGCGCAGACAGAAACACCAGACACGTCTTGTTTTACAGCTAAAGACCTTAAAAATCCGTTTCTTTATTTAATTTTGATGCGCTTGGATTTTCCTACGTTGTTCTTTTGAATCATATAGTTTCAAGACTTACAAAGGCTCGTGCGATACAACTCGTGGGACACACTTGTTTTCTTGTTTACAACCTAAAGTTCTAAGGGTTTCCGGCCCTTTGTCTGGTAATGCTTTTGTTTCCAAATTGTTTACGACCAAAACTTCTAATGCTTCCCGCTTCCCTTCTTGCATTGTGTCTGCAAGCTCAATTTCAATGCTTAATTAGGTGTATGTGTGCTATTGTTCATGGAGGAGGAGCTTAGAAGTTTACTGAGGTCTCGCGGGAATATTTAAAATTCAAATTTAGCAAGCGAATTTCTGTTTGCAAAATGTGTTCTAGAAATGTTGATTTCGATAGAACTAACAGCCGTCAGATTTCAACGAAAAAACGACTACTAGTTCCCAAGATACCAAACTAACTTTTCCCGTGGATTTTGGTGTAATAACGTCATTCTTTGATGAGAAAATCGACCTCGAAGTTCATGGTCCACTCAAAAAACATTAAAAATAACCGATTTTGAAGTCAAAACCGATAAAGCTTTTATTCACTCTAAGAATTTATTCTTAGTCGCAAATTCTTAATTGACATCTCTTCTACAAAAACCCGTGGATTTTGTCCTACTACCAACTTTTCTTTTCCGAAAAATAAGCGAACCCGTAGCCCCCTTCAAGAGTTCTAGGCCATTTCCTCTATTGTTTGCGTTAAGACTCGTTGCATAGCTTTTGAACTTAGCGCTCTTGCCGTAAAAATGTCCCGGATGTATGTCGCGGCATTCTGGGCGATGAGGTATCGCGGAAACTGCCTTTGTCAGATTGGAAACTATTACACCGATCACTGTACCTGCCGCAGCCATCACGCTAATTATACTAACTCCATACTTCTTGAAAATCGCCTTGACCCTATCGCGAAGGGGCAATAGTTTTTGTATGGCTTCTTCTCTACGTTCTAGGACTGCCATTTCCTCATGGATGGTGGTTATATCATTCTTAGCTGCTTCTTTCTGAGGCTCGGTCGATGTGGGGGCTTGAAGTATACCTTCTTGTCGTTTTAAACGCTCATCGAGCTGTTGCTGAGCCTGGATAACTTCCTGTTCTGCCACTTTCACCGTAGGACCTAGAGCTTTCTTGAGGCTATCCCTCATTCGCACACGTAAACTATTCGCAAACTATTTGTCTCTCAGCTTAAGCAGTGTAGCCAACATCCTATCAATTTTCTTTTAAAGGGAATCTCGGCTACAAAATAGTATTGCTCTTAAATAAAACATGAATGTTACCTTAATCCACTTTGAGGTTTTGGTTGTTTTGGTTGTTTTGGTTGTTTTGGTTTTGGTTGTTTTGCGATTCAAGCTTCCCGGGGGCCGCGGAGACCGAGAGATATAGAGGCTTGTAAATTTCTCCCCATCCTTCATTAAACTCGAAAGAAAAATGCCTCACTGTGCTGTTTTCGGATGTTCCAATCAATCGAAGATACTAAAAGGTTCGAAGCTTTATAGTTTTCACACATTGCCCGGAAAGAATCGTAAAACAATTCGTAATCAATGGGTAGTGGCAATCGGCCGCCCTTTGAAAAACCTTCTAAAGAATGTGTATGTGTGTGGAGCTCATTTCGAGCAAAGCTGTTTCACTGATTCTTCTTTGGCGCCTCAAAGAGAAAGAGAAATTTAAAACCAGATGCGGTGCCAAAAATATTCCTACATAAACCTCCCCAGAAGATCAGAGTCGCCAGCCGCTCGAGGTCAGAGAAACGAAAGCATGAAGAGGTGGATAAGATTTCTGACTTCTATTAATATTTCCACTGAGGACGATAGAAAGATCCTGTGAAATGTAGGATAAAATTAAAGAAGTTTTAAAAATCGGTCGTTGGCAAGTCTGTCAATTTCTCGTTTGTACACATCTAGCTATTATAAAGTACAGTGGAAGTTATTAATGCAAGCTCCTATTGGAAAATATATTTTAATTTTTATTTGATTAAAGCTATTAAATTTCAAGACTAAAACCATTCAAAGTGATCCTTCCTTTCTCCTCAAAAATATGTACAATAATTAAATAGTAATAATTAAATAACAAATAAAATGATGATAATAATAATACTAATAATAATGATACTACTACTAATAATAATAATTAAATGAGTTACAAGGAAACCAGTAAATTCAACAGACTATTGATGAAATACTGAATAGCAGTTCTATGGGGAACAGGAAAAGAGTTCCTAACTCAGAAGATAAGAACACTGAAGGTCCTGAAGAGCAAGACAATTTATCAGATCCTATTGTACATAAAAATGAAAGTGAAATAGGAGTGGAAAACCATACAGAAGTATTGGAAAATCTTGAGGTTCAAGATGCAAATAAGGATTCACCTGATGTGTTACATGCAATTAAACACATGCAAAACCATCCCTTACCAGCAATGTTAGATGCCATTATGCAATTTCCGCTGGACATAAATGAAGATGCTTTGAATTAACACTCATACTTTTCTTTGGGCCTTGATCCTCGTGAACATTCATGCTCAGAATCAGATTCAAGTAGTGCCTACGGTGATGATGACAATGATTCCCAATATGAATTGTTGTCCAATTCAGATTTAGAAGTGGAAGATAGGGAAGCTGATCAGTTTAATTCATCTCCATTAACTTTCCCAATGCTTCCTGTACAACATATCGATGACAATGAGTATCTACCCTCATCACAATCTTCAGAGTCTACTGAACAGAGTGAAATCATTGAAAACCAAAAGTTCCCAACTGGGCACAGGATTTTGTTAGTATATGAAGAGAATCTGAAACAGCTGCTGAAGTTTTGCCCCAAATGTGGATCCCCTATAAGTCAAGATGATAAATTAGAAGTACAAAATGAAGGCTCCCAGTATTCTGTTCGGTTAAGTTGCTTAAGTGGATGTGATTTTACCTGGCATTCTCAGCCCTGCATTCCAGATGTTAAAGGTGAAGGAAATCTAGTATTAACAGCTGGATTATATTTTAGTGGCATACAGTTTTCAAAAGTTGAACAGTTTGCAACTGCTGTCAATCTCAAATCAATTATAGAAGATACTTTCTACACTTTAGGAGAAAAGTATGTTTTCCCTGTAATTGATAGACACTGGGAAAAGGAACAAAACAAAGTAATTTAAGAGTTGAAAGGGAGAGTTAGCCTGTCACACTAGCAGGGGATGGTCGCTGTGACTCTCCTGGTCACTGTGCTAAGTATGGGACCTACAGCATGTTAGATGTTGAAACTAAGAAAATAGTAGACTTCAAGGTAGTTTCAGTTTGTGAGGTTAAGAATTCTAATGCCATGGAGAAGAAGGGGTTTATAGAAACATTAGATAATATTGAAGGAAATTAAAGAGGTTCCAGTACCAGGTGTTTCAAGTGATTCACATCCTCAAATTAGGAAGTACATGAGAGAGGAAAAGAAAAACATAAAACATCACATAGATCCATGGCATACATGTAAGAATGTGACACAAAAGTTGAGTACAACTTCAAAGAAGAAAGGGTGTCACAAGCTTGGGACTTGGATTCCATCAATATCAAACCACTTTTAGTGGAGTGTAGAAACATGTGGAGAGGATGCAGGAGTTTGAAAGAGAAATGGACATCCATTACAAACCATGTGGCAAACAGGCATACCTTTCCTGGCAATCAACAGTTCAAAGAATGCAGCCATGGAGAGCTTGATGCTGAGGAGTTGCGACGCAAAAAGTGGCTAGAACCTGGTTCCCCACCGCATAACGAGCTAGTTAAAATAATACATGCAACAAGTTTGTTGAACACCCTTCCGCAGTTAACTGAATGTATACATACTACTGCACTTGAGACGTACCACTCACTTTACCTGAAGTACCTATGGCTATGGTGGAAGGAACCAAACTTGTTGTATTGGACCACAATCACAATGTTGCGAGGGAACAGGTTTGTTCACTATAATACCATGTTTTTGTACATATGTATAATTTTATGTATATGCCAGAGATACTACATATATATAATTTGCCAGAGATATTATCAACTGTTGAATGTTAACTAGATGATGTTTAAATCTTAAATGGTTGTTTTCCGTTGCTGTTTTGTACTGTAATCATGTAATTCAGATATACATGTATAAACGTTTTAGAGAATTTTTATACAATATACCAATATTTCAGGCAACAATTCAGACTGCAGAGAGACAAGGGGAACTAAGGTACAGATTGGCCTGGAGTAAAATCACCAAACGCTATGATGCTGAGCCAGTATATGTCAAGAAGACATAACAGTACCTTCAGCACATGATTACAGATACTATCCAGGATGCTAAGGAGGGGAATACATTGCCTAAAGAACCCCAGGGGTTTCGGCATGTCATGGCCCCAGCAGTAAGACCCCCTAAGCATGATATCATTCAACAAAGACTCCATCTGTCAAGATTCATGGACAAAAAGGATGACTTTAAAATCTAATTAATGCATGTGCTTTGAATAAGAGTTTTATATCAGGGAGCGGTCATTATTTATAGGGTGGTAGGGGGTGGATGATTTTCTAATTTTAAACTTCAAAATACATGTGACATTACCTCCTCTGAACTGTTGTTTTTTATCATAACCTCTCCTTCAGATGTTTCCAAAAATTGGAAGCCTAATTAATTCACAACGTCTTCTGCTAATATCACATATACAGAACCCCTCCTTCAGCAGTCCTCAAAATTTATTAACCCCTTCTTAAACTCACCCGCCCCATACCACCCTATAAATAATGACCGACAACAACCCATTGACTATTGTTAAGTATTAAACAATTACCACAATTTAACATAAACCTAAGGGATCTCAACATAATTGCATCTTAAACTATGATGAAGTAGTCTATCAATTCCAATCCTGCTCATTCCCTCCCCATATGTTTATGGGGCATTTGGCATTTTGAAATCAGAGCATTGAAAATGCCCTACCGTGGGGTCAGCTCAGCTAAACAAGTGCAAATTTCTTATAAACATTGATGTAAGAGTAGCTAACTTTGACTCTATTTGACAAATACTCCACCCCATAGACTGAAACGTTGTCAAATCTTCCACAAATGCCGGGGGGCAGCAGGCAAGGAATTTAAAGAGACAATTTTGAAGCCTGCAGAGTTCTAAAATCAGACTAGTCGCCCATTTGTACTTTCTAATATCTGAATGTTGGTATATGGAATAGCAGTTAATGAAGCATTCTGCAGCATATTCAGAAAAATTCAGTTGTCCAACTGAATAAGTTCCTTTATGATTCTGGTATGTTCTGAATGCTTGAGAACTTAAATCCAGTATACATCCCATCTTCAGCTGGAAATGTACAGCGAATGTGGTGGACAACACATGCAGGAACAACTTTTCTTACACCTCTTCCTAGCTGTTATGAATCCAATAGGTAAACTGGATATAGGCCAACCATCGATTCGTTCTGCAGCATTTAACAAAGTTTATTAACAGAAAACTTTAACAAAATAAAGACTTTTGTTCTGAAATTTAATGTCTGAGATTTATTGTTTTACTACAACAATTATCGTTTAATTGCTTTAGCGAAAAAGGGTGTGACTGGTAATTAATTAAGCTAATGTTTTGTACTTTCCTACTTACCAACTATTTCCTTTCGGTAAATTTAGAAAAGATAATAGCCATTACAAGGCAAACAGCTCATGTGCAACTGTAAATCTTATTTGATGTTCATAAAGCAACAAACAATGGATGTAACCATCTTACTTGTTTGGCAGCTCACGTGGTAAATTGCTGAAGTTTTAAATAATCATTTTTCAACAGTAGGAACTAAATTGGCTGCTAAAATAAAAGCGAGCCTTGATATTTTCTATCCACGACCCCATTCTGGTGAATCTATCGCTAGGTCTCGAAACTTTGTCTTCATTCCAGTTGAAGAAAATTTTGTGCATAGAGAACTAAAAATGCTCAAGACAAATAAATCAATTGGCCTTGATCGCATTAGCGCCAGACTGCTGAAAGACTCTGCAAGCGTCATAACTCCTGCTTTGACCAAGATATTCAATCGCTCACTTGAGTCTTCTACATTCCCTTCTATCTGGAAATTTGGTAAAGTAACAGCTCTCTTCAAATCTGGTGATCGAAGCAACGCCAACAATTACAGGCCGATTACAATCCTCCCGAAAGTTAGTAAGATCCTTGAGAAGGCAGTCCATGCACAAGTATATAATTACCATATGGAAGAAAAGATCCTTACACCCAAGCAGTTTGGCTTCAGACCTAAACTCTCAACAGAGATCGCTCTTACTCATTTCACCGATACTATATCCTTGGGAATATGGACAGTGGTCTAGTAACCGGTGCTGTTTTCCTGGACTTGTCAAAAGCGTTTGACACTGTTGACCATACTATTCTCTTCAATAAACTAGTAACAGCTGGCTTTTCTGACACAAGTGTGAACTGGTTCAAGTCCTATCTATCTAACAGAAGCCAAATCACCAACTTGGCAAATGTCTCTTCCTCTCCCAAGAAAGTTCCTGTCGGAGTTCCTCAAAGAAGCGTCTTAGGACCACTACTATTTCTTGTTTGTGTAAATAACTTACCCTCATGTGATAATTACTGCGAGGTGTCCCTCTACGCTGACGATACAGTAATTTACTGCTCTTCGACTAATGCCCAGGAACTTAAAGATAAATTGAACGCTGATCTTCTGTCCATATGTCAATGGTTTAACAGCAATCTCTTGACACTGAATACATCTAAATGCAAGTTCGTAATTTATGGCAGCGCACGCAAGCTCAAGGATTTCAGAGAGGTTTCACTGACCATCAATGGCTCTGCTCTTGACCGAACTGACTCTTTTAAATATTTAGGAGTAACAGTCAGTCAGAACATGAGTTGGTCAGAACACGTGGATAGAATCAGTAATAAAGTCAATCAACGTCTTGGCATCATCCGCCGGGTAAAGCATTTGCTGCCCTTGCATGCGCGGCTAACTCTTTATAAATCTCTTGTCCTTCCCTTACTTAACTATGCCGATATCGTCTGGGGAGATAAGAATAATACCGTCCTCATGGATCACCTTCAAGTTCTTCAGAATAATGCGGCTCGACTTATGCTCGACTTTCCCTCAAGCTCTTCTGCATCTCAAGTACTCGAACTATTAAACTGGAAACCACTGTACCTTCGACGGCGCTATCATCGCTGTATTACTATCTTCAAATGCTTAAATAGCATGGTGGACTTCAAACACGTAATTTTTTAAAGTCAGATATTCTGAAGTAGACGAAATTTGGTAAAACTGTGGGTGGTTATTTATCAATATTGCCATTTTATTCAAACGCGGTGCGCTGAGAACCTATCATACATGATTATTACCAAAACGACAAAGTTTTAATAATTATGATATTTTATTCAAACTGGCATACTTTGTATAATACAGTACCTATTTTTGACACTCTATACACGATGGCACAAATCTTTGCATATACACATTTTACACTGATCTGGTTAAAAACTGAGCGCTACATTAAACTCTGAACTGAACAAGGCTCAAAATGCGTTGGAAATTTCCAAAGACTTTTTACACTGATCTGGTTAAAAACTGAGCGCTACGTTAAACTCTGAACTGAACAAGGCTCAAAATGCATTGGAAATTTCCAAAGACTTTTTACACTGATCTGGTTAAAAACTGAGCGCTACGTTCAACTCTGAACTGAACAAGGCTCAAAATGCATTGGAAATTTCCAAAGACTTTTTTCACTGATCTGGTTAAAAACTAAGCGCTACGTTAAACTCTGAACTGAACAAGGCTAAAAATGCATTTGAAATTTCCAAAGACTTTTTTCACTGATCTGGTTAAAAACCGAGCGCTACGTTAAACTCTGAACTGAACAACGCTCAAAATGCATTGGAAATTTCCAAAGACTTTTTACACTGATCTGGTTAAAAACTGAGCGCTACGTTAAACTCTGAACTGAACAAGGCTCAAAATGCATTGGAAATTTCCAAAGACTTTTTACACTGATCTGGTTGAAAACTGAGCGCTACGTTAAACTCTAAACTGAACAAAGCTCAAAATGCATTTGAAATGTCCAGTAACTGTATCAAATTTTACAAACTGAATGTCGTTTTCCGCTGCTTCAGTGATCCTGGAACTTGACTTATCCCATCTGCGTAGTTTGAATATTTGAAATACACTGCGGTGTGAATAGTTGTAAAGCATTTTCATAACAGGTTTCCGGTTTAGTTTTGTATTCTCCTTATTCACTAGGTCGGCTCTACAACAACAATTTTCCCCAAAGAGAATTCATATG
This sequence comes from Actinernus sp. WN-2022, assembly GCA_030867875.1. Classification (NCBI taxonomy): domain Eukaryota; kingdom Metazoa; phylum Cnidaria; class Anthozoa; order Actiniaria; family Actinernidae; genus Actinernus; species Actinernus sp. WN-2022. Next base: position 18,719,573 of record JAOWCC010001589.1, read on the forward strand.
TTAGCATTATATAGATATTACGAGTGACAGGATGAAAAGTTATGAGGCGGTTGGAAGAAAATTCAGTACATGACTACATTTAAACATAAGGGCTCTAACGAGTTTATGAACACTTAAAAGAAAAACGATAACCCGGGCTAGGTGTAGAAATGTCTCGCTAGATCAAGCGCAAGACTTTCTTTTATACATCCGAGGCCCGACCGGCCCTTTGCATCCTCCTCTTCATTACCACCGCCATTAAATACAACATCAAAAGCACCACTTTCGACACTTCATACTATGACCAGGCAATTTCGGCTTTGATAATCGTTGAATAATTTTTGAATGTGTTCAGTTCACCGACTTCCCTAGGTGCTGGGTGCCAGAAGTCCTTCTCTCTGGTGCTTAGCTTGGGTAAATTCTCTGGCTTTGCTACTATTTTCATCCTGAACTTTAATCTATTAGGTATTTAGTATTGACTTTCACAGAATCGGTGCTCCAAACATGCTTTAATTGCTTTCAGTTGCTTTGGCTTGGTTTTCTGGATAAACTAACCGGTCGAAATACAGATATGAAGAAACTCGCACGCCGCGGTCAGCCGCGATATACAGTGAAAGAAATATTGATCTAAAGTATATTACACGCTTAGCTGCCATAGATATCTGCTATATTAATTGTAAGTAATTTGCAGCTTAAATTATAGTTATGAATGTTGTGTTTTACTGTCATTTTGGGCAAAAGCTTCGATACTTACCTTCAGTGAGCGTGTAATCCCGAAGATTCCTATGAAGAACAAGTTGGTTTCTACGAAACTAAGAGCATATGGTGATGCACACAACGCTCCGTGTAACTGAAATTAACGTGACAGTTAATTAAAATTTGAATTCAGCCGAGCTGTGTCAGATTCAAATTTTAGTTGACACTTCACACGTGTGAAGTGTCAACGTTAACCAATAGTGGATCACGGACTATATAATGCTTTTATTATTTCCCAATGCAGCCGCCCCTCTCTTGAGGATTATTGGCTATTCAGCTCCGCGCACAATTTGAAAACTAGCACAAAACAGAGTAGTAAGGGAAGTAGCGGTTCTGGTGCAGTTCCAACAAATTTCAACGAACAAATGCAACAAAAAAGCAACAAAGAGCAGCAAACGGCTGGGACACGTACAACAAATTTCAACGAACCGATGCAACAAAAAACAACATATGACACAAGAAAAAACAACATATAATAAGACCCTCATTTTTTTGTTGTATTTTTTACGTTTCAACGTCCTATTAGAGAAATGTGTTTATAAGGTATTATTTACTACTATAGTTTATTTATCGTATTTATACATTATATTAATAGACCGGTTTCTACCGCTTTTTTCCGGATTAAAGCAGTTTTGTTATACTATTTATCGTATTTTTACGATATATTAAATAATCGGTTTCTACCGCTTTTTTCCGGATTGGAGCAGTTTTGTTGTACTATTTTGTTCATTGTATTTTTACATTTTAACACCTATTAAAGGAATGATTAGTTTACAGTATATCCATCCATGGTACTAACATACATTCTCTACTTCACGATATTAACGTATGCTGCTATCTTAGTACGTATTAATACCACACAGATTAGACAAGTGCGTATAATTGAAGAACCTCAACGTAAACGTTACAACTAAGATACCAATTAGACATATAACATATATAGGTATATTGCACGATGATTGAGACAAGAACTTGTGATTGGTTGATGCGAGGAAAGACCACGAAATGTATAAGGAAGTGTTCAAAGATGTCAGAGTATTGCTCTCAACATGACTTCCAGATAGGAAGAGGATGTGCCATATTCGTTCCATGTTTGACGTGTGGTCGAGGCTGTCGTACTATTCACGAACATTGTGCAAAATGTGGTGCACATCAACGCCGTACCATTCGCAATAAGAAGAACCTTGATAAGAAACGAGCTAACGAGTCGGCGAATATCACATGTTCAAATGTAGTAGAATCGGAGAAAGATCTAAATGTAGTGGAATCGGAAAAAGATCAAAATGTGGTGGACATTCACGATCTCGATAATGCATTGGATGACCTCTCCATCAGTGAGAAAGATCTAAATGTGGTAGGATCGGAGGATAAGTAGAAATCACGATACGAAAAAAAAAAGAATGAAGAGAAATTGTTATGCGACCTCTCTTCATTTTTTTCTTTTTTTTTTAAGCAAACAAACAATTGGACAATTGACAGGCGTATAGTATACGACTAGTATGGATGACATTATTAGATTACTTGGTTCAGAAATTTGTGCAAGCCTACGTATCAAACCATTGTCGCATATTGAACCATTGTCGCATATTAGCACCGGTGAATCATGTTCCGAATGTTTATGTCCGATGGAAATACAAGGAATGGAATTCATATGTCCCACTTGTGGTCTTGTTTCCGAGGTCGAACCATGTGAAGAAACAACTACCAATCTTACTACTAGGTTACACATAGTAGGGCCGGATAGCTTTCAGCATCAACATGATCTAGACCGCACAATCCCAAAGCAAAGCGATAACAAAGAATTACAACTACAAACGATTATGCGAGAACTACAGGCATACGACACTATTTATAAACAAAATTACGACCTCTCGTTTCCCACAAATGTATTAGTAATCGTGGCCGATGCATTCATTCAAGTACAGAAAGTTTGTATCAAACGTAGCTATGCGAAACGAACTATTTTAGCCGCTATACTTTATCAAGCATGTATACAATGTGGGTTCGTTAGATCTGAAGGTGAGGTCGCTCGTTTTATGCAACTAAACAATAAAAGCATATATCGTGGAAATGTCTTTATACGTTCTCTACATGATAACGATAAGATCGATATAGATTTAAATACCGATCGAATAGCTCCTCACATTACAACGACTTTTGTTAAACTCGGCCCCCAAGGAGTACCTAAGAATGTCCAACAAATAGTCTATGAGATTGTTCATACGGCAATAGAAAGCAATATAGGTACCAGCTCTATACTTCGAACTAAAGTCGTTGGAGCGAGTTACGAGGTACTACGTCGTTCGGGATCTCGTATGTCTCTTATTGACGTTGTTAAACGGTGTGGTACAAATAGGGGTTCGATCATACGTTTTGTCAAGGAGTTGATTGCTTACCATTCCTACTTTGAGCCCATCTATAAAAAACACGGTCTAACTAGTGATAGGGTTTGATTTCGTAAAGTGAAAATAAGAGCCACATTCGATTCTTATCCCACTAGACTGCCAAGTTTTTCTCGCATTTCCTTTTGCACTTCTTGTTTGAGTTCCATTCGAATCTGTTCCACGTTTTTTTCACCACCCAAAGTCTTATGACGATTTTCAGACCTCATAATCTCGTATTTATCTGCTTCAGCGAGGATTAGACTGTATTCGGAGTCGGATACGTTTTCATCACGTAAGGCCTTCGATACTAGATCTCGAATCGTATTGATTTTCGCCTTTGCCAACATAGTTGTCCTTTCATGTTTAGAAATCTTCATTCCTAACTTCTTAGCTCCAACGGTCGTAGATGCTGAAATTAATCCACATAGCCCACCAATAACTCCAAGTGGTAGACCAATCACTATTCCAACCCCAGTCAACGCTACGCCCAATCCAGATCCAGATAAGATCACAGATAGACCTCCAGTTACCACTGCGATACCATGAACTATTCCTTGAGAACGTGCATATTTCTTGCGCACACCTTCGTAGTGCCTTTCTTGAACTTCTATGTCCGAAAGCGTGTCTCGGATCGTTTGCAGTCTAAAGTTCTTTCCAGTGTCGTTAGCGATCTGTGGATATATTTTTGGTGCTGATGGAAAAAGTGGTTGAATTGAATCGCCGTCCATCGTATATGTGATATACGTATGATTTACTCAAGCTTCAATACGAAACGTATAGGCCGCTTGTTGAAGTCTATGAGATTGCCTTTCTCATTGCAAACTGTGAGGTGAATGTAGTTCCGCATCGTTCCTAGAGCTCGAATGGGTGTGAGGGTTGGTGGAAAGTAAGTCGTTTCAGAAAAACTGTGGGATGTCGGATTAAAAGTATATAGGATTTTAGATGGCTTCCCATCAAGAAGTGAGAAATCTGAATCCACCACATCACAGTAGATAGATATGTGATTAATATCTTTTGGCACCAGGACTTATTTTCCTTTATTGATAGTCACATAATCTGTCACATCTTCATTTACTTCGATACCAAGCAAATCGCAGACATTCTTAGTGAATTGGATTGGTTTCTTGACCTTCATAAGCCAATATTTCCTAAATGGATAGTCTATGAATTCCAAGTAACCAGCCTCAACTGCGGGATCTAAGTAGGTTATCAAATTTTCTATCTTATAATGTCCCGCCTTAATTTCGTATGGAAACGTCAAACTATTGGGGGTAATCCACTTAAAGCCCCCTTTCTCAGCTAGGTTCCACCAATTATGACTAATAGTGACCTCGAGTAGTGAAACGTTCTGTATAAGAATAGGGTCGTCGAAGTAGACAGTATGGTCAGCCGACGTTGTGGTGATATATAAGAGAACCATCTTATATGTTGAAGGTATAACTATATATACGTATAGCTTCAACATGGCAGATGTGGTCGCAACATTGAATGCCAATCTGTTGGTGAAGTTCGAAAAGAAATACCCACATGCAGATCTTCACGAGTTCTATGTCTCTACTGAAGTGAACGGTCCAGGCAAATATTCGACGAGTATTTGGTTTCGAGATGGGGATTCTGGCTATGTGGTCTATGGTGATGATGTCTCCAAGCTACCTGCAGTCACTCAAAAACGCATCGATGACGCATTGCAAGGAATGGTTGATGGCTTCCCATCTACGTTGACCCTAGATAAGAGTGCGAAATATCTTATTACAGCAGTTCCTTCTACTGGACCGACACGAGATATTGATCTCACTAATCTATGGATATATGTCACCCCAACGAAGAAGTTCAAAGCTGGCGTTCCTAACGTATTCAAGGAGACCGTCGTAAAGCATGTGACAGCAAAGGAGTCCCATGCGTGGTTATCGGGTCCGGATTTCAAGTACTGGCCTCAACAACTTAATTTCGCAACGTGGTGCGCGACTTCCGGATGCGGTGTGGCGTTGTTTGACCCCACTTTCAAAACGTATCCACCAGTTGTCCAAGGGTTCCTACGATTCCATGTTTATTTCACGATACGAAGGATCCTACATGAACTTGGTTGCCCTCTACCTGGTGACAGTGCTTTCAAACAACTCGATAACCTCTACAGCAAGTCAGCTCTCGAGAGATTGTGCGTCGAATTTGGCATATCTCGAACGCCAGACTTCCGATGGCATGGAGGTAGGAATCACGGATTAGGAGACGTATTCCTTTTGTATGACGATGGCTACAAAAACGTCCACGTAATCCGAGGCTACGACAAAGAAGCAGATACGTGGCCCAACCACAATAACTTATTTGCAGACGAGGGAGGCAGGGTGGACAAGGGCGATCTAGTATCCTTCATTCGGAACGACGAACACGAAGGGAAGCAATATAATTGGTTTACGCCACCAAGCGGTAGAGGTTTGACGAATGCTGGGTTAGGTAGATTGAATCGATCTGTTGAGGCTTTTGGATACTGTATTCTAGGCGCTCAAAACGATCTTAACGAATCCATCGTAGATAGCTTCAACGTAAAAGAAAAGTTCAAGAGCTTAGTCGAAGGCGCTATTCTCGAAAACGATTTAGTGGTGAGCTACAAGAACTATCTTACCGCTATAATGACAACGCATAAGAGGCTCGATCTAGCGATAGCTATAGGCGTACGATTATTGCCAACAATCTAGTGTACTATCTTGGTAAGAAAGATGGCTATAGGAATCCAACCCCGAAAGCCACGAAAGATATGACGCTAGGCACTAACGACATCAATGCAGAAGTCAAAGGACGCCCGCCTCCCATGGAAGGACCTCCAGATAAGAAATTGGTGCCGCCTCTCGAGACGCACAAGAAACGAGTTCCTATACCAAAGTCTATCCCAAAACATGAGATTAATCTCGCAGTGACATCTATTGCCGCAGCTGGAATCGCATGGACGTTGTTTCGTTAACGTCGTTTGTATTGCTCCACTACGAAGACCACTGCTGCTACGATTAACAACCAAACGTTGTTCGCTAAGACTCCAACAACGTCGGCAGCCATACTGAATACGAAACTCGCAATTGGCCCAATCATCTTAGGTAGAATCTCCTCTAACTTCTTACCCATTGCTTTCAAGGTCTTGGCAGTTGTTTTAGCGACTGCTTTGGCAGCGTCTCCCAATCCTGGTACTATCGTGGAAACTGTCTTTGTCATATTGGAAACTATTACGCCGATCACAGTACTTACCGCAGCTACCACGCTAATTATGCTGACTCCATACTTCTTGAAGATGGTCCTTATACGATCCCTAAGTGGTATACGTTCTGTCATGGCTTCTTCTATTTGGCCTAGGACTGCTTGTTTCTCCTGATCGGTCTCTATTTTATTAGTAGCGTTTTCTTTCTGAGTTTCGGTAGACGTAGGGTCTTTGAGTATTTCCTCATTTAGTTCGATCCTCTCACTCAATTGGTCTTTAGCTACTACGACTTCTTCTAGTGCTTTTTCTAACGTAGGCCCTAAAACTCTTTTGAGACCTTTCCCAATCCTCGTATATAACTCACCCTTCTTGGTGAACAAAGGGATAGGTTTATTCGTACTTCCATACTCGCGGATAGCGACTCTACCATCAGACATGGTTGCCATCTCGAGAATGCCTCGAATTCCTACATCTGGATATTGTTCCCAGACGATCTCGAACATCTCCTGTTTTGCCTTGTCTGATAATCCTTGTTTGAAGATCACACCTCTAGCACCGAATTTAGGATTTTCCAGGATTCTTTCGTCCGAGTCTTTCGGGTCGATGAGTTCGTCGATGTAATCGTCCATAGAAAACGAGGTTTCCTGATTCTTTGGTTTAGCGCCTTCCTTCCCGTAGTCGCGTAGGGTTTTCATTGCGACCCTTTCTCCTGGCTTTTCTGAAAATGTCGCATTCCACTCCTCCGCATCGATAGCATCGTCATCATCGTAATCTTTTCCTCTTTCAGATCCACCAGGTATTTCCTCTACAGCATCACCTTCCATGTTAAACATAACTATATGTCTAGATATATTCAACATGATATCGTCAAAGTTGATTCCTAAGAAGGCGCAAAGAGAGCCTCATGCACTCAAAGCTCAACGAACCTTGTATAGGAAAACTTTCACTCCATCATCTGCCAATCCAGGTGAGACTCTATACGTAGATGTTCCAACGCTAGGAGAAGGCATAGTACTAGTACCTGGTAGCTTAGCGCTATTGGGCGACCTCGTATTATCTGGTGGACATGTGAATAACAGAGTCGTTTCGAACGTTGGACGATGTTTGGTCATACATAGAGTCTGTAAGATGGGAGCTGAAATAGTAGAAGACCTCGCCAGGTCAGACCTCCTACAAACGTATTCCGATGTATACCTATCTACGCAGGAGAGAGAATCGAGAGTGCAACAAGGTATCCAATCAGAGAACACGAATAAGCTACGATCGAAAGCGGGCGATGCAGGTACTTCGGATGCTGGAGAAAACGCGCTCCTATCTGCGTATGGTTCCAAATATAGGATTCCGTTAGATGTCGACATTATGACGCAACAGGGAGTTCTATATACACATGCTCTAGAAGATACTATTTCGTTTGAGTTGACTCTAGCGCATGCCATTGATGTCGTAGTTGGATCGGATGCTACGAAAATAGGTACGTACAAACTTACCAACATCCAACTAGAATACGAAGCAATCAAGGATGAAACGCTGGCTAGTAGTGTACTTCACAAATACGAAATAGGTGGTACTGCATTCCTATACGACCACGCCATTCGCTTCAAAACAGTAAAGATCGCTAAAGCTTCCGATGCTTTGATATCTCAGAACGTCAACGTTCCACGACGATCATTCGCTGGACTACTTCTACTATTTGTAAATCCACACACTGCTGGTACGCGAGATAGCGAAGCGTTTTCGAATCCCGATATTTTGAAGGTAGAAGTAGATGTCAACGGAATTCCCAACAGATTCTTTCCAAGCGGTATGCTTCCCCCAGATTTCTGGGAGGCTGCGAAAGGGTGGTTTGGTACATCCGATACTTCCATGACTCCAAAGAAGTTTTACGAAAGTAGATTCGCTATCCTAGTCGATTGTCGCACAGCAAAAGATTCCACCGTTCATGGTGATGGCTTGGCACAAACTGGCGGTGGAAAAGATATCGACATTCGCATACATAGAACTGCAGGAGGAAGTGGAAACGTGAACATGCACATCTACGTTCTCGCAGATGCTCAGCTCATGATATTGAACAGATCTCTGTATAGTATAACGTACTGATGGATTCCTTGGTAGAACACATCCCATTCAACTCACTCATAGTAGGTCCAACGAATTGTGGAAAGACTGCATTTCTCATAGAACAACTTCGTGGACCATTTCGTGGTAAGTTCGATTACATAGTACTGATTTGTCCTACGTATGCCCACAACAAGACCTATCGCGGATTCGCAAATCGAGATCCTCGTTTCTTCGTCATATCACCACCGCAGGATGCCATCGATGCTACGTTAAGTATTTGCGCGACCTTTTGGTCGGGTACCAATACTCTATTGATTCTCGATGATTGCGCCGCATCGAAGGACGTTAAGAAACGAACTGACAAACTAGTAGATTTAGCATTCTCTGCTCGACATATAGGACTATCTATTTGGGTACTATCCCAACAATTAACGAGTATATGTAAACCTTTTCGTGAGAACGTAGCTATCGTAGTAGCATTTCATACGGCATCAGTTATAGATGGTAAAAAGATATTTGAAGATTACGAAGGCTCACAAGAATGTAATGAATTACGAATGATACTTCGATCTCATAAGTTTGCTCGCATATGTTTCTGTTTGCGACATCCTTTTGTAGTAGTGTTAGAGCTACCCGCACCTATAACATATTATCATGGATGAATACACCAAAGAACTGAAAGATGAGTGCGCTATTACTTGTCCTACAACCGAATTGGAATTTTTAACCGAATTGGAGGATATCGAAGAATGGCGGGAAGAACTTAAGACCTTAGCTGTATTAGGTAAAACGAAAGAATGTCTAGGACAGAATTTCTATCTAACAGATATAACTAAACTATCTGATAAGGACGTAAAACGTTTACATAGTAGATACCAGGCCGTAGTAGCAAATCAAATAACAGTACACTTAGTAGATGGTGTACTACGTCAAGTTCCTCGCGCAGTCTCATACGTAGCTACACTAGACAACCAACAAGCACTGTTTAAGGATCTACAAGAAAACCAATTAGCCCGCCATCAGATATCTATGGCGGCTGGTCGATTAGCACTTAAACACGGTCGATTCGTAGCTCTAGCTAGTGTCTTGTTCAATATAGCTGATCACATAGTCATTCCTGGTACACCTATTGAACCTTCGCAAGTAACTACTATATCAAATCAAGATGGAGGAACAGACGGATCAGATAACTGCGAATCCTCCGACGACTGTACCAACTAAGAAAGGAAAAGATCCAAAGCGTGTTGCAGCAGGAAAATTAGCTTGGGAGAAGGTCACTGCCCGTGCAAAAGAAGCTCAAAGGATGGAGATAGAACGTGAAAATGAACCGTCCAAAGAAACTGATGTAGAGAAAGGTCGGTTCGAAAACCTGGCTATCCTCACAGTCATCGGTACAGGCGCTACGTTGGTTGGCACGTACTATGCATACAAAAAGTATGTAGATGGCAATAAGTGCGTTGCCGCCATTAGCACGACACGACCTGCAGCTCCGACAAAGCCAACGGTACCAGACATGGAGTAACACTTAAAGACTAGAGACTATACTATACTTATGTTAAGATGGATAAAGAATTGATGAAGACGGCAACCGATGCATCTATAATCGTAGGACTCGCTGCTGGTATTGGGTGGATCGTAAAAAAGACTACCAAGGAATCTATGCTTAGCGATCCTTCTTCTTCCCTAGTAAATTACGCAAAGTGGACTGCCGTGATAGTTGGTAGCTTGTACGCGAAACAATATCTTGAGAAACAAAAGATCATACCATAATGGCGGCAGCAATTGCTATGACAGTTTTTGGCGCCGTTTTGAATGCGACGGCATTTACTGGTGGTGGTATACTAGCTAGAATGATTGGAAAGGGTGATATAGATACAGAACGAGAGAGACACGATAGAGCCATTGAAAAACAAGAATCTGAAATGACAGCGTATAGAACCGAACGTCAAAGACTATACGACTTTGCACAAAATCAGGAAGGTCTTGAACGCGATGCATACGACGTTCAAAGAGATACCAACGAAGCCTTCGTACAATCCGATAAGTTACGTAAGGTGCTTAAACGGCTCAAAGGAATGAAAGAACCCCGCTTATCTGACTACTACCGACCCTCAAACAATCAGAAGACTGGTGAGTTGCTCTACGTCGGTGGTGGAATGCTAGGCGCTGGATACGCTATTAGTAGATGGCTATAGCCATTGCCACTACTACTAGGTTACTACTAGGTTACTACTAGGCTACTACTAGGCTACTACTAGGTTACTACTAAGCTACTACTAGGTTACTACTAGGTTACTACTAGGCTACTACTAGGCTACTACTAGGTTACTACTAGGCTACTACTAGGTTACTACTAAGCTACTACTAGGCTACTACTAGGTTACTACTAAGCTACTACTAAAAATACAACAACAAAAAACAAAAAAAAACAAAAAAAAGGAATAAGGACCGGTTGGATAGATTCTTATTCTTTTCCCTTTTTTTTTTTTTTTTTTTTTTTTATCTGTTGAAGGCTAGAATGCATAGACGTATAATGGATGCTAAACTTGCGAGTATCTTCTATGGTCCTATGGGCTACTGGAAAGGTCACGCTGCAATTGACAAGCTATCGGTAGCAGCGAAAGCATCGGAAGACGTAGCTAAGAGTTGGTTGGAAAAGCAATCTATATGGCAAGTATATTTACCACCACCAAAACACATTCCACGTCCGCATTGGACCGTATCGAAACCAAATGAAGTCCACCAAGCTGATTTGATATTCTTACCACACGATCGACCTGGGCGTGGACGAAAGCTATACAAGTACGCTTTAGTAGTAATCGATGTAGCTTCTCGATACAAAGAAGCCGAACCTTTAGCATCTAAAGATAGCGGCGAAGTTGCTGCGGCATTCGAACGAATCTACAAGCGTAGTCCACTCGAATGGCCAAAGACGTTGCAAGTAGACCCTGGTAGAGAATTCATGGGGCGTATGTCTGAAACGCTAGAACTACATGGTACGAAAGTTCAACGAGGCGAGGCTGGTAATCATAGAGCGCAAAGCTTCGTCGAACGAGCAAATAGAACGATAGCTGAAAGATTGTTTGGATATCAATATGCAAAAGAGATGGTACTTACATCTGAAGGATCGAATGCACGTAGTAGAGAATGGGTATTGAGGCTTCCTGATGTTATCAAGGCTATGAACAATGAAGTTACTCGACTTACTGGTAAAGAGCCTTCAAATTCTATAGAGACACAACAAGTAAACATAAAGACTCCTACATATTCTCGAACTATTGGATTGGATGAAAAGCGACTACCATTTGACGTTTTAGTTCGATATCTCTATGCATCTGGAGAATTGGAAGGTGGAACTAAACGAGCGACTGATCCTGTATGGAGTTTACAGACATATTATATTTCTCGAAGTGTGGTATCATCAAATCAACCTGTTCTATACTATTTAGGAAAAGATGCACCAAAGCGAGGGTTCGTTCGTGAAGAGATACAAGTGATACCACCAGATACAGAACTACCACCAAAAGGTATTCTAAGATAGAAGCAAGTCACGAATAAAGTCGTCCATATCTTCATCCTCTGTAATGACGTTTTTACGATTGTAGGATAGTGTATCGATTGCGTTCGATATTATATTGCTAATAAAATCGGCTACTTCTTCATTATCTGGAAAAAAGTCTCCATGACCGTAGGCTATCGTATCTATTCCGTTTGCTAAAATACATCTCTTACTATCGAATGGTGATAGAGATACTTTATTCATATGTATGCCATACATTCTATGACCTTCACTTCGAAGCATATCCATACCATGGCGGAACACTTTCTTGTCTAGTAAGCACTCCTTGTATTGTTCATGTCGAATACGATGTTTCACAACTGCCTTCTTCGTACCTTTAGCTTTCCGAATCTCCCCACCATCTACTTTCAAGATCGAGTAGAGCTTTGATCGTAGTCCAACGTATTCAACAATGGGAATACCTCCACATTCGTCTTTCATTTTACCAAGTACTTTCTTGTTGGATACGTCGTATGATGGATGGTCTTTACTGTAGTTGCTCGTATCGTAGAAACGTTTAATGGCTTTCATGTCTGCATAGATATCCTCAGTTTCGATGTGTAGCAATAGGCTATCGGTATCTGTATATAGTAGATTACAACGTTGTCCATACTGCCGATTGAGCTCATTGTAGTAGAAGTCATACATTAAATGTTTTGAGAGATCTAGAATCGACATTCCAACATATACTGGACGGTTCAGTAGTAACTTGCTTTCGTAATTATGTACGGCGGCTAGATCATTGTCAAAGATCGTAGAGCGAGCATAACTAGGTTTATTCAAGAGACGTTGTAGTCTGATTCCTTCTGAGGAGCGAATTAGTTTGATATCTACACGCTTTCGTAGATTCTCCATTGTCTTACCAAATACACTATTGTTCATTAATTTGTAGAGTTCCTGCTCGAATGGGCTCTTCGCTTGTTTTCGTAATTCTGTATTCATTCGTATGTATGGCTCCATCCATGGTGATTGATCGAATCGTAGTACTCTATGGATCTTTTTCAAACGTATGCCAAGAGATAGATATAGTTGTAGATTGCGGTAGTGGAGCACGTATCGTTCTTTGTTATACAAGTTAGGTACAAGCTTTTCCACTTTCAAGGATCCATTTCCTTCGTATAGCTCCTCGAATAGATTTGTCTGATACTCTGAGAACCAAGCTTTATTCACTTGCATTCTTTCAGGAGCTAACGGATAGCTGTTATGCATATCGTGAAGTTCTCGAGGGTATTCAAGGTCAACTTCGAGGATGTAACCTACATCGGAATCGGTTGCAAGAATGGTGATTTGCTCTTCCGTTGGTGTACACCATTCAAAGCCCCCCGTTGGTAGTGGCTGACTCATCGCCCATCCATATAGGTTGTTGGCATCAAGATAGAGTATATAGCTATTTGGCTTATCGGGGTCGAAATCGGGCACGTTTGGATTGTTTGCCTTGGCCTTGCGTTGAGACACCATGGATATACCGCCACGTAAACCTTTCTCAATGAATAGATGCATGTCGTAGTCGGTTAATAGTTCAAGCTCCGCTCCGGTCTTCTTTAACAACGCATCCCACGATAGACCAGGACTCGTATAGTAGTGAGCTGGATCTAATCCGTAGTTTTGCATACATGTTGCACGAAAGGTCTCAAATACATCTGCTAGAAGAAGTACGTCAGTTTGGAGGTAAAGATCGTGGTAGTCACCTAATGTCTTACAATCAAATACGTTCCAAACTTCTAATGCATGTTCATAATCTTCATCGGATATATCCTCTAGGCTTAGCTTGCTATAGAATGATTCTTTCGGTGGAAGAGAAGTCTCAGTGAATCTATCCCAAGAGTCCATGTACTCATATGGATAAACGCCTTTGCGTAGTAGCAACTTGTTTTTCTCTGGGTCTGGTGTATGCTTCGAAGTTTGTTGAAAGGTGTCTGGGGTAGAACTTGCTACCAACTTGTCGAGAGAGGATGGTAGAAATTGTATGCTATCGATGAACCGTAGGTTGCCAAGTGAGAATGAAATGTATTTCTCCATATTATTTGGAATGCAAGAGATATCGCCCTCTGTCTTGGAAATAGATTGCATCAGTAGGTGAGAATCGTATCCACGTAGATTGTGGAATACAACTGGGATGATAGGTGAGATACGTAATTTGAGATTACATACCTTATGTGCTGCGCCTCGGAACTCACCTGAGATATGACAGTGGTCGCGTACTCTATCGTTGTCCAATAAAGGCTTCTCACAAATATGACAAATCGTTGCTTGATCGAAAGACCTCTTATCCTTCCACGACATACGTAATGGTTTGGCTACTATGGCTTTGATCTTTCTTTCTTCATCTTGTAAACATAATAGAAATCGTTCGATCGTATCTATACCTCGATATAACACTGGTGGTTCGCTATAGCCATCGGAACGTACGACGATGTAGGAAAATCCGCAAGGGATATGTTCTTCTGTTTTCAACGTATTACTTTTCGTTGGGTCTTGGGCACATCCTTCGATCTTGGTGGTCAAAGCCTCAAGGTCTGCATAGATGACGTAGGGAACTTTGAGCTGCTTGTGTACGTTCTGAAATGATAGTTTGTTGTTTTCCTCGGTAGGCATTTCAATTCGAATGGCTCTGTCATCAACACTATTGCACTCTGGAATGTGCTTTTCGAGGAGTGCTTCAGTGGTGTATCCATGTAAGCAACGCTCACAGAAGTGTTTCCTATGTTCGTACTTCGTTTGATCGAATAGAAGTTTGTTGAAATCCTTGATCCAACAGTAGTGTTGCCGACCACTCTTTGGGCACTCTATTAGCAGTAGGTTAGCGCGCTCTAAGAAGGTCTCCTTCGAGATGTGGTGTACGATCAGACACTTTTCCTTATTGTCCCAACCAAAAACATTGATGGAGATTTCGTTCTGCTTCTCGAAGCGGGGAATTTGCGAGATTGGTGTTGACGAGTCATCTACCTTATCAAAGTTAAACCCATCATCCTCTTGATACTTTGATGTCCTTTCGGAATTTTGTTTGATCTTACACTTCCAAGCGCGCATTGACCAACGAAAGCAACGGTTGTCATAGTTCTTTACATTGATCACAGCTTTCTTATTTGCAATTTCTTTGGGTAGTGGTAAGTGTGAATTTCCACGTAGTGGCTGGTATCGGGCAATGTGCAACCATAGAATGTTGACTTTATCTACGACCCAGTTTGATCCTCGACTGATCCACTTCTCAATGTAGTTATAGATCTGAGCATGTGCTTCTACTATTACTCCACGGATTCCAGCATCGTTGGTCAAAACGGCTTGCAAACTACGAAAGGTGACTATCTCGTATACTGGACCCTCAGGTTTGTCAAGCCGGAGCGTGATGTTCAAAGCTAGCTGAACCTTAAGGCTATGGAGGTCTTGGAGCTCTTCCTCTATCTTTTCAGTAGTCTGCTTTCGTACGCCGGTTAGGAAGGCGGCTGGATCTGCTCCTAGGGGGTGGTCATCCGGAATGTCGATCTTCCATCCCCGTAAATATCCCTTGATGGTCCTGGGTGTTCGTCTGAACGTTAGTATATGTTCAGCCATGGTATGATATAATAAACTTGTAGCCACACTCCTCTAATAGGGCTGTGAAATGTAATACCTTGATCTAATATGGTATAGAAGTATGAGTAGTAAATAACGATTACGATAATATATGTTATAATACCTAGTAATCACACTCCTCTAATAGGGTTTTGAAATGTAATACCTTGATCTAATATGGTGTAGAAATATGATGGATGGACTATAATAGTAAATAATGATTATGACAATATATGTTATAATACCTAATAGCAACACTCCTCTAATAGGGTGTTAGAATACAATAAATTCACTATAAACCAAGTGTTCGAACAAATGTTAATATATGCTTAGCCATGATATAATACCTATAACTACAATCCTTTAATGTAATGCATAAATACGATAAATGAACTATAGTAGTAAATAATACCTTATAAACACGTTTCTCTAATAGGACGTTGAAATGTAAAAATACAACGAAAAAAATAGTACAACAAAACTGCTCCAATCCGGAAAAAAGCGGTAGAAACCGATTATTTAATATATCGTAAAAATACGATAAATAGTATAACAAAACTGCTTTAATCCGGAAAAAAGCGGTAGAAACCGGTCTAATAATATAATGTATAAATACGATAAATAAACTATAGTAGTAAATAATACCTTATAAACACATTTCTCTAATAGGACGTTGAAACGTAAAAAATACAAAAAAATGTTGTTTTTTCTTGTGTCATATGTTGTTTTTTGTTGCATCGGTTCGTTGAAATTTGTTGTACGTGTCCCAGCCGTTTGCTGCTCTTTGTTGCTTTTTTGTTGCATTTGTTCGTTGAAATTTGTTGGAACTGCACCAGAACCGCTACTTCCCTTACTACTAACAGATTAACTGTCACTGTCACATTAATTTCCGTTGCACTTCGGCGTTTACAAGTCTTCAGCTTTGATATCAACCGCATAAGCCTCGTTGTTCATAGGAATATTCAGGATAATACACGCTAACTTGAAGGTAAGAATTCGTAGCTTTTTTCCTATGTGATGGTACTTAACAATATTCATAATTCAAACTGCAAATTACTTACAAGATAGCTATTGATATAGCGTGTATGATTTAGATCAAGATTGCTTTCACTTGACCGCGGCGTACGAATTCAACTTTATCTGTATTACGACCAGTAAGTTTCTCTCAAAAAAACAAAACAAGCCAAAGCAAACCAAGATCACGGCATGTTTGGAGCACCCATTGTGTGAGAGTTCAGGTCAAAATAGCAGCAAGCGAGTCGATAAACTGAACAAGTCCAACATTATTTATTCAACGAATCTCTTAAGAGCCGAAATTGTCTCGTTGTAAGACACTATTCACTAGCTTTACCCTTTAAAATGTCCAGTCGCCTTGACTCCGAACAGTTCCTTAATAAACTAAGTTTATAACCAGTATACTTATCGAAAGTGATGTTTTTGATGAGGTATTTAATGTCAGTGGTAAAGTGACGAGAAAGAACGAGGAAGACGCAAAGAGCCGGTCGGGCCTTTGATGTATTAAAGAAAGCGGTCCAATGCTCTTGAACTCACCATATAACTTTTCATGACGTCGCTCTTAAATATCAATGTAATGCCTAACATATTAATTCTCTTTTAGGAAAATTGTTGCTGTATAAACGATCTACAGTATAACGAGAAGACAAAACAGGAAATTTCAATGCATTTTGAGCCTTGTTCAGTTTAAAGTTTAACGTAACACTAAGTTTTTAACCAGATCAGCCGGTGTAAAAAGTCTTTGGAAATTTCCAATGCATTTTGAGCCTTGTTCAGTTCAGAGTTTAACGTAACACTAAGTTTTTAACCAGATCAGTGTAAAAAGTCTTTGGAAATTTCCAATGCATTTTGAGCCTTGTTCAGTTCAGAGTTTAACGTAGCGCTCAGTTCTTAACCAGATCAGGGAAAAAGTCTTTGGTAATTTCCAATGCATTTTGAGCCTTGTTCAGTTCAGAGTTGAACGTAGCGCTTAGTTTTTAACCAGATCAGTGTAAAAAGTCTTTGGAAATTTCCAATGCATTTTGAGCCTTGTTCAGTTCAGAGTTTAACGTAACACTCAGTTTTTAACCAGATCAGTGTAAAAAGTCTTTGGAAATTTCCAATGCATTTTGAGCCTTGTTCAGTTCAGAGTTTAACGTAACACTAAGTTTTTAACCAGATCAGCCGGTGTAAAAAGTCTTTGGAAATTTCCAATGCATTTTGAGCCTTGTTCAGTTCAGAGTTTAACGTAACACTCAGTTTTTAACCAGATCAGTGTAAAAAGTCTTTGGAAATTTCCAATGCATTTTGAGCCTTGTTCAGTTCAGAGTTTAACGTAGCGCTCAGTTCTTAACCAGATCAGGGAAAAAGTCTTTGGTAATTTCCAATGCATTTTGAGCCTTGTTCAGTTCAGAGTTGAACGTAGCGCTTAGTTTTTAACCAGATCAGTGTAAAAAGTCTTTGGAAATTTCCAATGCATTTTGAGCCTTGTTCAGTTCAGAGTTGAACGTAACACTCAGTTTTTAACCAGATCAGTGAAAAAAGTCTTTGGAAATTTCCAATGCATTTTGACCCTTGTTCAGTCCAGAGTTTAACGTAACACTCAGTTTTTAACCAGATCAGTGTAAAAAGTCTTTGGAAATTTCCAATGCATTTTGAGCCTTGTTCAGTTCAGAGTTTAACGTAGCGCTCAGTTCTTAACCAGATCAGGGAAAAAGTCTTTGGTAATTTCCAATGCATTTTGAGCCTTGTTCAGTTCAGAGTTGAACGTAGCGCTTAGTTTTTAACCAGATCAGGGTAAAAAGTCTTTGGAAATTTCCAATGCATTTTGAGCCTTGTTCAGTTCAGAGTTTAACGTAGCGCTCAGTTTTTAACCAGATCGGTGTAAAAAGTCTTTGGAAATTTCCAATGCATTTTTAGCCTTGTTCAGTTCAGAGTTTAATGTAGTTCTCACTTTTTAACCAGATCAGAAGAAAAGGGTTTGTATACTAGTTTATTTACCATGCTCTATATAGGGTCTAAATATAAGTGACTGCGTTTGGAAATGAACCATATACCACAGATGGATTATCGTACGTAGAACTATTTGTTTTACCATTTTTTGAAATATGGTGAGATGAATGACACTTCAAATGAAATTAAACTTTGTTATTTTAAATGGTGTTTGGTTGGATTTGGTACAGAACGTTATTGAGCTGACCAGCTCTTTAAATATTGTGTAAAATGTTGATAACCATGTTGAATTCTTACCATTAACTTGGTAAAAATCAATTCAGTGAAGACGAATTTTCCTATAAACCTACTTCAGAATCTCTGACTTTAAAAAATTACGTGTTTTCAACTTTAAATTAAAGAAGAATCACGACTTTCATACATATAATACACGCCGTCAGCACAATCTACATTTACCATTCACACGTAGGAATTGGAGATAACAGAAGTTTACCTACCATGCTCTATTAGACTGGAACTCTTTAGACTCTGAAGTTATACAATCAACTACATTATCAATGTTTAAATCTTACTGGCACATAACTTAATTTCATAATAATCCTTGTTCTATTTCTATTTTATTTCAATCATTTATCTTTTCTGTTTTCCATATATTAGTGAAATATATATTTTTAATACAGGACCTCCCTGAAAATCACAAATTGTGAGTGGAGCTTTCCTGTCAAAATATTATTATTATTATTATTATTTTTATTAAAGTTATCCCGTCCCTGAACTGTGTGTTTCAGTCGTAGAAGTGCGGTCCTCAGTACCGCTTTGGACAAACAAACTTCTGAAAAATCACAGTGTTCAGTGATGCACTTTATGGGTGCCTGATCATCCAATCCTATAAGAGATGCAGCTGTAGGAATCTCCATACAACATAAACATTCCGTTGGAGAAGTTAGTGTTGTTGTATTACATTTTCCACATTTACACCATTGAAGGTTTCCTAAGCGTCCAATATCTTCTGCTTCATTGTTGGACTCTCCATATTTATCATAGTCGGTGCTGTCATCGCTCTGGGAATACTCGGGCTCAAAACTATAAGGAGTCACTGCTTCCATGTCAATACCGTCCGCCATCTTGGAAAGCTGTGCAACACTTTGACGCCACAATCTCCCATCATTCCGTGCGCCAAAGAAAATGGCGGCCCCCGGGAAACTTGAATCGCCAAACAACCAAAATGAATCGCTTGGCATTCGTAAAATTGACAGACTTGTCAATTTTAAACCCTCAAAGTGGATTAAGGTAACATTCATGTTTTATTTAAGAGCAATACTATTTTATAGCCGAGATTCCCTTTAACTAAAATTGAGACCTCTGAACAGTTATAATTTAAGATCTGATTCAGGAATAGGAAGAATAACTATGAGATTTGGAGATTTCGCACGTTCAAGTATTTGTAAATATTTGTAATAATTTCCATCAATTGTCAATTTCCATAGTTTGTCAGAATTGAATCAACGATTAACACTATATATATATATCACATAACATTATATATATCACATAACACTATATATATCACATATGAATATCGTTCTGATAACGAGTTGCTAACACCATAGTGAGGGAGTGACACGATTTCTCCCGGCCATCCCAATAACTCGTTGGAAATCTGATCAAACACTAGTGCATTTGGAACTGGTGTTTCATTGGATGTCAAGATGCATCCACCTGACGAAGCTTCAAACAATGGTTTGACCGGGTTTCAAGACCCATGCATGTGACCATAGTTAATAGCCATAGGGTGGAATGGTTATGAACCCAGCGACCTTCTTTGTTGTATATCTTTGTTCGCTTTTTTCAACTATTACCGTGACAAAACACAATAGAAATTCCAATGTTAATCAATCATCTAATAGAAACGTGTGGGTTCAGTCGTTCAGGGGACGCTAATGAACTATGACCGTATACAATCTTTTGTCTTACTCCCTTCTAACATAAATCTCAGAGCCTTTGTTAGCCCCTTTGAAGTTTGCCGGGTTTCCTAACCATTTTATTAACTATGATCTGGCCACTGAATACATTCCCACGATTGGATGAATATACTTTGAAGAATATTAATGACTTACACAAGATGGGGCAGAGCATATCCAATGAAACGACAGATCAAGGTTGCTCCGATTAGTTCAAACACACTGATCAGGACACTTGCATTTTAATAAGCATTAAATCACAGGAATGGCGAGTAAAGGAAAAGGAAATAAAAATGCACGTCAGGAGTGTGACACAGCACTAAGACGCATTCAAGCAAAATCGTCCGCAGTCTATTGTCTTTTCCGATAGTTCTTATGCGAATCATAAAAGAGTAAATGACATTGTGAATTTTCTTTCTCGTACTTTCTTTCAAGATTACGGAAAATAAATATTATAGAATGCAGGCAGAGTATGGGCTTTTATCGTACGGCGGCCATGTCGAGTCCCAGGAGAATGAAAACCTTTGTTTTAGTCTGGTAAACTTGTTCTGAAACGAACCAGTGCGAGGCTACCGGGGCCAAAACTATTGTTTTATCCAAGATGAGCGAACTGCGATAACAGCCCATTACAGCTGGTGGGGGCCTGCTTTTACTTCTCACACGCTCCCCACTACATCAACTGTTTTGGACACACTACACTACAGGTATTTCTTTATTTCTTTTTTTGGTTAATGTTTTGTTTAAAAAAAGCAATTTCGGCTATTTCTGTCCAAAATAAGTAGCCCTTATTCAACTTCGTATGAAAGTAAATGTGACCACTTATTTTATAGTACTTCAGAAATTCACTTTTCAGTTTTCTTGCACAACAAAAAGTAGTATAATTTTAACTCCGCCTATACTACTAGGGGGTAACTAAGGGTCATTCAAAGTGTCACTAGACATTCTTGTACATAAAATCCAACTTGATAATCCTATTAGAGATATGATTACATATAGTTATATCGCCCCGCAACATCCTTACACATAAAATCCAAATTTGAGTATCTGTTAAAGCTATCCTAACATATAGTTATATCGAAGGGAGAATGGTGAGAGCACGTAGTGAACCACTTCCACGGAGTCTAGCTCGAGAGGCAGGTGCCATTCTAGAGGAGAGAGATGGAATGCTTGAGGGAGTGGAGATAGGTCGCCGTACTATCCGATGGCGCTTCTTCCAAGGTGTGGCAGGAGATTTGACTCCTAGGATCATGGAAAAGTTAGTTGCAAAGGTAACCACCAGCTTCTACCTGCGCTACAGCTACACCTATCGCGTTCGCAATGTCAACGACGGGCGTGTGATGCTATTCTCCAAGACTGTCCCAGGCTCTCCATGGGTGAACATCCTAGGAGACGCAGAAGAGTGGATCAATAGCAAGGAGACAGCTCGTTTGAATCCCGACAACATCAATCGACCAAATACCCAATGGGCCTTCGTTCGTTGGATATACGTAGATGTTAAAGTTGTGATAGATCGTCAGCTTCTGTTGGGAACAGGTCCACTACCCCAATGGCTTCGCCATAAGAAAGGAATGCTTGCCCTTGATCGATATGGCGACAACCTATGTCTTTGGCGCTGCCTTGCCATGCATGAAGGAGCAAGAGTAGATAGGTGTTGCGTCAAAGCTCGAAAACTTGCCCAGGACTTCTATCGCCTGACAGCACCCACACAAGACGTTCCCAGAACTTCCATAGACCAGCTGGAGGAAGTCGAGTTGCACTTTAGAATTGGTATTCGGGTGTATGAACCCACGGAGGATGGCGCTTGGCATCTGATGCGACATGCAGCTCACTACAAGCATACGATGACGATTGGGATATACGAAGGACATGCCTTCTATATCAAGAACATCAACAAGCTAGGGAGTGTCTACGTATGCAACGATTGTAAGCAACGGTTCACAAACGCCTCGAACCTTCAACGCCATGCAGATCGTTGCAGTCGTGGAGAAACGAAGATTGTTTGCCCTGGAAAAGTGATCAAGGCACCCCAGTCGGCATACGAAAAAGCCTTCTGGCCAGAGAGCACAGCCAGCAAAGTCGCTCTATGCTGATTGGAACGCGAAACCGAAAGGATTGGGCAACACATTCATCACGCAGCTTGTGGACATGGTGGAGAGCATTGGATCGAAGGAGCGCCGGTCGACGGCTACGAACCTCTTTCGAAAACCATCTTCCAATTTCATGGATGCTATTTCCATGGCTGCCCGAAATGCTTCCCTAGGGAAAGGAGGCTCTATCTCAAGACCTGCGAAAGAACGGAGAGTCTACGTGAGGCAGGTTATGTAGTAGTGGAGGCTTGGGGTTGCTCTACAAAGAAGAAAAACAAACCGGTTCCAACTCCAACGCAAACCGTCTATCCACATGCCATAGTTTACGATTTCGAAGCCTATCTCGACACGACAAAAGGAAGACAACCAACAGACCACCTGACCATCGAAAACGTTCACGTTCCCATATCAGTATCAATTGCCGACACGTACGATCGAACGCCAACCCACATCTGTCGACGCGATCCAAAAGAACTCATAGCTGCCTTCGTCGAAGAACTCCAGCAAAGAGCACAGGCAATCCAAGTAGCTATGGCAAGATGGTACCGGCTCGATAAACCCAAATTCTCCTTCGACACCCTACCAAAGAAACAACAAGTGAAGATCGACGAATGGATCAGCCAAGTTCCAGTAGTGGGATTCAACTCTGGCAGGTACGATCTCAATCTGATCAGGGAGCACTTCGTAGGAATCATTGCCGACACCTGTTCGAAGATCCGGGTAGCAAAGAAAGCCAACACCACTATGTTTCTCTTGACTCCCGATTTCCGTTTCCTCGATGTGATGAACTACCTTGGACCTGGAACTTCCTACGAACGTTGGATCACTGCCTATGGATGCGAGTTGCAAAAGAGTTTCTTCCCATATGAGTGGTTCGACTCTCCCGACAAGTTGGATCACGTTGGATTACCAGATTATCAAGAGTGGGGTTCGAAGTTGAAAAGAGAACACCTACTATCTAGGTCAGAGTTCGAAGACTGCAAGCGCACCTTTCTCGACAAGGGAATGGAGACCTTTGCAGACTGGCTACGATACTACAACAACCTAGATGTAGTTCCATTCCTAGAGGCACTCGAAAAGATGCGAGATTTCTATCACGAGAAAGGAGTAGACATGCTGAAAGATGCAGTGTCCATCCCAGGAGTCTCGCTACAGTTCCTGCTTCGAGGTAGTGTAGAAAGGGGAGCTGAGATGTACGCTCCAAGTAAGGAAGCCTACCACATGCTGAAAGACGCTGTCGTGAGAGGTCCAAGCATAGTGTTCACCAGACTCCACGAAGCGGGAGTGACTAAGATTCGTAGTCATCAGGGTGGAACCAAGGTGTGTCGTAAGATTCTTGGATACGATGCCAACGCCCTATATCTTTCCACGATGGAATTCGAAATGCCTTGTGGAAAAGAAACGGTTGTGCACTATGACGATCCAGGTCCAGCCACCGAAGGATTCGTCGAATGTCTACGTGGTGGAACGTGGTTTGGATATGCAGAAGTAGACATCGAGATACCAAAGAAATTGTGGAAGGAATTTGAGGAGATGCCCCCCTTCTTCTACAACAAGAAAATCCCCAAGGAAGCAATTCCTCCACAAATGTTGGTCTACCTTGAAAAGACTGGTAGAAAGCGCAGCGAGGAAAAGAAGCTAGTTGGGAGTCTCTCTGGAAAGAAGTTGCTACTCTATGCTCCTCTTCTACTTTGGTATCTAGACCATGGCGCAGTGATCACTGCTGTCTACCGCACGATAGACTACGAACCCAAAGAAATCTTCGGATGGTTCGTGGACCAAGTCACTGAGGCGCGACGCATGGGAGACGTAGACAAAAGTAAAGCTTTGCTGGCAGATGTGTTCAAGCTACTAGGAAACAGCGCCTATGGAAAGTTGCTCGAAGACTTGGGACGCCAAACAAATGTCACCTATACAAAAGACGAGAAGATTGTGGACAAAGCTTTGCGAAGTGTTTGGTTCGAAGACCTGGAAGAGATTGGTGAGGCATACGAACTCGAGAGTAGGAAGGACCAGATCCGAATCAAACGCCCTTTCCAAGTAGGTATCGCTGTGTACCAGCTCGCAAAGCTGCGTATGCTTGAGTTCTACTACGACTTCCTCGACAAGTACATCGATCGCAAGGACTTCGAGTACATACAGATGGACACGGACAGTGCGTACATTGCCATCTCAGGAAATAGCCTCGATGAGGTTGTAAGACCGGAACTGCGAGAGGATTTCGAAGCCGAAAGGAAGGAATGGCTAGCTTGGGACGAATGGAGCAATTGTACACCAGGACTCTTCAAACTCGAATTCGAAGGACAGCGCGCCATTGCCCTATGCTCGAAAGCCTACTACGTCGATACGGGTGGAAGCAAGAAGTATTCCGCTAAAGGTATGTCTAGGCGGCACAACGATATTTCGTGGGATCGATTCGAAGCAGCCCTCCAGGGTAGTATCGACATAGCGAAGAACCGAGGCTTCCGACTATTGCCAGAAGGTATAACGACCTACGAACAACGGAAGCTTGGGCTATCGGCTTACTATGATAAAAGATACGTTCTTCCCGATGGAATCCACACCGAGCCAATAGAGTACGCTGTCTAGCGTCTGGGTACAAACAGAATTCCTTTTGGTGGTAGTTCCGTATCCCTAGGAACAACTTGTAGCTCTTCACGAACGAATCCACGTTTGGGTGCGTCCTTCTCCCCTTCTCGCTTCACAAGGTAGTACAGCACAGGCTGTCCCGAAGATACTACACTTCGCGAAATGGTGTATATCTGCAAACTCCACACAGGATCAGTAGCTCTACGTTTTTCACCTCCTTCCAATTCTCCTGGTGCATAGAGATATCGAACTAGAACGTCGAATGGTAGGCGCTCTTCTCTCAATCCAACGGTGCGCGAATACGTAGGAGTCTTCAGATCTACTTGTTGCGTCACTACAGAATTCGAAGGCTCCTTTCCTGTAAGTCGAGTCACCTCACTGTTCAGGGCTTTGATAACCATTGGTAAACGAACTACCCATTCTCTACTACGCTCATCTGATCCTTCCGAAGTAAGTACCATCTCTTGTGCATACTGATACCCAAACAATCTCTCGGCTAGAGTTCTATTTGCTCGTTCGACGAAGCCTTGCGCTCTATGATTACCAGCCTCACCTCGTTGAACTTTCGTACCATGTAGTTCTAGCGTTTCAGACATACGTCCCATGAATTCTCTACCAGGATCTACTTGCAACGTCTTTGGCCATTCTAGTGGACTACGTTTATAGATTCGTTCGAATGCCGCAGAAACTTCACCACTATCTTTAGATGCCAAAGGTTCGGCTTCTTTGTATCGAGAAGCTACGTCGATTACCACTAATGCATACTTGTATAGCTTTCGTCCACGCCCAGGTCGATCGTGTGGTAGAAATATCAAATCAGCTTGGTGGACTTCATTTGGTTTCGATACAGTCCAATGCGGTCGTGGAATGTGTTTTGGTGGTGGTAGATATACTTGCCATATAGATTGCTTTTCCAACCAACTCCTAGCTACGTCTTCTGATGCTTTCGCTGCTACCGATAGCTTGTCAATTGCAGCGTGACCTTTCCAATATCCCGTAGGACCATAGAAGACATTCGCAAGTTTAGAATCCATCATACATCTATGCATTCTAACCTTCAACAGATGGAAAAGAAAAAAAGAAAGGAATAAGAACCAGGCCTCATTCCTTCCTTTTTTCCTTTTTTTTTTTTTCGTCTTTTTTAGTAGTAACCTAGTAGTAGCTTAGTAGTAGCTTAAGTAGCTTACTAGTAGCTTACTAGTAGCTTACTAGTAGCTTACTAGTAACTTAGTAGTAGCTTACTAGTAGCTTAGTAGTAGCTTACTAGTAACTTAGTAGTAGCTTACTAGTAGCTTACTAGTAGCTTAGTAGTAGCTTAGTAGTAGCTTACTAGTAACTTAGTAGTAGCTTACTAGTAGCTTACTAGTAGCTTAGTAGTAGCTTAGTAGTAGCTTAGTAGTAGTACCTAGTACGTTTCTATAGCCATTTACTAATAGCGTATCCAACGCCTAGCATTCCACCACCAACGTAGAGCAACTCACAAGTCTTCTGATTGTTTGAGGGTTGGGAGTAGTCAGATAAGCGGGGTTCTTTCATCTCTTTGAGCCGTTTTAGCTCTTTACGTAACTTATCGGATCGCACTAAGGCTTCGTTGGTATCTCTTTGATCGTTGCGTGCGTTGCGTTCAAGACCTTCCTGCTCTTGTGCATAGTCGTATCCTCTTTGACGTTTGATTCTATACGCTTTCATTTCACGTGCTAGTTTTTCGGTGGCCCTATCGTGTCTCTCTCGTTCTGCATCCATATCACCCCTTCCAATCATTCTAGCTAGTATGCCACCACCAGTAAATGCCGTTGCATTCAAAACAGCGCCGAAAATAGACATTCCAATTGCCTGCCCCATTACGGTATGAGCTTTTGTTTCTCAAGATTTGGGTTTCTCAAGTTGTTTCTCAAGATATTGTTTCGCGTATAAGCTACCAACTATCACGGCAGTCCACTTTGCGTAATTCACTAGGGAAGAAGAAGGATCGCTAAGCATAGATTCCTTGGTAGTCTTTTTTACGATCCACCCAATACCAGAAACGAGTCCAACGATTTTGGCTGCATCGGTTGTCGTCTTCATCAATTCCTTCTCCATCTAGACATATACTACTATGGTCTCGAGTCTTTAAGTGTTACTCCATGTCTAGTGCCGTTGGCTTTGCCGGAGCTGCAGGTTGTGTCGTGCTAACGGTGGCAACACGCTTATTGCCATCTACGTACTTCTTGTATGCAAAGTACGTGCCAAACAATGTAGCGCCAGTACCGATGACTGCGAGGATAGTCAGGTTTTCGAACCGACCTTTCTCTACGTCGACTTCTTTGCATGATTCGCTTTCGTGCGTCAACTCTCTCTTCTGAGCTTCTCTAGCGAGCTTGTTGCTTAATGCTAGTGCCTTTCCGGCTGCAACGCGCTTTGGGTTTTTTACCTTAGTTGGTACAGTCGTCGGAGGATTCGCAGTTATCTGATCTTCCATCTTGATTCGATATAGTAGGTATATGTGGAGGTTCAACAGTTGTTCCAGGAATGACTACGTGACCGGATATGTGGAATAGGACGCTAGCTAGAGCTACAAGGCGACCTGCTTTGATCGATAGTAGGCCAGTCGCAGCACTGATTTCATTGCGGTCTAGAGGGTCTTCTTGTAGGTCCTTGATCAGTGCTTCTTGAGAATCTATTGGTACTAGGTAGGCAACTAGGCGGGTAGCTAGACGTGTCACACCGTCGACTAAGCCTTTCGTTACTTGCTGAGCTAGGACGGCCTGATACCTCCTATACAACTTGTCTATTTCTTTCTCAGGAAGTCTAGAGATGTCTCCTAGAGAAAAGTTCTTACCTAAGTATTCTTTCGTTACGCCTGTTGCGGCTAAGATCGAAAGCGATTCACGATTGTCTGATGTGACGTCTAGGACGGTTGGTGGTGGGTCTGTTACGTCCTCGCCGAATATCTCGAGTATATCTTTATCCATGATAATATGTTGTAGGTGCTGGGAGCTCTAACACTACCTCGAAAGGATGGCGTAGACAGAAGCACATGCGAGCGAACTTATGGGATCCAAGTATCGTTCGTAACTCTTTGCATTCTTGCGAGCCTCCATTATCCTCAAATATCCTTTTACCATCTACGGCCGATGCTGTATGGAATGCTACTACGATAGCTACGTTCTCACGGAAGGGTTTACATATGCTCGTTAGTTGTTGGGACAGCACCCAAACGGAAAGCCCTATATGTCGTGCAGAAAAGGCTAAGTCCACTAGCTTGTCAGTTCGTTTCTTGACGTCCTTCGATGCGGCGCAATCGTCGAGAATCAATAGAGTATTGGTACCTGACCAAAATGTTGTGCAAATACTCAAAGTAGCATCGATGGCATCCTGCGGTGGTGACATGACGAAGAAACGAGGATCTCGATTTGCAAATCCACGATAAGTTTTGTTGTGGGCATACGTAGGACAAATCAGTACTATGTAATCGAACTTACCACGAAATGATCCACGAAGTTGTTCTATGAGAAACGCAGTCTTCCCACAATTCGTTGGACCGACTATGAGTGCGTTGAACGGTACGTGCTCTACGAGAGAATCCATCAGTATAATATACTCTGCAGAGATCTGTTCAATATCGTGACCTGAGCATCCGCAAGGACATAGATGTGCATTTTCACATTTCCACTTCCCTTCGCAGTTCTATGTATGCGAATGTCGATGTCCTTTCCACTGCCGGTTTGTGCCAATCCATCACCATGAACAGTGGAATCTTTTGCTGTGCGACAATCGATTAGGATAGCGAATCTATTTTCAAAGAACTTCTTTGGAGTCATGGAAGTATTGGGTGTACCAAACCAGCCTCTTGCAGCCTCCCAGAAATCTAGGGGAAGCATACCACTTGGAAAGAGTCTGTTGGGAATCCCGTTGACATCTACTTCTACCTTCGAAATATCGGGATTTGAGAATGCTTCACTATCTCGCGTGCCAATGGTAGGTGGATCTATGAATAGTAGAAGTAGTCCAGCAAAGGATCGGCGTGGAACGTTAACGTTTTGAGATATCAAAGTATCGGATGCTTTAGCGATATCTACTGTCTTGAAGTGAACAGCGTAGTTGTATAGGAATGCAGCACCTATTTCGTATTTGTGAAGTGCACTACTAGCCAGCGTTTCGTTCCTGATTGCTTCGTATTCTAGTTGGATGTTGGTAAGTTGGTATGTACCTATCTTCGTCGTATCCGATCCAATTACTACCTCGTTGGCAGGCGCTAGAGTCAACTCGAATGTAATTGTATTTTCTAAGACATGTGGATATAGAACTCCATGTTGTGTCAGAATGTCAACATCTAATGGAATCCTATACTTGGAACCACATGCAGCTAGGAGCGCGTTGTCTGCAGCAGACGAAGTATTTGCGTCACCAGCTTTCGATCGTAGCTTATTCAAGTTCTCTGATTGAATGCCTTGTTGTACTCTAGATTCTCTCTCCTGCATAGATAGGTATACATCGGAGTACGTTTGTAGGAGGTCTGGCCTGCCAAGGTCTTCTACTGTTTCGGCTCCCATCCTACAGATTCTACGTATGACCAAGCAGCGTCCAATGTTCGAAACGACTCTGTTATTCGCATGTCCACCAGATAGTACGATGTCGCCCAATAGCGCTAAGCTACCAGGTACTAGTACTACATCTTCTGCTAGCTTTGGGACTTCTCCGTATAGAGTCTCACTTGGATTGGCAGATGATCGAGTGAAAGTTTTCCTATACAAGTCTCGAGGAGCCTTGAGTGCACGAGGCTCTCTTCGTACTTGTGTGGGATCCAACTTTGCTGAGATCATGTTGAATATAACTATATATATAGTTACGTTTAACATGGACGTTGATACCGCAGAGGAAAGACCTGATGAAGCTGAAGGAGGTGGAGACTACGATGACGATGATACTATCAATGTGGATGAGGAGTGGGATGCAACATTTCCAGAAGAGTCAGGAGAAATGGTCCCAATGAAAACCAGACGCGACTACAGCAAAGAAGGCGCTAGACCAAAGGATCAGGAAACCTCGTTTTCTAGAGAAGATGACGATTACTTCGACGAACTCATCGACTCGAAAGGCTCGAACGTTTCTAGAAATGAAAGAATCCTGGAGAGGCTGGAGGAAGAGAAAGTCCCAAAGTATACTGATCGAGGCGTAGTCTTCAAACAGGGTTTATCGGAAAATGCGAGACAGGATATATTCGAGACTGTCTGGGAAAAATACCACGATGTGGGAATTCGAGGCACGCTTGAGGTTGCAACCCTGCCTGATGGTAGAGTCGCTATCAAAGAGTATGGAAGTAAAGAAAAAGAGATTCCTATGACCACCACGAAAGGTGAGTTATATAAGAAGATGGGAAAAGGTCTCAAAAGAGTCTTAGGACCTTCGAGGGAAGAAATGGTAGAAGAAGTCATAGTAGCTCGAAACCAATTGAGTGAGAGGATCGAACAAAATGAAGAAATACTCAAAGACCCTACGTCTACCGAAACTCAGAAAGAAAACGCTACTAATGAAATGAAGACCGATCAGGAGGAGCAAGCAGTCCTAGAACAAATAGAAGAAGCTATAGTAGAACGGATGTCACTTAGGGATCGTATTAGAATCATCTTTAAGAAGTATGGGGTCAGTATAATTAGCGTGGTAGCTGCGGTAAGTACTGTGATCGGTGTAATAGTTTCCAATCTGACAAAGACAGTTTCCGCGATAGTACCAGGATTTGGAGATGCTGCCAAAGCAGCTGCCAAAACAACTGTCAAAGGCTTAAAAGCAATGGGCAAAAAGTTAGAGGAGATTCTACCTAAGATGATTGGGCCAATTGTGAGTTTCATATTCAGTATGGCTGCTGACGTTGTTGGAGTCTTAGCAAACAACCTTTGGTTGTTAATCGTAGCAGCAGTGGTCTTCGTAGTGGAGCAATACAAACGCCGTTAACGAAACAACGTCCATGCGATTCCAGCTGCAGCAATGGATGTCACTGCGAGATTAATCTCATGTTGTGAGACAGCCTTTGCCTTTGCTTTTGCCTTTGCCTTTGCCTTTGCCTTTGGTACAGGAACTTGTTTCTCGAGAGGCTGCACCAATTTCTTATCTGGTGGTCCTTCCATAGGAAGAGGTGGATGTCCTTTGCCTTCTGCATTGACGTCGTTAGTGCCTAGCACCATATCTTTCGTAGCTTTCGGGATTGGATTCCTATAGCCATCTTTCTCACCAAGATAGTACGCTAGATCGTTTGGCAATAATCGTACGCCTATAGCTATTGCTAGATCGAGCTTCTTATGCGTCCTCGTTATAGCAGTAAAATAGTTTTTTGTAGCTCACCACTAAATCGTTTTCGAGAATAGCACCTTCGACTAAGCTCTTAAACGTTTCTTTGACGTTATGGCTACCTATGATGGATTCGTTCAGATCTGCTTGTGCACCAAGTATGCAATATCCAAAAGCCTCGACAGATCTATTCAACCTACCCAATCCAACGTCTGTCAAACCCTTTCCGATTGGTGGCGTAAACCAATTGTATTGTTTACCGTTGTTATTGCTAATGTACGCTAAAGAAAACTGATACTCCGTACGACTCTCCTCAGGAAACTTAAAGTCACCACCAGGCCACTTCGCAGAGTATGAAGTATTATGTGCGTACTTCTCCGTATAGTTCACCATTTTTCCACGAACGTTTACGTAGACGTCTCCTAATCCGTGATTACTACCTCCATCCCACCGAAAGTCTGGTGTTCGAGATAAACCAAACTCGATGCACAATTTCTCAAGAGCTGATTTGTTATAGGAGTTATCCCTTTGCTCGAAATTGGAGTTACCAGGTAAAGGAACTCCATGAGCACCACCAAGTTCATGTAGAATTCTTCGTATCGTGAAATAAACATGGAATCGTAGGAACCCCTGAACGACTGGTAGATACGTTTTGAAATTGGGGTCAAACAATGACACTCCGCATCCAGAAGTCGCACACCACGTTGCAAAATTAAGTTGTTGAGGCCAGTAGTGGAAATCGAACCTGATAACCATCTACGAGACTCCTTTTCTGTCACATGCTTTACGACGATCTCCTTGAATATATTTGGAACGTCTACTTCGAACTTCTTCGTAGGTGTGACGTATATCCATAACTTGGTGAGATCTATGTCTTGTGCCGGGTCGGTAAAAGGAACTGCTCGAATAGGATATTTCGCACTCCTGTCTAGTGTCAACGTAGATGGGAAACCTCTATGCACATCCCACAACGCATTATCGATGCGTTTTTGAATCGTAGTAGCTTTGTGCTTCCGCGAGAATAGTACCCCCTCATAAACTGTTTTGGTGCCAAGGGCTAGGTCAAGCGCCTTGCCTGCGCGCCCATGCAAGACCATTAGCTGACCTCCACCTGCCTTCGTAGGGAGGCCTGCATCTGTGAACACCTGGTAGGTTTCCCCGTGAAAGAATAAATTAATGTTCCACACCCCATCCCGACCCACGAAAGAGTCGAACCAGCCGGTTACAGCCTTTGGAAATAGGTACTTGAACTGCCGCCATGCGTCTGTCATGTTGAAGCTATACGTATATATAGTCATACCTTCAACATATAAGATGGTTCTCTTATATATCACCACAACATTGGCTGACCATACTGTCTACTTCGACAACCCTATTCTCATACAGAACGTTTCACTAGTCGAGGTCACTATTGAGAATAGTTGGTGGAACCTAGCAGAGAATGCTACCTTCTGGTGGTCTACCGAAGGTCTAGGGTTTCCGTACGAAGTTTCTAAGGGAAACCACACTATGGCGAGCCTTCGACAATTCTTTGCGCCTGCAGTTAGTGCTAACATCGTAAAAATCGAGAAACCCCATCATAGGAGGGCTTGGAACCTAGAAGTCAAGCAATTGATCCTACTTAGTGGAAACCTCTGCAAACTGATGGGTATTAATAAAGATGGGATTGCTAAGCGACTAAAAGTAGGTTCGTACGAAGTGTCCATCCAAGATGAAATCGACATAGCGTATATCTGCTGCGACGTGGTGGATTCCAGATTCTCGATTCAAGATGGAAAGCAATCTAAAGTCCTAAGTAGAATACATATCCGAGGCGATAGATTCGCGAAAACGACATATGCCTCACTACAACTTCTAGATGTCAAAGCTCTAGGTACGATACAAAGCAGTCTTCGTCTGACAATTCTCGATGAGAAAGGCAATCTGATAGACTTCCGTGGTCGACCCATACTGTACGTGTTGAAGCTTGAGTAAGTTATATGCATAACGTACAATGGAAGGCGATTCGATTCAACCGTTTCCCTCAGCACCAAGTATCTATCCACAGATCGCTAACGACACTGGAAAGAACTTTAGACTGCAAACGATCCGAGACACGCTTTCGGACATTGAAGTTCAAGAAAGGCACTACGAAGGTGTGCGCAAGAAATATGCACGTTCTCAAGGAATAGTTCATGGCATCGCAGTGGTAACTGGAGGTCTATCTGTGATCTTATCTGGATCTGGATTGGGCGCAGCGTTGACTGGGGGTTGGAATAGTGATTGGTCTACCACTTGGAGTTATTGGTGGACTATGTGGATTAATTTCAGCATCTACGACCCTTGGAGCTAAGAAGTTAGGAATGAAGGTTTCTAAGCATGAAAGGACAACTATGTTGGCAAAGGCGAAAATCAATACGATTCGCGATCTAGTATCGAAGGCCCTACGAGATGAAAACATATCCGACTTTGAATACAGTCTCATTCTGAACGAAGCTAATAAGTATGAGATCATGATATCTGAAATTCGTCGCAAGGCTTCCATAGGTGAAAAAAGCACGGATCGGGTTCGAGCCGAACTCAAGCAAGAAGTGCAAAAGGAAATGCGAGAAAAACTCGGCAGCTTAGTGGGGTAAGAATCGACGTTTCCTATGAAAGAAACGAACATGGCTCTCACTTCCACTTCGCTAAGTCCTACTGCTAGCCATCCCATGCTTAGTGTAGATTGGTTCGAAGTGGGAATGGTAAGAAGACAACTCCTTGACAAAACGCTTGACTGAATTTCCAAATACGTCACATCGTTTAACGACCTCGTTAAGAGACATAGACGATCCTAAACGACGTAGCACCTCGTAACTTGCTCCAACAACTTTCGTCTTAATTACCGATCTGCCTACATTGTTTTCTATTGCCATAGCAACAACCTCGTGGACTATTTGTTGAGCGTCTATAAGTACTCCTTGAGGATCGAGTTTAAGGAAAGTCGTTGCAATGTGAGGAACTATGCGCTCGGCATCCAAGTCTACATCGATCTCATCGTCGTCACACAGAGCACGTATAAAGACCTCTCCTCTATGGATGCCTTTGTTACTTAGTTGCATGAAGCGAGCAACCTCACCTTTAGATCGGACGAATCCACATTGTATGCATGCATGGTAGAGTAGAGAAGCTAGAATATGTCTCTTAGCATCGCTACGCTTGGGATGAACTTTCATTACTTGGATAAATGCGTCGGCTACGATTTCTAACGTGTTCATAGGGAACGATAGGTCATAACTTTGTTTGTAAATAGTGTTGTATGCTCGTAGTTCTTGTAGGAGCGTTCGTCGTTGCAGTTCCGTGTCATCACTTTGCTTTGGTTTTGCGCGGTCTAGATCACTTTGATACTGAAATCCGTCCGGACCTACTATACGCAGTCGAGTAGTAATGATTTCGACCTTCGTTTCTTCACATGGTTCAACCTCGGAAACAAGACCACATGTGGGACATACGAATTCAGTTCCTTGTATTTCAAAGGGGCAGAGACAATCAGAACATGTTTCACTGGTGTTAATATGTTCCACTTGTGGTTTGATATTCAGGCTTCTACGAATTCCAGGACCAAACAATCTGACTAGCTCGTCCATGATACAACTATAGATGTTTATACGTTTAATAGAAAAAAAAAAAAAAAAAAAAAAAAGAATGAAGAGGGTCACGCAACGACCTTCTTCATTCCTTTTTTTTTTTCGTGGCTATTCCTAATCGTCCTTCTCGCTCCTCAAGGCAGCCAACACCTCGTTGAGCGCACGGTTGAGAGACTCTCCGAGACCTTCCTCTGGTTCCAGCACTCTTGGTTCCGCGGGCAATGCTACCTCAGCAGGCTCCTCCGGTTCCACCACGTTTGGTTCTGCAAGTTCCTCCTTTCTTGGATCCTCTAGCATCTTGCTGGACTTCTTAGCGCGTTTTACATAGACACCGGGACACTTCATCTTGATGGCGAGACGGTCGCATCTTGAGCAAAGCCCGTAACTAGTACGACATCCTTTACCGCACTTCGAGCATGGTACATATGGGGCACAGCCTTTTGCAATTTGGCAGTTGTGCTGGGCACAGAACTTCGTTGTCTTCGAAATCCTCTTTGGGCATTTCGTGTCCTTCCCTCTCATCAACCAATCACAAGTTGTCTCAGGCATTGTGGCGTCTACATTCGAGTTCTTCTTCGACATGTTCGATCTGTATGGTGTTAATGCGTACTAAGATAACAACGTAAGCTAGTATTGTGGAATAAAGAATATATACTAATACCATTTGGTGGTGATATACAGTATACTAATCATTCCTTTAACATATACTCAAGTTTTGGATTTTTAGGTGCAGTTGGATTCAATCGGATTCCTATATGGCAGCATAAGCATTCACATAGTAATTTAGTAGGTTATTTTCGTCCTCTAGGGTGAGATGGGCATTCTTAATGAGCCACTTAACGAGCCACCTAGCGGTATCAAGATGATCATTGCTACAAGCACATAGTAGAGCATGATGAACGTATTCATACTCTATGGTTATCTTAAAACGTTGAATGAGCCACTTAATGACGTTAAGATGACCATTCATACTGGCATCTAGTATAGTGAACGCGACGGCTTTATCCTCTTTGGTGAACTGGAAGTGCTTAGTGAGCCACTTAGCGATATCAAGACGACCATCCTTACAGGCAGCACATAGAATGTGGTCAATTTGTCCATCCATTCCATCGAACCGTAAGTTCTTGATGAGCCACTTAATGACGTT